>JAKZAP010000007.1:14531127-14990040 GCA_023053575.1 Branchinecta lynchi
CCGCAGGCGAAATTTTGCGTAGAAATGACTGTAAGGCATCAAATTGTTATTATTCCTTTAATATAATTTCGTAAATTTAAATTTGGGCTGAAGGAATATTTTTACAATCTGCCTATCTCCGGAAATAAAAACTGATCTATACTTACCATACAAATTCTAGCTTTTAATGTGCTTGAAACCCCCAGTTTTGTGGAAACACTGGTGAGCAGAGCGCCTTTTTGCGATTCGAAATAGAAGTAAGGCTGTGAAATCACAGGTCTGTCCATAAAAAACAAGAGCTGACAGCTCATATGGCACTTGTTACGAGTAGGCAGTACAAGAAAGTAGGTGAGAACGTCACAAAATACACCCGCCATCTAAAAATGCGGTTCGAAAATAGAAATAGAACATTTAGTTTCACTCACTTCTGAGCAGTTCCGGCATCGTCTCGAGTATCTGTAGCAAATGCACATGACTCTTCAAACTTCCAAGTTTCAGCCCAATAAATCCACTCGTTTGATCCCTAGGCGTGCTAGACGATTTCCGGTACTCCACTCCCCCTACCGTGGGCCGTGGCCGAATCAGGTCCGGACTGGAAAACCTAAAGCATCTTCTTCTATACCACCTATTAAGTTTCACTCGAATCTGAACTCCGTAAAATTCCGGTACCCCCCCCCCCCACCACCAACGTTTTCGGATCCGGTTCGGGCCCAAAACATGTCATCTAGGGTATATGCTTTCTCTACGTTCCATGTTTCATTTAAACTGATGCAGTCGTTTGACCCCTATCCGAGCCTCAAAGTTTACCACAATCTCCCTCCAACTCCCCCTACTGTAGCCGAAAAGGACTTGAAAACATAAACGTCGTGTCTCTTAATTCCCTCTTCCTGTCCATCAAGTTTTACTGAAACTGGGGCATCGTCTATCTGCAATTTTCCAGTACCCCCCCCCCCCCCCCCCTACCTTGGCCGAATCCGGCCCGGACGCCAACTAACAAATCTAGGCCGCATAAACTCGGCATTGTCGAACTTGCTTCTCATTCGGTCCATCCGTTTGGTCTTTGTGCATGTCAAAAGCCCCCCCCCCCAACTCCCCCACCCGTGGTCGCATATACTTCGAACGCATGTTTTTCATGTTGAGGCCACCGGTTCTTATCAGCCATTAAGTTTCACTCGAATCAGACCACTCGTTCTTTATTTACAGAAGTCAATTTCCATATTTCTCTTCTCTTGCTCTCCAAAATGCTCGAATCTAGAAACGGAAGTTTCCGGGGGTATGTTGTGTCAGGTTCTTAAGTCAATTAAGTCGGGTTGCTAATATGCCGGCAAAGTTTTGTTGTCTTAGTACATCTGGAACTATTTTAACTCGCGACTACCGGAATTCAAGGAAACCCCCTCCAACTCCCCCCACTGAGCCCCGAAACCATCTGGCTCCGTCGATCTCGTATCTAGGCCTATTGCTTGCTCTCCATTAAGTTTCGTCCCAATCCCTCTGCTTTTAGAGTTTCTTGAGTTTTCCGGTCCCCCCCCCATCACCATCCCCCACAGGTATCGGACACGACCCGGACTTGATACTGAACATCCGAGGCGATAGCTCTTTTAGTTTTATTCGAATCCGATCACCCGTTCAAAAGTTATGCACACCACTAGCTTCCGGACTCCCCATCCATCCACTCCCCTCACGATGATCGGATCGGGGGGAACGGCTGTTCTCAAGTCAATATGTTCGGATCCCTGACATACCTGCAAAGTTTCATCGCCCTAGCACATCAGGAAGTAGGCCGAACTCGCCGGGTCGCTAGAAATCCGGACCCCCACAGTGCCCGGATCCGGTACGGTTACGTCAATAACGTATCTAGGACTTGTGCGTGTTCTTCCCACCAAGTTCCATCCCGATCCCTCCATTCTAAGCGTTTCTCAAGATTTCCGGTTCCCTCCTCCAGCTCCTCTCAGTGTCGTCGGATCCGGTCCGGATTTAAAGTGGGATGTCTGAGACACGAGGTCATCCTAAATATCAACTTTTATCAAGATATGATCACTCTTGGTAAGTTAAAAATATCTCAAATTTTGGCTTCCCCCTCCATCCACTCCCCCCCCCCCTCCCAGATGATGGGATCGGGGAAGTGACTATTTCCTATTTAATCTTGTCGGGTCCCTGACATGCCTGCCAATTTCCATCGTCCCAGCACATCAGGAAGCACCGAAATCGCGGGATCACTACAAACTCGGACTTCTCCCCCCCCCAAACTCCCCCAAAGTGAGCGGATCCGTTCCGGTTACATCAGTCACGTATCTAGGACTTATGCTTGTACTTTCTGTCAAGTTTCATCCGGATCTCTCCACTCTTAAGTGTTTTTCAAGATTTCCGGTTTCCCCCTCCAACTCTCCCCATTGTCACCGGTTCCGGTCTGGATTTAAAATGGAGCGTCTGAGACACGAGTTACTTCCATATATCAAGTTTCATTAAGATCCGATTACCCGTTCGTAAACTAAAAGTACCTCATTTTTCCTAATTTTTCCGGATTCCCCTCTCTCCATTCCCCTCCAGATGGTCGGATCGGGGAAGCGACTATTTCTGATTTAATCTGGTCCAGTCCCTGATATGCCTGCCAAGTTTCATCGTCCTAGCTTATCCGGAAGGGCCCGAACTAGCAAAACCGGGACCGACAGACCGACTGACGGACAGAAATTAAAATCGCTATATGGCACTTGGCCGAAGGGCAAGTGTCATAAAAATAGTGGCTATGCACAGTAAAGTAGGTATAAAGTCGAATTGTTCTGAATTTACGGCAAAAGAAGTAGTTTTCACGTTAAAAATACATGCTGTATACTGCGCGTCACCATTGCATGACGTCCGCTTATTTACTCTTCCTGATTATGACCACACCAAGACTCGACCAAGAAAGGGAAGAAGGGTGTGCAGCCAGATCAGCCAATAAAGGCAGTTTATCTGTACGAACAGATAAACCACCTACAAACAAAATAAGGAGAACAGGTTTGCTGAATCTCGACGACAAGGTACGGAATGGAACAAAATCGGGCGCATCCTGAAAGTTGAAGTTTCGTCGGTATTCTTGTTGGCACATCAGGTTCTTTTTGGGATCCCAAAACGTAAATGGCGGGATACCTATGACATCGCAAAAGTTGTCCGTCTGTTCTTCTGTGCGCACTATAACTCTCGAAGGGAATTAGATATTTTGATGAAACTTGGTGTGAGGATTCTTTGGGTCAAGATTAAGGTCAAGTTCGTAGATGGGCTCTGTAGCTCTACATTTAGGGGTGGGGAGGGGGTTTAAATTAAGGGGCAAATGAAATATTTTTAAACAGATAATGTGATAGTCGATTATGGGGTAAGAAGACATGCTGAACACGATGGTGAAAACCATTTTGTCATCAGACAAGTATTAACCGGAACGTTTGTTAAAAGTAAAAGTTTTATTTGAAGTTGATTAGATATTCGAAGTAGGGGGTTAGAAGACATACTGAACACGATGGTGGAAACCATTTTTGCGCCAGACAAGTAGTTAGCCCGGAATCTGGCCAAAACCGGAAAGTCTGTTAAAAGCAAAAATTTTATTTAGAGTTGATTAGATGTTCGATTTAGAGGTAAGAAGACATGCTGAACACTTGTGTGAAAACAATTTTCTACCCGGTTAAGTAGTCCGTCCGGAATCCGGCCAAAACCAGAAAAAGTTGAAGTTTTATTTGTAGTTGATTAGATATCCGATTTAGGGGTAAGAAGAAATGCTGAATCCGCGTATGGAAATCATTTTTACCCGAACCTATAGTTCGACCGGAATCTGGTTGGAGCCGAAAATTTATTATAAGTTAAATTTTTATTTGAAGTTGATTAGATGTTCAGTATTGGGGAGAAAAGATAAGCTAAGTTTGTTTTTGAGCTTATTTTTTTCGCCGGACAAGTAGTTTCGGAATTCGGCCGAAACTGGGAAATTGGCAGAAGTGTCAGGAAGTTTTCGTCAAAACAGATATGACTTATAGGGGTAAACACACAGGCTGAATCCATATCTGAACTCAGATGATTAGCTATTTGGTCTTAATCTGTTTCGGAATTTTAATGGTAAAAATGTTCAAGGAGTCTGGCGAAGACCGGATCTGGCGAAGAGAAGACCCAATTGTCTGGACCAAATATTGAATTTTTGGGATCCCATCGACACCTTTGGTCTTGTTATGCGTAAGAAATCGAATTCTGCAATTGTTACCGCAAATTCCGCAAATTTTTTTCGGGCCAATCGCGGAAGGTTAAGTCTCATCGTTAAACTTTTTTGTTTTTGTTTTTAATGCAACGTCAAACGCTTTTTGCGATGTTTGCCGGCGCTCCGCGCCTACAAACTAGTAAACTTTCGCGGGCTTCGCTTCGCCCGACGAAAGTACTTTCTCAAGACCTTTGGGGGAGGGGGAGACGAAAACAGGGAAACAATTTACATAACCGTTTTTTGGGATCCCAAAACGTAAGTGGAGGGATACCTATGACATCGCAAAAGTTGTCCGTCCGTCCGTCTGTCCGTCTGTGCGCACTATAACTCTCGAACGGAATGAAATATGTTGATGAGACTTGGTGTGAGGACTCTTTGGGTCAAGAGTAAGGTCGAGTTCGTAGATGGGCTCTGTAGCCCTACATTTAGGGGTGGGGGAGGGAGTTTAAAATAAGGGGCAAATGAAATATTTTTAAACAGATGATGTGATAGTCGATTATGGGGTAAGAAGACATGCTAAACACGATAGTGAAAACTATTTTTGGCCGGACAAGTAGTTAACCTTTGGTCTTGTTCTGATGGAAAAACTTCTAGCAGACAACTGTCGACAGCGTGAGACACGTCGAAGGCAGCAAAACACTGCAAGTGATAACATCGGAGTGATTTTGTTAGAGGGGTTAGAATATACCGTACGAAATCGGGGTCTCCGGGTTTGGAAATATATGGAGTGATTATGGAAATAGGTTCCGTTATTATTATAGGTAAGACAGTTCCTGTGACGTTTCTTTAAATTCGTACGATTTTCCATGTGTGGTGCTGGGTTTCTTGGCTGTTTGTTTCCAACCGGTATGGCGGACGTCTGCCAGTCGTATACTCCGAGGCAGTCACCCCCATGCCCAAGCCCTTCAAACCGCCCCCCTGAGTTTGGAGATACGGCTACTTCAACGCGTGTGGTTATCATGAAACTTCCGGAAGATATCCGGAAGTCTCGAAGGTGAAGCCTGGCTTTTAGGCAGCAAGATGCGGGGACTCGTCAGATCAAGAATGGGGTCAACATAGTAGATTAACGGTGGGGGGGGGGGGGGGGGCCTGAAAATTGCTGATTAAAAAAAAATTGTTTGGTTCATACTCATTGGAAAAGAACACAATTTCGATATTGTTAAATCCGGAAATGCGGATAATTCTTAACTCCTCCGGTGGAAATTGGAGTTAGGTAAGAACCTAATTGCCGACAAGTCTGATTAGGTGACAAGTATAAGGAACCGCTTAAATCTGCATATGATGTTAGTTTAAAACAGAAAAAACGAAAAAAAATCCGCTCGAAATTGGGGTAAAATCGTGCCGTCAGTTTTTGGATCTTGTGAATAGTTTGACGGGAATGCGCAGAAAACTAGGTGGATGGCCAAGAACATTGGTTTGCATGTAGATTCGAATGCTACCATTTCAGTTCTGGGGTTCCCGTCCAATCTGCGTTTATTGTCTGACCCAGAGGGAGCGGGGGCTGAATCAGTTAAATGTGATCAGTCTCACTAATTTCGAATTTTGGACACGAACTGGATCGAGGAAATAAGCAACAAGAGCGAGTTAGTACTGCTTCTCCTCCTCCCCTCATCGAAAGTTGTCGGCCAGTAGGTAAAAATAAACCGATTCGGCACGAACCGCCGCAGTTTTTCTGAAAATTAGTTGATTTTTCGTCAAATTTTTTTTTTTTCCAGGAAAAGTCGGTTTTTCAGAAAATCAGTCAGTTTCTCGTCGAAACTGTCTTTTTTCTTGAAAACAGTTGTTTCTTCTGTAAAAACAGTCGGTAAAAAATGACCAGCCAGTCGGTAAATACCGTACCCCCCCCCCCCCCCAAAAAAAAAATTGTTGGCTAGTAACGCCTCTTTGAGCCTCTACTTTGTTCGTGCTGGATTTACTAACATTAATCGTTTGTCTTAGAGTGAAAAACGAGGTCGGACTATCCTCCTTACTACTCACTTTATGGAAGAAGCCGATTTCCTCGGGGACCGAACCGCAATTATGGCCTCCGGAGAGATACAGTGTGTTGGCTCTTCTCTCTATCTAAAAAAAAATTACGGTAGGCTCAATCTCTTTACTCTGATTCATATTTGATCACCCCCAATAGGCTCGCTGAGTGGCTATGCTTCCCAGGTAATTACAGCAGTATCTTCTGATTCCAATCAAGGACCGAGAATCAAGGGAGCTATCTTCCTCTTAGACCTTTTTGGGATCCCAAAACGTAAGTGGAGAGATACCTATGACATCCCAAAAGTTGTCCGTCCGTCCATCTGTCCGTCTGTGCGCGCTATAACTCTCGAAGGGAATGAGATATTTTGATGAAACTTGGTGTGAGGATCCATTGGATCAAAGTTAAGGTCAAGTTCGTAGATGGGCTCTGTAGCCCTACATTTAGGGGTGGGGGAGGGGGTTCAAGTTAAGGGACAAACAAAATATTTATAAACAGCTAATGTGATAGTCGATTATGGGGCTAGAAGGCATGCTGAGCACGATAGTGAAAACCATTTTCTCTCCGGACAAGTAGTTCGTCCGGAATCCGGCAGAAACCTGAAAGTTGTTTAAAAGTAGGCTATAAGTTTTATTTGAAGTTGATTAAAGATCGAATTTGGGGTAAGAAGACATTCTGAACATGATGGTGAAAACCATTTTCTTGTCGAACAAGTAGTTCGTCCGGAATCCGACAAAAACCGGTAAGTTGGTTAAAAGTAAAAGTTTCATTTGAAGTTGATTTAATGTTCGATTTAGGGGTAAAAAGACATGCACATGATGGTGAAAACCATTTTCTCGCCGGACATCTAGTTCGCCCGTAATCCGGCCAAAACCTGAAAATTTGTCAAAAGCAAATTTTTGATTAGATGACAGGTTAAGGGGTAAGAAGAGAGGCTGAGTCTGTATATGACTATCATTTTTTACCCGGACATGAATAGCCGAGGCACTATTTTCGTAAATATTTTGGAGGAACCAAGATCTTTTAATTTTAAGACGTTTTATGATTGTGGAACTGGAGGGTTGCCCCTCTCAGAAAGGAAATACAAGATTATTTTAGGCTGTTGAAATTAAGAAACTGACTTTTCAAGCGTTACAGCAAGCCCGGTTTGAGAAGGGCTTTGACACTAATTTTTTAATCCAGCTTTAGTTCGGCTCATCAATAGTTTTTCCTTTTCATAGGCTATGTAATATAGTACTTGAAGTTTAACCGAAACGGTTGAGGGATAATAGTCTAGTTAGTCATCATCTATTCAAGTAAATAGGCTTGAAGATCGAAAATGGGTTGTCGGCGAAAGGTCCCCGTGACAAAACGTCCCCATGGCGAAACGTCGCCATGACAAAACGTCCGCGTGACTAAATGCCCCTATCCGAAACGTCCCCATGTAAAACGTTCCCATCTCGAAATGTCCCCGGGTAAAATGGAAACATAACCGAATTTGAATACAAAAAAAAATTAGGAGGGGGATTTCAGCATTCTTTCCAAGTGGATCCGATGATCGTGGGGGGGGGGGGAGGAATGGGGAATCCGGAATCTTGTGACATTCATAACTTCTGAACGTGCGATTTGATTTGTATGAAGCTTGGCAAGTGGAAACAGGTGTCGTCTCAGATTTTCTGTGTTAAATCCGGACCGGATCCGAAACTTGTGGGGAGTTGAAGGGGGGGGGGGGGGGGGTAGCACCTGAATTTTCTGAAACACTTAGCGCATAGAGATCGGTTAAGTGAACGGGAATCCGGAAATTACTGACCTGCGTAGTCTAATTGTCCTAGCCATGAACGGCAGTGCCGAGCGGTGGTAACGCTCCGTGTTACATTTCACTAGTTCGAAGCCTGCCCGCTGGCGAGTTTCGTACTGGTGGATTTCTTCGGAGCGTTTTGGGAGCAGGGCGCGGAATCGGGCTGATCGTGCCAGACTATAATCAAATTGCATACAGGCCAGAAGTCTTCTACCGTGCCTGCTTGTACCCACGATAACCACTTCCGATGATCAGTTTGCAGGCTCTCTTTTGGATTTTCTCAATGGCCTGTGACTGCTGGTTCTCGAGGAATGAGTGCCACACAACAGACATGTATTTCAAGACTGGGCGAAGCGTAAGATACATAAGCGTTGAGCTTAATTTCTTGTTCCAGCCCAGCCTTGCGAAGGGCGTGCAGCATGAACAACCGTCTAGGCCCATTTTTGGTTATTTCTTCGGTATTTCTGGCCCATTTGATAGAGTCTTCAAGGCTAACCCCGAGAATTGACAGGGTTTGTTCACCAGTCTTCGATTTCTTGCCTAAGGTGGTCTGACGATTCTCGTGCGAAGCCAACGACAATTGCTTGCGTTTTATTTCTGTTGATTTTCATTTTATTTTCACATGCCCAGTTTTCCAGTACACTGAAAAGTTCTCGGGGGGGGGGGCTGGAGGGGGTATTGGATAACGTACTCGTAATAGCGCCTACTCGTAACAAGTACCATATGAGCTCCTAGCTCTTGTTTACGACGAAAATTGGTTTACTGAATTGTTCACCCTTTTGTTTTCAGGTGGAGGATATCACCTTGTCATCGTGAAAGAGCCTGACTGCAGCGCCGAGAACTTGACAGCGCTTATCAAAGAGCACGTCCCTACCGCACAGATGGACCAGAACGTTGGAGCCGAGTTATCATACGCACTTCCTGGAGAGTATTCTCATGCTTTCCAGAAAATGTTTGCTCGGATGGAAAATGAAAAGACGACGCTGGGGATTTCCAGTTATGGAATGTCCGTTACTACGATGGAGGAGGTTTTCTTTAAGTAGGTGCCAATACGCGACACAAATAATTAGTAATAGTAGATTTATTTACAGTCAAGTCGTGGTATATTCCAAAATTCTACAAAAATTAAAGAAAATTGCATATTATCAAAAGAAACAAAACGAAACCTAAACCCAGGCAAGCCTAGAGGAATTCATCCCTCTGCGACATTCTCAAATTAAATTACAACAGCTGGATATAAAATATGGCTAGTTAATCTTCTGATTTGGATTTGTAACTTAATAAGACCGTATTTTGTCGCAACATGGATGCTCCTAACCAAAAGTGGAAATTTCAGTAAAAACTTGAAAAATCGAATAGAGGCTGGCTAGGACCTGGCGGTTATACTTGGATTTGGACGGTACAAGTACTTCACACGCTTTCCATGTTCTAAGTGAAAACAGGCATTAACAATCTCAAATGGACTTCGTGTCTCTACCAATAGGAAGACCAAGATATGTGGGAGACATCGGAGACTCCACCTCATGATCGCAAAGTTTAAATGTGTGTGCGCCGTGAGCTATATCCGCCACGGAATGTCAGCACTTCACTTTTATGAGCATTGAAAGACAGACCTTTAGCTGCATATTCATCACTGAGAATGTGAAAATTTTGTATTTCGTATGAACCTGACAATTATTGTGTTTTTATATATTTTATATTATATAACAATATTTATATATTGTTTCTCTAGATCGTTGCGTGATCGGTAAGCCGGGTAACGGAAGTCGTGAGTTACCAGCAGAATTACAAAACTCCTCTGCCGTGTTCAAGCAAGATCGATCAGAGCAGATTGAGCAGGGTTGCCACATGTCTCACGATAGTGTGAATTATCACTCTGTTTTATTTTTGTCACTCTTGTCCTATGTAGGACATAAAAATAACTATTTCATAAAATGTCCAAATGTGTCATTTTTTAGGGTCATTTTTGCAGCAGGGATTCCGGCTATAGAAGTGACTATTTCAAGTTTTTTCTTTGTGAAAATAAATTAAGATGTGTCATTTTTGCAGAGACGATTCGGGCCAAAAGGAACCATTTCACGTTTTTTTCATGAATATAAAATTTCACTCCCATTTCACTCTCTGTTTTGGGCCAAAAGTCACTTTCTGAATGTTTGTTATGTGGCAACTCTGATATTGAGCACAACCTTGCAGTGTGAAGAACTGGATATGGCTTGTCCTGTGCATTTTTTGCCACTATGTACAACTGAGCGTCAATCGCCATTGGCTACTTAGTTTAATGGGTTGATGCCTAGCTTTATTGGGGTAAAGTAAACCAGCAAGACTGCACAATCTTGTTATTCGTGTTACAGCTGACCTGAAGCTCGGTTCAGGAAATTAGTTGCTATCTTTTCAATCAATCAATTTTATTTCCACCCTAATAGCACTAGGACGGACGGGAATTGGAAAAACAAACACTCACTAAAAATACAAATATACACAAAATAACAAACAATAAATACGACACGAACATAAATCAAGTACAGTTAAAATGTTTACTGAAATACGGAATGAATTTATTTAGGTATCTTTCTGAAGATTTCGTAGGCGGGGGAACGAGCTTGGAATTCGGATCTTTTAGGAGAATTGGGATTCCCGCTTAACTTCTTATTTGATAATTAAGCAAACAAAACAAAATACTTAAAGTGACGTGGCTTCAGCTTGTTTATTTTGACTTTTCATCCAAAATTTTGCAGAGGCGTGTTTTGCGGTATATATTTTTTTTTTCCAGGGCTCTGAAAACCGCAGAAGGAAAAATGGTCACAGGGACAACCGATATTGAGAGACCAAAGTCAGAGAGTGGACATGGTAAGTTCCGCTATCATTGTCATTATTCTGCCTACTTGACACATCGGCATCGCGCCTAAACTCTCGGTATTCTGTGAGCTGATAGCTTTATTAGTAGAAAGTTCGAATACAGTAGCCCTAAAAATATTACTTCAGCCAAAGCTGACTGCGAATCATATTTGACGGTGCAAAACGCATAAGCCTATATTGCGGCCCTTCTTGGCAAGGGTCCTCTTCAGGCTCAAGCCAAGGTGTTGAGATATGTTATTCGAATTTCGTTTGGAGATTCACTGGCAAATTACAGGCCATGTTGTTGATGGGTCCTTTAGATATTTAGAGGCAGAGACGAAAGTTATGTTTTATAAAATATAAGCTATTGAGATAGTCGTGTAAGGAGTAAGGAGTCCCGCTGAACAGGGGCGTCACTATGGGGGGGGGGGGGGACCGGCGCGAAGTGCCGGCAAACACAGAAGAAATAAAATTTCGTATACTTTTGTCAGGCGTCGGTCGACTCGTCGGCACATCGTGTTCTTTTTATACACAAGAAATGAAATCCTGCAAACATTTGTTGGGCAAAAATCTGAAGAAATCGAATTCTGCACGCTTTTGTCATGCGTCGATAGGCTCGTCGGCACATCGGGTTCTTTTTATACATAATAAATCCAGAAGAAATACATTCTTCATGTTTTTGTCGGGCGTCGGTTGACTCGTTGGCACGCCAGGTTCTTTTTACACGCAAGAAATGAAATCCTGCAAACATTTGTTGGGCAAAGCACTGAAGAAATCGAATTTCGTATGCTTATGTCGTGCCTCGGTATTTTTCGTCGGCACCGGGTTTTGTCGGGCATCGGGATTCTCGTTGGCACATCAAGTTCTTTTTACACGAACAAAAAAAAATCTGTAAATTTTTATCGGGCGCATGCGAAAAGTTCAAGTCTCGTCGGTACATCGCACAACGTAAATATTAAAGTTCTTTACTTTCTTGTCGAGCAAACACACAAAGAAATCGAATTCTGAATGCTTTTGTCGGGCGTCGGTATTCTTGTCGACACGTCTGGCCTTTTTATACGTAAGAAATTAAATTCTGCAAACATTTGTCGGGCGTAACTTTTTCAGGAAAAAATACTGACTTAAAAAATTTTTGCCGACGTTGCTTAGTTCAATCTCAATCTCAATCTCTACTGATGCACTAAAGATAGTTTTACCCAAAATTTCGCCTGCGGCGCATTTTGTAGTATTCTCTATTTGGAAGAAAGGTGCATCATTGAGTTTTGTTTTAGGACAGAAATTCTTGGGGTTTCAAACACGTTAAAAGCCGGAAATTGTACGGTACTATAGTTAAATTTTTCCGGAAAAAGGCAGATTAAACAAATTTCGCCGGCGGCGCTTGGTTTAACTTGTCTTAGTACAGTCGTCGGAAGCTTCGCTTTTAAGCGAAAGCTAAAATGAAAAACCGAATATGTGAACTTGAATATACCAAAATATAACAAAGAAATAATCTCAACTGATGAATTACAGTTAGTTTACACACAAATTTTGTCTGTGGCGCATTTTTTAGTATTCTTTATTTGGAAGAACTGTGTTCCATTTAGTTGTCGTTTTAGGATTGAAATTCGTGGGGGTCTGAAACACGTTAAAAGCTAGAACTTGTAATGGTAGGTATAGCTAGATTATTCCGGAAAAAAAGGCAGATTTAAAAAATTTCGCCTGCGCCGCTTAGTTTGCTGGTTCTTGATAAAGTCGTTGGAAGGATCGCTTTTTAACGAAAGCTAAAATGAAAAGCCAAATGTGTGAACTTAAAATACAAAATTACACCAGAGGAATAATTTCAACTGATGCATTACAGTTAGTTTTAGCCCGGTTCTGTTCTGTGCTCGCGGGAAACGTACGCCGTTGCTTCAAAGCGGCAACGGCATTTTTTGTCGGCACATTTTTGGGTCCGTCGGCACAAACCGGACGTCCCCCCCCCCCCCCAAAGGTAAAAGGCTAGTGACGCCCCTGCCCTGAATCCATATCTTCTTGCCGGACAAATGATTCACGCGGAATTCAGTCAAGACTGGAAATTTGGTTGAAGCTCAAAGTTGTTTCTGAAGTCGATTAGAGGTTCGTTATCGGGGTAAGGAGATATGCTGAATTGAATTTTTAACTTTATTTCCTTGGCAGATAAGCTGGCAAAATCTGCCAAAACCTTGAAATTTGGATTGAAAGGTTCTCCTCTCAGTGTCAGTAGCTCTTTTGCTCTGCATGCACTTCGCCGGGAATGCTGCTAAAATACGAAGAACTTTGTCAAAGTAAAGGACCTTTCTGAAGTCGATTAGGATGAGATATTGGAGTAAACATCCTTGCTGAATCCAGATCTGAACAGGGTTTTCTCATCTGATTAGTTGTTTGGCCGTAAATTGCCAAAAACTCCAGAACGCTAACATTATCTTTTTTTACATATTCAAGCGGTGGGTTATGTATAAACAGCAAAACATTAAAGGGGTCTGGCGAAGACTCAGAAATGTACAAGATTTGATTGAGGTTTTGATGTCTGGATCAAGAAGTCCAGTAAATTTTGGGATCCCATCGAAACCTTCGGTCTTGTTTTTATATAACTCCGCTGTCCCTGCTCAAGAAGCAAGCGATAATTTTTTTTTTCTTTTTCAGTGTTTGCTGATCTGTCGGGACATCTCGTTCCAGACGACCGGAATACAGGCTGTGGCCTGTATTTCCAGCAACTGAGAGCAATGCTGGAGAAGAAAATGCTGTTCACCCTTCGAAACTGGAGCCTAGTAGTAACGCAGGTGAGAATCTCTCGTAACTGGTCCTGTATTTACCCGCTCTGTATATTTTTCTTGTACCAACTATTGTTTACAGTCATTAGCGTTTTTGACTCGAATCCTAACACGTTGCGCTGTCATCCGTTTTTAGTGCCCGTGTTTTGTATAAGAGAACCCGGAACAGGATTTGGTTCTGAACTTGAAAGAAAAACGGAAGTTAAAAACGCTTGAAGCCACTGAACATGGAACGCGTGTTAGAATGCGCACTCGAAGCGTTCCTTGTGACAAAAACGGATTGACAATCGCGAGCCTGAAAACGCAACTTGGTTTCCATGTCATTACCCTGATCAGCCATCCTTGATTCTGCCAGGTCTTTTGCAGTGGTATGAAACCAAGATTTACTTAGGGCGTATTCTAGCACCTCGGGGAATCGAAGGGAACTGCAAGAATAGAGGGAGTCACTCCACGCGGACTCCGCGTCCGGAAAACTACGAGAACAGGGGGAATGCTTCCAAACTGAAGTTTCTTCTAAAAATAAATATGCAATTGACCTAATTAGTCTTATCCACTTGACTTTTGGTTTTGCTAATTCTGATTGTTTTTAATTAACTTTACATTGCACCTACACCGGCAAAAATTGATTCCCCTCTGAATCTGAAAGGTAGTCCTTTTTGGTGATGTTGATGGTTATCGGAGCATTCCTCGTCCGCGGGGACTCACGAGAATACGGGGAGTGAGTCCCTGGGACAAACAAAAACGCGGGACTCCTCAGGTGGAGCCCTCGGGGAACGGCGAGAGTACGCCTTTATAGTCGAACCGCGTTCTTTTTAGCCTTGTCTTGATCCTGTCTCAGTCCTGTCAGCGATATGCCTTATTAATCTGCTTTGTCCCCCTACTGTTGTTTTATTTGCCTTGTCAGCTGCCAAATGTCATCGCCATGACAAACAATACTCAAAGTGATATCACAAGGTTTAAATAAGGCGGCGCCTTAACAAAGCAGTTAGAACAAGACCAAAGATGTCGATGGGATCCCAAAAATCTAATATTTGATTCAGACAATCGAGTCTTGTCTTCGCCAGATCCAGTCTTGGACAGGCTAATCATCAGAGAAAACCAAGTTCAAATATACCTCTATAAGCCATATCTATTTTGACGATACTGACCGAGCCTTCCTGCCGATTACCGAGCGATTTACTAGTCCAGCAAAAAAAAATACAGAAACAAAATCTCCTTATCCCTATAAAGAACATCTAATCAACTTTGAATAAAAGTTTGACTTAACAAAAAATCTGGTTACAACCGGATTCCGGAATAATTATGTGTCCGGGTAAAAAAGCATTGTGATAAACCAACTCAGCCTCTCTTCTTGCCCCTTAATCTGTCATCTAATCGAACTTTTGCTTTTAACAAATTTTCCGGTTTTGGCCGGATTCCGAGCGAACTAGTTGTCCAGCAAGAAAATGATTTTCACCATCGTGTTCGGCATGTCTTTTTACCCATAAATCAAACATTTAATCAACTTCAGATTAAACTTTTACTTTTAACCAACTTTCCGGTTTTCGCCGGATTCCGGGCGAACTACATGTCCGGGTAGAAAATTGTTTTCACATAAGTGTTCAACATGTCTTCTTGTCCTAAATCGAACATCTAATCAACTCTAAATAAAACTTCTGATTTTAACAAACTTTCCGGTTTCGGCCGGATTCCGGGCGAACTACTTGTCCGTCGAGAAAATGGTTTTGACCATCTTCTTCATCATGTCTTCCTACCCCTAACTCGAACATCTAATCAACTTCAAATAAAACTTTTACTTTTAACAAACTTTCCGGTTTTGGATGACAAAATAGTTTTCACCATCGTGCTCAGCATGTCTTCTTACCCCATAATCGACTATCGCATTAGCTGTTTCAAAATATTTTGTTTGCCCCTTAATTTGAACCCCCTCCCCCACCCCTAAATATAGGGCTACAAAGCCCATCTACGAACTTGACTGGTCCGACGACCCAACGAATCCTCACACCAAGTTTCATCAAAATATCTTATTCCGTTCGAGAGGTATCGTGCTTACAGACGGACGGACGGACAGTCGGACAACTTTTGCGATGTCATAGGTATCCCTCCACTTACGTTTTGGGATCCCAAAAAGTCAGGGCCGGACAGGGGAGACCAATAGTGCGGCTTTGACTCGGATCTCTGCGTGTTCCAGGACATACGGACGCTGCTGTCTACTTTTAACTTTAAAGGGTGTAAAAAGGGTAAAATGTGAACATAGCATAATTTTTACTTTAAGTATCCCAGGATAACTGTGTATTTTGTATGTGTGTTTTGTCTATTTTGTTTCATTTAATCTGCTTTTCAAAATTACGGGTTACAAATAAATTATTACACCCAGAAGAGTTTAATTCTAAGAATTCAGATTCACTTCATTCATAAGTATTCTATTGCAGACCCTATTCTAAGTGTCGAAACCTGGTCGCGAACCTCAACAAGGCCAAAGGTGTCGATGGGATCCCAAAAATCTAATATTTGATCTAGACAATTGGGTCTTGTCTTCGCCAGATCCATTCTTCGCCAGGCTATAATCATCAGAGAAAACCAAGTTCAGATATATCTCTATAAGCCATATCTGTTTTGACGGTACTGACCGAAACTTCCTGCTTTACTTCTGCCAAGTTTCCTGTTTCGCCCGAGTTCCCAGCGAACTACTAGTCCAGCAAAAAAAAGAAAATTCACGAATGAATCCAGCGTATCTCCCTATAGTCTAAGGTGTTCTTTATAGTTATAAAGAACATCTAATCAACTTTAAATTAAACTTTGACTTTATGACTCAGCCTCTCTTCTTCCCCTAAATCTGTCATCTAATCAACTTCACATAAAACGTTTGCTTTTAACAAATTTTCCGTTTTGGGCCGGATTCCGGGCGAACTAGTTGTCCGGCGAGAAAATGGTTTTCATAACCGTGTTCAACATGTGTTCTTACTCTTCAATCGAACATTTAATCAACGTCCAATGAAACTTTTACTTTTAACCAACTTTCCGGTTTTGCCGGATTCCGGACGAACTACTTGTCGGGCGAGAAAATGTTTTCCACCATCGTGTTCAGCTTGTCTTCTTACCCCTAATTCGAATATTTAATAAACTTCGAATGAGACTTTTACTTTTAACCAACTTTCCGGTTTTTGCCGGATTCCAGACGAACTATTTGTCGGGCGAGGAAATACTTTTCACATAAGTGTTCAACATATCTTCTTACCCCTAAATCGAACATTTAATCAACTTCAAATGAAACTTTTACTGGTAACCAACTTCCCGGCTTTTTACTTGTCCGGCTAGAAAATGGTTTTCACCATCGTGCTCAGCATGTCTTCTTACCCCATAATCGACTATCACATTAGCTGTTAAAAAATATTTTGTTTGTTTCTGAATTTTACCCCCTCCCCCCCCACCCCACCCCAAATTGTTGGGCGACAGAGCCGATATACGAACTTGACTTTATCCTCACACCAAGTTTCATCAGAATATCTCATTTCCTTCGAGAGTTATCGTGCTAACAGACGTACAGACGGACAAATGTTGTGATGTCATAGGTAGGCTATCCGTCCACTCACGTTTTGGGATCCCAATAATAAGGATGTTGCACACCCTTGGATGAGCATTTCTTTTCTGATACAATTTGTTTGATTTTTTTATCTAGATTAATGCAGTTTTGTTGTTGTAGTTCTTTTTTTCAATACTCCATCTTTTTGGGATACCAAAACGTAAGTGGACGGATTCCCATGTCCTTCCGTCCGTCTGTGAGCACGATAACTCTCGAAGGGAATATGATATTTTGGTAAAACTTGGTGTGAAGACTCCTTGGGTCAAGGAGAGGTGTAGATGGCTTCTGTTGCTCAACATTTAAGGGGTGGGGGTTCAAATTAACGGGCGGACAAATTTGTTTTTAACAGCTAATGAGATAGTTGATTTAGGGGTTAGAAGTCACGCTGAACACGAATATGAAATTTTTTTCTCGCCGGACAAGTATAGTTCGCCCGAAATCCGGCCAAAACCGTAAAGTTTATTAAAAGTAACAGTTTCATTTGAAGTTGGTTATATGTTCGATTTAGGGGTAAGAAGACATGCTGAACATTATGAAAATCATTTTCTCGTCGGACAAGTAGTTCGCCCGGTATCCCACCAAAACCTGAAAATTTGTTCAAAGTAGAAGTTTTCTCTGAAGCTGATTAGATGTTCGATTCAGGGGTAAGGAGACATGCTGAATCCGCTTTTGACAATCATTTTCTACCTGGACATATGATTCGCCAGGTATCCGGCTCAAACCGGAATCAAATTTTAAAGTTAAAGTTTTCTCCTAAGTTGATCAGATGTTCGGTGAAGGGGTAAGGAGATACGCTCAATTCGTTTTTGGGATCCCAAAATGTAAGTGGAGGGATAACTACGACATCACAAAAGTTGTCCGTCTGTCCGTCTGTTAGCACTATAACTCTCGAAGGGAATGAGATATTTTGATGAAACTTGGTGTGAGGATTGTTTGGGTCAAGAGTAAGGTCAAGTTCGTAGATGGTCTCTGTAGCCCTACATTTAGGGGTGGGGGAGGGGGTTTAATTTAAGGGGCAAATGAAATATTCTTAAACATATAATGTGATAGTCGATTATGGGGTAAAAAGACATGCTGAACACGATGGTGAAAGCCATTTTGTCATCGGACAAGTAGTTCGCTCGGAATCCGGCCCAAAACCGGAAAGTTTGTTAAAAGTAAAAGTTTTATTTGAAGTTGATTAGATGTTCGATTTAGGGATAAGAAGACATGCTGAACATGATGGTGAAACACATTTGTTTGTCGGACAAGTAGTTAGCCTGGAATCCGGCCAAAACCGGAAAGTCTGTTAAAAGTAAAAGTGTTATTTGAAGTTGATTAGATGTTCGATGAGAAAGGAAGACGTGCTGAACACGATGGTGAAAACCATTTTCTCGCCGGGCAAGTAGTTCGCCCGGAATTCGGCCAAAACCGGAAAGTTTGTTCAAAGTAAAAGTTTTGTTTTAAGTTGATTAGATGTTCGATTAAGGGGTAAGAAGACATGCTGAACCCTTATGGGAACAGTATTTTCTACCAGGACAACTTGTTCGGCCGGAAGCAAAACCGGAAAATTTGTTAAAAGCAAAAGTTTTATTTGAAGTTGATTAGATGACAGATTTAGGGGTAAGAAAGCACGCTGAATCTGTATATGACAATCTTTTTTTTTTACCTGGACATATAGTTCGTTTGGAATCCGGTTGAAACCGGATTTTTTTTTTATAAGTTGAACTTTTACTTGAAGTTGATTAGTTGTTCTTTATACGGATAAGGTGATACGCTGAATTCGTTTCTGACCTTTTTTTGGACAAGTATGGTAGTTCGTTCGCAATTGTCTGGATCAAATATTAGAGTTTTGGGATCCCATCGAAACCTTTGGTCTTGTTCAAGTTTCTGCCGGAAAAGGAGTTCGCCTGGAATCCGGTCGAAATCGGAGATTTGGCAAAAGTAACGCAGGAAGATTTGATCAATTCGTCAAATTTTTGGGATCCCATCAAAACCTTTGGTCTTGTTCCTGTTTGTGTTGTTAATGGGCCATCAAATATTTCATTCATTCATTTTTGTTCTAGCTTCTGGTGCCTATCATTATTATGGTCATCTGCTTGATAATTCTGCAGTTGATTCCCGGTCTATCTGATTCGCCATATTTGCCGATGACTTTAAATGTAAGTAGAAAAAGTGGCCTCTAATTGCTCTAGTTTAGTTGTACATTTAGGCTCCGATACGGACAATGTACGCTATCAACCAGCCTATAGTTTTCAGTGGAAAAATATACGAATAAAGTTGGAAGTCGCGAGATCTTGCTCATAGTCTGTACCCAGTATTTTACTGTTCGAACGGTAGTAGTTGTGCGAAATATTTTACAATCTGTTAGGCCTGGTAGCGGCAATAGAATTATTTGTGTTTTTTGTTGTGTCAATGGGTGATGGAAGAAAATATTTGGAATATTTGCAACCGGACACAAGTAGTCCCATGAATAACCCCCATCAATAAAGGGGGCAGATAAATGAGCTCATGGTTTGTAGCGAGCTTCCTTTGTGTTTAAATTATTATTTATTTGGTGCCAAACTGAGAGTTATGTATAAAACATTAAACAACAAAATATCAGTCAAACTCCTACACAAAATCTCTGAAAGATTTGATGGGTAGTAAAGTGTTACGAGAGTTTTTGTCGGTTGGGTAGATTCAGAGCACCGTGAACGTTTTATTGTAGGTTGAAGCTGTGGTAGGGATAGGTATAAGTTCATTTTATAGTTATTTAATTATTAGAATTTCGAGTTGAGTGTTAAATATTTGGACTGTGCTTATTTATTTTTTTGGCACTTGCCCTTCGGCCAAGTGCCATGTAGCAATCGCAATTTCTGTCGGTCTGTCTGTCCGGGTTTTGCTAGTTCGGGCACTTCCACATAAGCCAGGATGACGAAACTTGGCTGGCATATCACAGACCTCAAATAATTAAGTTGGATGTAGTCTCTTCCCCGATTCGAGGATCGAGAGGGGAGTGAAGGGAGAGGGAATCCGGAATCGTGTAGTATTTATAACTCTTGAACGGGTGATCGGATCTTAATGAAACTTGGTATTTGGAAAGATCTCGTGTCTCAGACGATCCACCTAAAATCAGGACCAGAACCGCGGACTTCGGGGAGGGGGGGGGGGGGGGGGTTGGAGAAGGGAACCGGAAATCTTGGGAAACGCTTAGAGTGGAGGGATCAGGAGGAAACTTGGTGGAAAGAGCTAGCACAAGTCCTAGATACGTCATTGGCGTAAATGGTCCGGATTCGGGCACTATCGGGGGAGTTGGGGGGATTTCTGATTATCCGCGAGTTTGGTACTTCCTGATGTATTAGGACGATGCAGCTGGGCTAACATGTCAGGGATTCGAACAAACTGACTTGAGAATAGTCGTTTGCATGATCCGGTCGTCGCGGGGGAGTGGAGGGATGGGGAATCCCGAATCTTGTGGCATTCATTACTGTCGAACGGGCGATCGGATTTGAATGAAACTTGGCAAGTGGAAAGAGGTCTCGCCTCAGATCTTCCATGTCAAGCCCGGACCAGATTCGCTTGGGGGGGGGGGGGTGAAGGGGGACACCGGAATATTCGTGAAACGCCTAGTGCCGAGGGATCGAGATGGAATTTGGTACGAAGAACAAGCATAAGCCATAAATACATTTTTGACAGAATCACATCATACGGGGCTTTTTAGGGGGGGGGGGTCGGAGGGGTTTCCGGGAATTCCGGCGATCGCAAGCTAGGGTACTTCTAGATGTGCTCAGGACGATTAAAACTAGGCAGGCATATTAGCGACCCGACTAAATAGACTTAAAGCCCTGACACAATGCCCTAGCAAAATTTCTGTTCCTGGATCCGGCCATTTTGGGGGGAGTTAAGGGAAGGGGAATCCAGAAATTACTGACTTGCGTAGTTTTCGAACGGGTGGTCCGATTCGAGTGAAACACTTTTTGGGTGATAAGAACTAATGAGCTAGATATGCAAAACATGTCTCGGAACCACATGCGGCCTCGGCTGGGGTAGCTGGAGGGGGGGGGGGGAGGGCTGTAAACTTCGTTACATGGTCAAAAACCAAACGAATGGGCCGACTGGGATGCACGTTGGACAGTAACGAGTTTACGCTGCCTAATTTGTTATTTGGCGTCCGGACCGGATCCGGCAATGGTAGGAGGATCAGGCGGAGACCGGAAATTTGCAGATATGTTCCGATTCGAGTCAGGCTTGAAGGACGAGAAGAGAAGATCTCAGAGAAGCGAAGTTTATGTTTCCCAGTCGTATTCGGTCCCAGTGGGAGGAGTTGGAGGGGAGGGCCGTACATTTTGTAGCTCCGGAGTTTCCAGAAGAAGGCTTCGACCTGAGTGAAACTTGATCGCCGTTACGAGAAGATTCTTTAGATAATATGTATATGTGGCTGAACCAGTTTTGGCCCTGATACGGGAGTTTGAGAGCGAGGCATACCGGCAATGGTACGGCACTCCTAGGAATCAAACTAGAACGGTGAAACATTTGCCCTAGATTATCCGAGGCGATGCTGGAAATGCTCAGGCTCGCATGAAATTAGATACATTGTTTCTAGGTCCGATGCTAGAGGGTTTGAATGGGGGATTTTGTGACATTCTCATCTACTTTCTTGTACCACCTACTCGTAACAAGTGCCATATGAGCTCGTAGCTCTTGTTAGATTTTGTCCCGCCATGGCCCAAAGGGCATGGTGGAGACCACATTCATTCATTCACGCATACGTATAAACAGCTGACGAAGCCTAAACCAAATTAGCCTACTAACTCTACAACAAAATCAACGGAAAAAAGATAAAATAAACAACCTCATCAGGGTACTTTTTTGTAATTAACAAGTGTATTGTCAGCTTTGCTATGAAAGTTTTGTATTTTGCTATTCAAAGTCTCAATTTCAATTCAATTTTTTCAATTCGTTTAATAATAAAAAAAAAAACATCATTATACTTCCAGCCTCACCATAAGGCTCCCGCCTGGCAGTGGGTGGGGCTCACTTTTAATTCATAGCTTATTCATAGAATCAAATCAGACAAAGCAGAAGGAAAGCAAAAAGGAAAAGAAAACAAACTAAAGGAGAAAAAGAAGAAGGAAAAACTAACAAGAAAAAATCCACAGGTGTGCGAATGATCTTCCATCGAAAAAGGGATCAGAAAAAAAAAAAAAACAAAAAAAATAAATAAATTTTATGTCTTTGCCAAGAAAAATGACTTCGCCCGTGACTTGAAAACAGATAAGCTCGGCGCAACCCTTATCTCTTCAGGTAGTGAATTCCACACCCCCGGTGCAAAGTGTTTAATAATAAAAGAAGCTCTCGTTGTTTTTCGGTGGGCACTCGCTAACTGTCGGGCATTTCGAGTAAGATACTCGTGGAACTCCTGATTCTGCGAAAATAAATTTAAATAAAAGGATTCTTCCTTTGGAAAACAAGAAGGAATTTGGAGAATTTGTAATAATTAGGTTAAATTTTAAACGCAGAAAGTTGCTCGCAGAAACAGGGAAACCAAGAAGGAATTTAGAGAATTTATAATAAATAGGCTAAATTTTAACCGCAGAAAGTTTCTCGCAGAAACAGGGAAACCAATAAGGAATTTAGAGAATTTATAATAAGTTGGCTAAATTTTAAACGCAGAAAGTTCAGAAGGACGGATAGGAGAAAAGAACTTAGACGGGAAAAGAATCGGAGGAAGTACAACAGCCGTATAAATACGACCGAACGACTCTGCCATACAGTAAACGAATAACAACACCGAATGCTCTTCGTATTTTGTCATGCACATGTTGAATAAGGATAAGTTTCCCTCTGGTATTATAAAAATAATGGATTTCAAGATATATAAAGATGAATATCAAATTGTGCCCTACCTTTTTAACAGAAAATGTGACAAGGTACTACCCACGCAGAAGTAGCCAGAGGAAGTAATGGCCGTGTCGCCAATCGGCAAGTAGTTTCACTATTAGGACTGCCACCAAACAATACCTCAAATAGTCAATCAGATTACTTTCATTTTATGTATGGGGGGTTACGGATATATAAGTAGCCTGCATACAAATAAAATAGAGGTAACCGATCAAGCCAGCAAAACTTGATTCTACTCCTCTAGAAATACCGTGGAACGACTACATTGGTACAAGTAGAAAACAGATCGGATGTTGCCCTAAGCATGGTGGATGCCTACAAGAACTTGATGTCGTTCTCCGGAAGAAACAAGGTCACAGAAGTTCAAGAAGAAAATGTCTTGGATTTCTATTTAAAAGAGGTAATTTCTTTGTTTTACGACTGCATACTCCTAGGTCTAGTGCACAGGTCCATTTCCGTTTTCGTTTTGTATTCGACGGATTAGTCTCTAAGTAGGTAATTTATTTGTTATCCGCCATTTTGGAAAAGCGGAGTAAATGAATAAAATAATTAAAACATTTAAACACACAGAAAAAGACACTTAATTTTCAATCTTCGGCCAGGAAGCAGTGGAGAAGGTCGTGCGCTGGTTGGGCTCTGTTGCCAGTGATTGATTTTGGATAGCGACTAAGAAACTTCCAAAACAGTAATACTTGTATCTTGAATTTTGAACTTCTCCGTCAATGTATGGTTATGGCATAATTTCAACAAGAGGAGCAGGTGCTTTGCATATTTAAAATAACATGATCTCATCTTTTTAATCTCCTTCTTTCGCAAAATATGAGTGACACGAGAACAGAATAGTATAGAAGGAGCGCAGAAGGTGCTGTACAATTTTCCCAAAGTTTTACGATTATAGCGTCACTGGTTGGGGATGATGCGCCCATAGGCGGTACGGATTGACCTACAAACTTTTTGAACAACTATACTGAGAATGAGATTATAATTAGCTTATTCTAAATTTGTAGTTACATTGTCTCTGAATAAGTAGTGAATTTTGTTTCTAGTGACGTGAGAGGCGTTAAAGCATAAGTTGAGCAATTTATTTATTTATTTACTTCACCCGTAGCCATATACATAAGGAAAACACACACATCATCACTACATGTTACACACAACTAGATATGTAACAAGATTAACGAACCATGAGTTCATCATTCCATTTTTTGCACAATGGCAGTGAAAGTTGAAATATTGGCGTGGAAATAATTTGGATCAGGTTCATCTGACCTCAAGAGGGGGCTTTTTGGTGACAAAACTGCTTTAGGTTTTAGTTAGTAAGACGAAGGCATACGATTATTTGCGAACATCCCCGAAGCGCTACATATGTAGATTTATTTATTTAATGGTGGAGGATGGAATGTGGTTAGTCATAGTATGCGTGTGTGTATATGTTTGAGGTGGGGCGCTAGACGTGAGCCTCTTTGGAAATGAGATACCTTTCCTGATGTTTGACGTATGGTCTACTCTGTACCCATTAACCTGTGCGTGGATTCTAAGTTTTGATCCTTACCTATAAGCGCTTTGTTGACTGATGAAACCAGTTGCATGGTTCTGTAAGACTAGTCGCTTTGGGTGTTTGAGGTGTGTTTGGGGGGGGGGGCTAGATGCATGCCTCATTTTGAAGAAATAGGTATTACGATGAAGAACATAATCTTCCCGATTGGTTGCGGAATCCCCTATGTTGATTATCTCGTGCGCGATATAGAGTTATTCTCGTCTCGGCGTCAATTGTTCCTGGATAGAACCATTTGCGTGGTGCTAAAAGGGTAGCTAAAGTGGCCCGTGGTGGAAAATGGATACAGAAAGCAGCATTCCTGAAGAATTTCCAACAAGACCTGTAGGCTGCTGTCGGTGGCTAAGGCCAAGAACTCCCTCCGTTAAGCATAACAACATAATTTAGCTTCTGTCGACTTCGTTAATTATGGGACCTAAAATACTGTTTCCCTAGCTGTTGGTTATAGGAGATTTCTGCAATAGTTTGAGATTTTCCACTTTAGTGCCCCAAGCGGACTGAGCACGATTGAAAATACCACTCTAAAGTGACGCCAGAAACTCGTCGTCAAAGCTAGGGTTTCTGATATTTTTGATGACTAATGGTGTATTTACACACTGCGTAAATCCGAGCGGATCGTAAAAACTGAGCGGATTTCCGACCGTGATGATCAGAAAGTCTTAGATATGTTCATTCTGGTTCAAAGGCATCCCAGCTTTTATGACCCTGCTGATCCTGCCTTCAATAAAACAAAGAAGAAAGACCTAATATAGAAAGACCTAAAGACCTTAGAAAGACCTAACGCAGCCATAAACGCTGCGTTTGATCGATTATAGTTTGCAAACCGTTCGAAAAGGACCGAGCGATTTACGCAGTGTGTAAATCCACCATAACTCTTCATTCCGGTGAAGAATCGCCGTGTGCCTAGCGAAGAGCAGGAAACGTGACCACAGCTGCTCCCAACTAACGCTCTTCATTGGATGAAATAGGATTTGAACCATCGTTCGTTTTTATGGCACTTGAGCTTACTCAAGTGCCATATAGCGATTGTAATTTCTGTCCGTCAGTCGGTCTGTCGGTCCCGGTTTTGCTAGTTCGGGCACTTCCAGATAAGCTAGGACGATGAAACTTGGCAGGCATATCAGGAACTGGACCAGATTAAATTAGAAATTGTCGCTTCCTCGATCCGACCATCTGGAGGGGAGTGGAGGGAGGGGGAATCCGGAAAAAATAGGAAAAATGAGATATTTTTAGCTTACAAACGGGTGATCGGATCTTAATGAAACTTGATATATGGAAGGACTTCGTGTCTCAGGCTCTCCATGTTAAATCCAGATCGGATCCGGTGACACTGGGGGGAGTTGGAGTGGGAAACCGGAAATCTTGGAAAACACTTAGAGTGGAGGGATCCGGATGAAACTTGGCGGAAAGTACAAGCAAAAGTCCTAGATACGTGACTGATATAACCGGAACGGATCCGCTCACTTTGGGGGAGTTGGGGGGGGGAGAAGTCCGAATTTGTAGTGATCCCGCGAGTTCCGTGCTTCCTGATGTGCTGGGATGATGGAAATTGACAGGCATGTCTGGGACCCAACCAGCTTAAATAGGAAATCGTCAATTCCCCGATTCGACCATCTGGGGGGGGAGTGGAGGGAGGGTGAAGCCAAAATTTGAGGTATTTTTAGCTTGCGAACGGGTGATCGGATCTTGATGAAAATTGATATTTAGGATGACCTCGTGTCTCAGACATCTCACTTTAAATCCGGGCAGGATCCGATGACACTGGGGGGAGTTGGAGGAGGGAACCGGAAATTTTGAGAAACGCTTAAAGTGGAGCGATCGGGATGAAACTTGGTGGGAAAAACAAGCACAGGTCCTAGACACGTCATTGACATAACCGGACCGGATCAGGGCACTGTGGGTGAGTTGGGGTGGGGGTCCGGATTACTAGGAATCCCGCGAGTTCGGCATACTTCCTGATGTCCTAGGGCGATGAAACTTGGCAGGTATGTCAGGGATCCGAACAGATTGACTTGAGAACAGCCGTTTCCCCGACCCGACCATCGTGGGGGGAGTGGGTGGATGGGGAGTCCGGAATCTAGTGTCGTGCATAACTTTTGAACGGGTGATCGGATTTGAATGAAACTTGTCTGGTGAGCTATCGCCTCGGACGTTCAGTGTCACGTCCGGGTCGGGTCCGATACCTGTGGGGATGGGGGGGGGGGGGGTGGAAAACTCAAGAAACTCTAAAAGCAGAGGGATTGGGACGAAACTTAATGGATGGAACAAGCATTAGGCCTAGATGAAATTGACAGAGCCAGATGGTTTCGGGGCTCTGTGGGGGGAGTTGGAGGGGGTTTCCTGGAATTCCGGTAGTCGTGAGTTAGAATAGTTCCAGATATAAAACGACAACGAAACTTTGCAGGCATATTAGCGACCCGAATTATCTTGACTTAAGAACCTGAAACAACATACCCCCGGAAACTTCCGTTCCTAGATCCGAGCATTTTTGGGGGAGCAAGAGTAGAGAAATATGGAAATTGACTATAAATTGCGAACGAGTGGTCTGATTCGACTGAAACTTCATGGGTGATACGAATCGATGGCCTCGACATGTAAAACATGCGTTCGAACCATATGCGACCACGATTAGGGGAATTGGGGGTGGGGGGACTTTTGACATGCACAAAAACCAAACGGATGGACCGAATGAGATGCAATTCGACAGTGCCGAGGTTATGCGGCCTAGATTTGTTATTTGGCGTCCGGGCCGGATTCGGCCAAGGTAGGGGGGGGGGGTACTGGAAACTTGCAGATAGGCTATGCTCCAATTTCAGTCAAACTTGATGGACAGGAACAGGGAATTAAGAGATTGGGCCCGAACCGGCTCCGACAACGTTGGTGGGGGGGGGGGGGGGGGGGGGTACCGGAACTTTCCAAAAATGCTCAGATTCGAGTGAAACTTGATAGATGGTATAAACGAAGATGCTTTAGGTGGTCGATTTTTTTTTATTCCGAACCAGATTCGGCCACGGTAGGTGGAGATAGAGTGAGCACCGGAAATCGTGTAGCACGTCTAGGGATCAAACAAATGGATTTATTGGGATGAAAGCTTGAACAGTCATGTGCATTTGCTACAGACAATCGAGACGATGCCGAAACTGCTCAGAAATGAGTGAAACTAAATATCCTATTTCTATTTCCGAACCGTTTTTTTGGATGGCGGGTGTATTTTGTGACATTCTCGTCTACTTTCTTGTACAGCCTACTCGTACAAGTGCCATATGAGCTCGTAGCTCTTTTTTTGTATGTGTTACTGATTATTAACATTACCTTGCCTTGATTTTCTCTTATTTAGCTCATCGAGGCTGAAAACAAATTCTTGAGTTTTCAGTCTTGTTTTGTTGACAAGTTCTACGCGTCAACCAGGATTATCCTTTCTAATCGTACTTTAATCCACTTGGATCGCTGAATTGGAAAAGGGACAATACTCTTGATGACTATCTCTCCTTGCTGATGCAAAATCTCCGGCTTCTCCGGGTAGCTAGCGGAAGAAAGGCAGAAGTGGTGTCAAAGCTGCGCCCAAAGATCGCGTTGATTGATTGACACAGGATTTGAGTTGTTGAGTTTGAGTCCTACGGACACGCTTACTTCTTCTTCCTGAGGATTACTGGCGTGTTTTGGACTTAGTCATATAGAGTATTACCACAACGTCTTCTGTCTTGTAGGCTCAGCGCGATCTGTTAAACGTTGATCAGCACTTCATCGCTGGTGCGTCCTTCAACAGTCTTCCGAACGGAACGCTAGAGGTCACCGCGCTCTTCAATAATCAGCCCTTCCATACGCCGAGTCTTAGTTTGAACCTGGTGCACAATGCTATGCTGAGTTCTTTTGCGGGAAATTCGAAGATGTCTATCAGTGTTGAAAATGCTCCACTCCCATTGGATGAAAAAACTAAGGTACCGTATCTTCATTTTGTCCATAGCTTTCGGAATCTTTTCAGCTTCTTCTTGGAACCCGTTTCGTGCCCACTTTCTCTATCTGACCTCGAGTAGGTCAGCGGATATGATATACAGGGTTTGTGTGAAATGAGGATGTCTTTTCATCCAGGTCATATATCTAATAGGATTCCTTAATTCTGACGAGCCAAAGTTATTGTTCTCTTTAAATTATCTTTTGAAATCTTTTCTTTCTTAATAATTTTTACAGGACTTCTTATAATATTTTTTAATCACCCTCTATCTTTTACTTTAGCTTTGTTCTTTCAAAACGGATCTTCGGTTGTGAGGAAAGGATTCTTCATGTCTTACTACGTTGGACAGAGATTGATAGAAGTGAACAAATGATTATAGTGAATACATATTCACTGGTAGACATTGTTGTGACTTATTTTTTACTCTTTTGGTTATCGGCAGCGAAGGAAGAGGCTTGGAAAAAAGACAAGGGAAGTAAGTCTTGTTCACTCTAGTGGCTCGTCCGTCTAAGAACCTACGCGCGCCGCAAGCAAGATTTTCCCTTCGCCCCAAAAACTCGGTGGAACCGCGTTAAGAAATAATGTACTTCCCATGTTGTTCCAGTTGACACTGCACTACACCTGTGTAGTCAACGAGCTTGTTCCACCCTTCTAACAATAGTAACTATTAGTTACTAATTTCGTTCCAACCTCGTGAAAAGTTAGAACGCTGACTTCTCCAACAATCTCCAAACAGTAACCGAGTAAATATTTTCTTACCACGCTCGGGAGCGTAGTAACTACGGATCTTTGTAACGTGATTGGCCAGATCGGCCCATGGCACGACATTTTGCTGAAAATAGAAAATTTCGTTCCAGCCTTGACGCCAAGAAGCCAGGATTCGTGACGTCACGCGTAGTCACTATGGTAAGTACGGTGGAACACGGCTCAGTGTGCCTTTCCTGACGGTCGGGTCCCAACGTTGGAGCATTGTATCTGAAACTGTACATGATTATTCATTGCCTCTTGCCTACTAAATATCTTTATTTTTAGTTTGACCAGCGCACGCAAGGCAGTGGCACTGGGTTCGCTGTCGGCTACAACGTCGCATTCGCTCATGCCTTTCTGGCCAGCAGTTACGTCGTGTTTCTCGTTAAAGAACGGAGCGCCAACTCGAAACACCTTCAGTTTGTGTCCGGTGTCAACCTCTTTACCTACTGGGGAGCGAACTGGATTTGGGATATGTTTACCTACATTTTACCATGTGTCGGAATTATGATGACCTTTCTGGCGTTCAACGAGGAAGGATACATAAGCTCTGAAGAGCAAGGTAAGAACGGAACGAAGCCCTTACCTCGGAAAACAAATATTCTTGATTGATCGAATGATCTATATTGTTTGTAAACATGGATATAGTATTACGACGACTGTATTTGTATGTGAAGAAGCACTCTGAACCTGATGTTATGGCGAGGGGTGTAGTAGGCCGGACATAGATGGTAAATGTCCTTATATACAGTCATCGGAGTCAGGACAGCCTAGGGCGTCTGGTGGCCTACTACACGTGCAGACTTCACGGGTTCATTGTAGATTCCCCCGATCGATTCACACTAAGGTTTGCGTACCGAACCAGAATAGGCTATAAACCACCCATCTTACACTAGGCCATGCAGGCCACCCACTCAAAGGAGCTTTAAACAAGACTCATAATAATGACCTAAGGTCCGTAAATAAGCAAAAGGTTTTATTCTGTGGTATAAAGGTACTTACAAAAATAAACAACCTTGTCAAAAGGGTTGTTCCCGGTCGAGGCCCGGAAAAGAAGTGTGAAGAAGGAGATGACTCATACTCGCCGATGAGTCATGAGCATGAGGTAATAAATAATGCAAGAATCACGGCCGTATAGAAGATTAAAGAAACCGAATGGGAAGGGAGCAATGCTGCCTAACGGCGGCAGAAATTAACAGTACGGGGTGCATACGGCACCACCGTAACAGTAGCAAGCGAACGTAATGGAAAATACACATCAGCTCTTCCTCTAAAAGTAAAAACCCTGTGGAACAGCCCTACCTGAAAAGCCGGGCAACTATTTCATTGTGAGGGAAATTTGCTATTTGTCAGCCATGCTCAGCTGAGTATAATAGCCCGTGTATCTCAGTGATATGTCGGGGTGAGAGCCCTTAAAGGACCTGTCGTACATATAATGCCAATCCAACCTTCCGTAACATCATTCCTTAGTTCTTAAACCCGGAGATGCAAATTCCCTATGTTACAATCCAAACCCGCTAAGAATACCTCCCCATCTTTTGCACTTCCCGCGATCCACTTTCCATGCGCACTAGGCTCCGGACGAGTGTTCGCGTATCATGCTACTGATGCATATAACCAGTTTTCTAAATGTTGCCGAGATCTTGCTAGAAGTCGGTGGGCCTAGGAAAAGCATTAAAACAGGCAAGGCCTTGGATATTTTTTTTAAATCATAGCTTAGCTTTCCAGTATTCAGATAACATTGAATATTTTATCATAAACAGTAAATAGTGCGAGGTGTGCTTTAATATTGCAAATTTATAAATATTAAATATTTATTGTATAATTCAGGCACAAAATTTCGTGGTTGTCCAACCAAATTGTTTGACCTTTGTCAGGTAATATATACAACAATTGTTAAAATCAAACTCGTAATCAAAATAAAAGGTAAACCATTGAAGTCAACACCCGAATAAGATTTATAACAAAATAACTAAGACAAAACAACATTATTGTAAAAATCCACAAATTTCGGAACGAAGCTATTACAATATCTTTCCCGGTTACATGCGATCGGCATGAGCTTCGGGACTTTGGTGGATACTTGCCTTGGTGGCCTTGGGCGTTCAACCTCAAAATCAGGGGGTAAAAGGGATCGGAGAGTTGGGTGTTCAAGGAGTTTTAGTCCAAAATTTTGACACAACTTCTGCCTCCTATTAGACAGCGCATCTAGTCCAAATAAAGAAAGGCCAGAGTACGGGATTTTAGGGCCCCTGTTCACAATTCTTAGGGCACGTTTCTGAATATTCTCTATACGATCAGATTCATCCTTCGTAATACCATAGTGCCAAACCAGACAAGCATACTCCACAAGAGGACGAACAAACGTACAATACAGACGCAACATCTTTTTTTTCAGGGACCTTAAATTTAGTTAGTGTTTTTAACATAACAATAGACGCATTAGCTTTTCTAATCAAGCTATCAGTGGGTTTTTTTCCACGAAAGATCAGACGAAACGACCACTCCAAGGAGATTAATTTCCTCCGAGAGGAGGCCATCATCTAACTCAGGGTGGAAACTTGGCTCATCCGATGAAAAAGAAGAGGTCAAAAACGTTGTTTTTCCCGCATTTACAACCATATTTGAATTTTTGCTTCCGTTGCTACATCCTGGACTATTGTCATTGCTTGGCTTTTAAAATAGGCTTTTCATTATTGTTTGTCATTCTAGGCCGGATGTTCGTCGTTTTCTTGATGTACGGTTGGGCAGTGCTGCCACTTGTCTACCTGTTCTCGTTTATGCACAAAGTTCCAGCTAGCGCCTTCACGAAGATTGCGATGTTCTTTATTTTCACAGGTAAACTGGGCCACTGTTTGTGTTGGAAGATGGGTCTTCACAATAGAAGGCTTATGCATTGTTGGAGTATCCGTCCATTCCAAGTAGTCATCAATGACTCAGTGGACAAATTCTCCGTGAATTTTCTTTTCAAAAACATAGTTTACAAGACCGATTTAGAATTCAGTCGCACTTTTACGCATTATTTTAATATGATGGACAGGTGTGTCTGAATTTCGATTGGACTTTCGATTTGACGTCACTGGTCGAGGAGAGTATAAACGCATAACAGTAGTGATAGTTAACCTTTTTGCATAAAGGATAGGGAAGCGAACATTGAGATTAATATCGTTGGTGATGGTACCGTAATTAAGTAAGACTGTGAACCCAAGATTAAGGATTTACCGGCCGAATTTTCTTCACTTTCATCATAGATTTGAAAAAAATCTCAACTTTCCATATGGAAGTGATGATGGTGCCGAACATAGGCAGAAATTCCAGCCCAGGAGTGCCCGATCCTGATCGTGTGCTTGCACATTGATGAACATCGTAGGCCTTCAGTCCTGATTTAACCGACAACCCGGATTTTGCTGATTATAATATATATTTATAAATATATCTTCACATTCGCTTGAAGCCCCCCATTTCTCTCCATTATTTAGTAATATATTCTTACGTATTATACTACATTAGTGTAAGTTTAGTAGGCTAGTTTAGTTATATTATAACACCTTAACGGCCATGATAATCATTACGTATTATAATATTTTATTTACATCATATATCAATAGATGTTATTATTTGTCACAATCTTCTTCATTTTAGGAATGGCGACCTTCATCATCGTTCTTGTCTTGAGCACTCCGGACCTTGGCCTAGTTGATGTATCGGTGATACTGGATTGGGTTTTCCTTGTCCTACCAAACTACAGTCTAGGCATGGCTTTCAGCAACCTGTACAACAATGCCCTTGCTATACAATACTGCACGGCGCCCCAAGTGGAACAAGCCTGCCAGCTAGGGGATATTTTTGCAAACACGTTCCCGAATGCTACTAATCCGTTTGCTAATGGATGCTGTAGAGGTGAGTGCTGTTGTACGTGGAAAGGGAGGTTGTCAGTGCTAGGTAAACCGTAGAAGGGCCCTATGGGCAGGCTTGCGCTTTTCAGCATTTGCGGCATTTTCAAATGGTTGAAAATAAAAATAAAGCCCAGATAAAGAGCGTGTTCCACCCTTCTAACAATTGTAACTATAACTTACTATTTTCGTTCCAACCCCATAAAAGCTTCTACGCTGGCCGTTCCAACCTTCTGGAAATAGTAGCTAATAGTAAATACTTGCTTACCTCGCACGGTGGCATTGTTATCGTGGTATCTCTATGGCGTGATTGGCCAAATCAGCCCGTGGCGCGATATTTTTTCGAAAATAGGGAAATCCGCTCCACCCTTGACTCCAGGATCAGTGATTTCACGCGTAGTAACTACGGTAAGTATGGTGGAACACGCTTAAAGTCTCAATAAATAAAACTTATGTCCCTGCCATTATGTACTTGAGGGTTCCGCGGTTTTATGTCTATCTGCTTGATAAAGCATAAGTTTGACGTCCTTACCATTATGTACTTGGAGGATTCTCGATTTTATGTCTATCTACTTGATAAAGCGTTTGGGGCTTTAGTTTTTCTTTCTTTTTTATGTTTTTTTTTTTTAGAAAACTGTGGTGAATCACGTTGTCTTCCGTGGAGGGCCGAGTTCTTCAGCTGGGATGGTTACGGAGTTGGAAGGATGTTGACATTCCTTGGAGTAGATGGCATTGTTTTCATGGCACTGGTTATACTTATAGAATTCAAATTTTTGAGAAGGTTCAGATGTGGCAGAGATAATGTGCAAGCAAAAGGTAAGGGAAAATGTGTGTGTTTATTATTCTTGCTGACAGTATCACCAATCAGCTCCCCAAAGCCCTCCTCTAATGAAATTTGCTCGATAGACTGTGAGAAGGAATACTGATTATCTGTCTTCGCTTCGTCTACTGGCCAGACAAATAGTCTGTAGAGAAACAGATAATTCCTATGACAATTATCTCAGTCCGATTCCGTTCGGAATCCCGTAAAACTCGAGAACTTGGAAGAACGAAACAATTGAGCAGATTGCGGGTGTCCATAGTCCATAGGATGTAAGATACTTTCCGCATTTCTTGCTAGGCCAATATTTGGAAAAAAGCAGGTGAGAAAAAATAATTGGTAGACCTACAAATCTCTCGATCAAAATGTTGGATTTCAAGATCTGGGGGAGAGAAGGCATACCAAAAACCTTTTCTTCTAGCTTAGCCGGTTCAGCCGTAGGTCAGTCGGAGGTTGGCTGAATCACCGCGGACCATGGCATCAGAGGGTCTTCCCTTTCCTTGTCCCGGCAAAATTGGTGTTAAGAGGGATTATCAGGAAAGTCAAAGCATGCCCCAGTTTTGGATCCTACATAAAATTTTGACTTCGTTTTAATTCCTCTAGCAGCTCTAGGTGTGCGATACATCGTCAGTGCTTGATGGTGCGCTAAATAAAACTTAAGTAAATACATCCTACTGGAATGTTGTTAAAACTTAGTATCATAGCCAAAGGGGAAGCCAAGAATTGTGTGCAAACTCATTTCTTTTTTTGCAGACTTGGCGCCGGAAGATAACGACGTTGTTGCGGAAAAGACATACGTCATCGAACATACAGCGAACTCAGCTAAATGGAAGAAAGTACTTGATGAAAATACGCTTATTGCAAAGTGAGTGATGCCGATGGCTGTTGCGTAACTGTGTGGCAGCTGTGAATGGTGTCTTTTGCCCATAGAACTAGTAGATAGACAGAGATTTTGAAGGACTCTAGTGCCATATATCATCGCTTGCTAACCGAATTTATTTGCAAATAGTCATTCCCTGGATTCGACCACTGGTGTGTGGGAGGGGAATCTGGAATCTTATGAAAAATCCGATCCGGAGAAAAAGCATTCCGATCCGGGTGGCAAGCTCACGTGCTTTAGATATGCCATATACAGTTCTTGATCAGAGACGGTGGGGGGGGGGACGTCGTGGCACCCCTAAATGCCCAACAAATGGAGGGAGGGAAAAATCCAGATTCCACAAGGACGTTTATAAGTGGAGCTTTGGTAACAGAATTGTCGATCCTTGGAATTGTTGATCCTTACCAATCGTTAGCGCTGAATCGATCGATAGTTTCAAGTGCATTATTGATGGGATTTTTAGCTATGATAGTTCGGTTACTCGAAATTTCTACGAGTTATTTAGAGGCGAAAGCCTTTTCTGCTGCTTTCTATTATTATTATTATTGAAATTTGGTGTGTCCAGTGTTCAAAAGCCTAGTTCGGCCATCCAGAGAGGTTCCGGTCATAGTGCGGGAGTTGAAGTTGGGGGAAGAATCCAGTATAGCTTCTGAAATTTTCGGTTTTGGCATAGAGAGGTTGCACTCTAGCCGGCGATGACAGGCTTGATCAAATAGAACAAAGAAACCGATGTGGTACGACCTCTATTATGCCTCTTTGCCCCCTTTCCTCAGTCACTCGAAAAGCCATTTTGCTTGTATTGAGACGCAAATGTATCAAAGTCCTTCTTTTCTAGGGAGCTGACTAAAGTCTACCCTGGTGGACATCTAGCCGTAGACAATCTATCCTTTGGCGTTAGAAGAGGAGAATGTTTTGGCCTCCTCGGAATCAACGGTGCTGGAAAAACTACCACTTTCAAAATGCTGACTGGGGATGAAAGTCTGACATCGGGAGATGCGTTTTTAGAGAGCTTCAGTGTGCGCCGATCAATCAAAAAGGTAGGTGATGCACGTTTTTGCTATTTATCCCACCTAAAAGGCGTCTCAACAAAAATAGGATAATTTTTCAGTTATTTTAAAAATAGAGTACATATTATACACGTAAATTCAAAAACAGAGGGGCTGTTTACGAGAGCTGTAGCTGAAGGAATAATGTGTAGAGGAAATTCAGTATTACTAGAATGGCAAAGTGATGAAAAGAAGTGCCCAAATCCACTGAAAGAACCTTTTAAAACAATTAAGGAACTTGAAAAGATGGGAGTTATTGATTTTCAAAAGAAACAAATAGCGAAGAATGAAATGAAGACATATTATAAAGAAAAGCTAGATCTACCACTGACAAAAACTGTCACGGGTGGAAGAATGAGTAAGGAGGAACTATTGAACGCAGCCATACTGTTGAACACATCGATGCTTCAGCCGAAAGTAAAGGAGCACATGTTTTATCAAATACACAATATCCTACCTACAGAGGAAAGAAAACACAGAATCCAGCCTCATATTTCATCTGGTCAATGTAGGTTATGTGGTGAGATTGAACGATAGATCATTTTTCGTAGAATGTAGGGGAAAAGAAAGAATGGTAGGTATACTAGAAAGTATTGTTCGAGGAGTTGGAGGATATAATGAGAAATGGAGGATTAGTAAGCAAAGTTTGCTTCAAGAATTGGAGAATGGTAAGATGAATCCAATTAGTAGGACATTGTCATTTTATTTCGAATTTTTGTTAGTTTATGTGGAAGGATAAGGAAAATATGGATAGAGATGAGTTAATCATGAAGAAAATTGATGTTGTATATGGAATAGAATGAGAGGAATGAATAGGAAAGCGTTAAAGGAGAGATTGAATGTGGATATAAATATAGATGAATTTTTGTGAGATAATCTTAATTTATTTAATTTCTGTAATTTAATTTAAGGTTTATAGATCTTTTGTGGACCATGTTAATTTTTGTAAGTGAATAATTTGTGATAGTAGAGTGTGTTATGTTTGGAAATAAATTTTCTCTTCTAACACTTTGTAAAGAGAAAAAATTTATTTTAAGTTTTTATTTTTTAGTTTTTTATTGGAATTTAGTTTTTTTTTTTCTTTACATGAAATGTGAAACGAACGAGATTTGAAAAAAATTTGATTTTGTGTTGTGTAATTTTGCCACCGTGTAAAAGGTTCTCTATGACGGAAGAGCACCTTTGGTTCAGTTTTTGTAGGATGTTCCTTGATTGTTTTATGGTAAAATGGTCCGCATAAAGAGAATTTTAAATATTATTTAAAATATATTTTATATATTTTGTTTCTAAAATGTATGATAAATGGTAATAGGAATAAAAAAAAATAATTTGTGTTTTGTATGATTGTTATAGAATTTTTTTTTTTTTTTTTTTAGGTTGAATTTTGGAATAGAAATAGTTTAAATTATGAGAATAATAATAGTGGAAAGATAATTACGTTAAAATTGTATAATATGATTGAAATGTATCGATAGTGGAGAGAGTAAATATTGTTATTGAATTTAGTTTTGTCAATTTAATTTTATAAATAAAGATAGGATGGAAGTGTAAAGATTAGAAAGAATTGAAGGAAAAAAAATTAAGAAATTAAAAAATAAGCGTAGAGATAGAGGAAAGTGTAGGTGACGCTAAATAGATAAGCCGGTCATGTGTTTATGTTAAGAAAAGAAGAAAAAAAGTGGAAGCGTAGTCACCTGGCCAATTCATATTGGACTGATAGAACAGAAAAGATACTACGAGGCTTACAAAAAAAAAAATATTTATAATATAATAATGTATATATGTAGATAAATATTCTTTGAGCCCAAGCTGACTTTGAAACATTTATTCAAACAATGTTTACACGGATACGTCAGCTCTGATTTTTCATCAGCGATATTTCGGCCCTTCTTGGCAAGGGTCCTCGTCAGGCTGTCAATCTTCTTGTTCAACTTCGGGGAAGGAAACAAACCTGTAACAAATAACTAAAGCTTCTACCGACTATAAATATCTTATTAAGGTAAATTATCTTCAAGTACCAGTATAATGAAAAAACTAGTCCTGAGATTTAATTTTTGACAACGACGCTGTTTTTGCTGCATGATTGGGGCGATGACAGGAAAGGTTTTTTTCTGCATTTTTATCAACTTCGGTTTTTTCATTAATAAGGGGCTGAAAACTTAAATATTATTGTATTAATGACCTCGTTCTACGTTTCTATTATGAGTACTTGCCTGAATCTATTACTTTGAATAATCACTGCACGGAAAAACTAGTGCTGAGATTTAATTTTTGACACGGCTGCTGTTTTTGCTGCACGATTGGGGCGACGGCAGGAAATATTTTTTTCTGCATTTTGATCGACTTCGGTTTTGTTGTTAATAAGGGACTGAGGCTTAAATTGTCTTCCCTTAATAACCCCGTTCCACGTTTCCGGTAAAGAGTACTCGCCTGTATCTCGGTTAATGCCTGTTTGGTTTTTCTTTATCTCAACGGCTTCTCGAATGGTTTGATGGAGTCCGGTGCACGTTGCAAGAATTTGGGCTTTTTCAAAATGTACTGAATGGGATGGGTTTTCGAAAATATGTTCTGCAAGTGCAGATTTGAAAGTATAGTTATGACGGTGTCCGTTGGAGAGGGCGTGGTCAATTTCTTGCTCATGCTCTGCAAGTCGTTTTCCGAAAGTTCTCTCTGTCCTTCCTACGTAACGCTTTCCGCAATCACAAGGTATTGAATAAATGCCTCTTTGGTACTGATTTGGGACTTTATCTTTTCCGGAGTTTAGGTAAGACAGCAAAGTATTTTGGGTTCTGTGAAAGACTTGGATGTTGTATTTTTTCAAACTTTTGGACAATTTTTCGGTTACTCCGCGGACGTACGGAAGGTAAACGCGGGCATTTTTTTCTTCTACCTCACCATTACTAGTAGAACTTACAGGATCTTTGGGGGTTTTAAATTCAACATCGCGCCCCGTGAACCACCAGTAGAAGAATTTGTAGCAAGTTTTGAGACAGGTCTTTTCCATGAAGATGCAAAAGTAGATGATTTTGAAAAAGCAAGAGTAGATGCAGCCCACTTGCTACAGTCCCGAATCAACATCCCTCCAGAACCGAACCTCCCGAAAGAAGAATTGCAAGCCCTGAAGAGCCTAAGGAAAGACGGATCTCTTATCACCACAAAAGCTGACAAAGGTAACGCCATTGTAGTCCTTGACCAGAACGAGTACGACACGAAAATTCGAAACCTCCTAGCAGACAAAGATGTCTACACCCCAATACCAAGTGATCCAACCCCATCCATTGACAAAAAAGTAAGAAACCTCGTAGAAAGTCTCCCTATTTCAAAATCCCAGAAACAGTTCCTAAAAGTAACCGGGCCGGTAGCACCGCGTTTCTATGGAGTAGTTAAAGTGCACAAAACAGGTAGACCCCTTCGCCCAATAGTAGCAAACGTTCGAGCCCCAACTAAAAAATTAGACAGATTTCTAGCTTCGTTAATAAGGCCACTCCTAGATTCAGGGCCGCATTACATCAAAAATTCCATTGATTTTGTCCAAGAGTTAAGAAAATACCCTGTCACCAAAGAAACGCAAAAAGCAAGCATTGATGCTGTATCTTTGTTCACCAGTCTCAGGAAAGATTTCACCCTAGATGCCCTAAAAGAAGCACTAGAAAATTATCCCGAACTGTCAGACAAAACCCCCCTAACTGTAAGCCAAATACTAGATTGTTTTAAACTTGTTTGGGAATCAACATATTTCATCTACATGGGGCAATTCTACTGGCAGCATGAAGGAGCAGCGATGGGGAGCTCTATTTCGCAGGGACTCGCCGAATTAACGCTAAGGAAAATTGAAGAAATCGCTTTCAGTATCGCACCGATGGTTCCAAGTTTCTACAAACGTTATGTTGATGATGGTTTCACAGCATGGGAAGGCCAAAAAACAGACATTGTGAGTTTCGTTGACACTTTAAACTCAATTCAACCGACTATCCAGTTCACGATTGAATTTGAAAATGATGCACAGAAGCTGCCGTACCTAGATGTTTTGATTGCTAACAGTGAAGGAAGTTTTGTCTGCTCAGTCTACAGAAAACCCACCCACAACGATCGATACCTTCCATATGATTCTTACCAGCCAGAATATGTGAAACGCGGAGTAGTTATCTCACTAGTCGACCGAGCCATCAAAATTTGCGACAAAAATCTCCTAGATGACGAACTTTGCCACATTCGGGACGTCCTGTTTGGAAACAAATACCCCATTCAACTGGTTGAACAGATCATCAGAAGACGACTGAAGCTGCATTCATCCCCCAAAGATCCTGTAAGTTCTACTAGTAATGGTGAGGTAGAAGAAAAAAATGCCCGCGTTTACCTTCCGTACGTCCGCGGAGTAACCGAAAAATTGTCCAAAAGTTTGAAAAAATACAACATCCAAGTCTTTCACAGAACCCAAAATACTTTGCTGTCTTACCTAAACTCCGGAAAAGATAAAGTCCCAAATCAGTACCAAAGAGGCATTTATTCAATACCTTGTGATTGCGGAAAGCGTTACGTAGGAAGGACAGAGAGAACTTTCGGAAAACGACTTGCAGAGCATGAGCAAGAAATTGACCACGCCCTCTCCAACGGACACCGTCATAACTATACTTTCAAATCTGCACTTGCAGAACATATTTTCGAAAACCCATCCCATTCAGTACATTTTGAAAAAGCCCAAATTCTTGCAACGTGCACCGGACTCCATCAAACCATTCGAGAAGCCGTTGAGATAAAGAAAAACCAAACAGGCATTAACCGAGATACAGGCGAGTACTCTTTACCGGAAACGTGGAACGGGGTTATTAAGGGAAGACAATTTAAGCCTCAGTCCCTTATTAACAACAAAACCGAAGTCGATCAAAATGCAGAAAAAAATATTTCCTGCCGTCGCCCCAATCGTGCAGCAAAAACAGCAGCCGTGTCAAAAATTAAATCTCAGCACTAGTTTTTCCGTGCAGTGATTATTCAAAGTAATAGATTCAGGCAAGTACTCATAATAGAAACGTAGAACGAGGTCATTAATACAATAATATTTAAGTTTTCAGCCCCTTATTAATGAAAAAACCGAAGTTGATAAAAATGCAGAAAAAAACCTTTCCTGTCATCGCCCCAATCATGCAGCAAAAACAGCGTCGTTGTCAAAAATTAAATCTCAGGACTAGTTTTTTCATTATACTGGTACTTGAAGATAATTTACCTTAATAAGATATTTATAGTCGGTAGAAGCTTTAGTTATTTGTTACAGGTTTGTTTCCTTCCCCGAAGTTGAACAAGAAGATTGACAGCCTGACGAGGACCCTTGCCAAGAAGGGCCGAAATATCGCTGATGAAAAATCAGAGCTGACGTATCCGTGTAAACATTGTTTGAATAAATGTATATATGTAAATTATTTGGTAGTTGATATTATATTCCTATTCTAGCTTAAAGGACACCTGAATGAAGAGTACCAAGTATCATCCCTATCTGTATGACTTATCATTGCCTGCAGAAAACCAAATCCAAATACGAAATAGTGTTTCTAAGCTATGATTTTTGCTCCATTTTGCATCTGTCCTTATTTCAGTACCGAACAATTTTAGAAATGAACAAATGTCTCCAATCATCCCTTCTTCTGGAATATTTTTCAACCAGTTAAGCCCAAACGTATATAAAGAAGAAATTCCAATACGATCCGGCCAGCGCTGTACAAGATTTGAATGAATTGCGCTTTTTGTCTGGAGTCTGCATGTGCAAACCTCCAGAAATGAACATCCCTATTTTGAAAACGTCACGCTCAGGAGAAGAATGCTCTCCGTGGCCATGTCTGTAAATGCATTCTCCATGGTGTGTTCAAGTATGGTTTCATTGTTCAGGTGTCCTTTAGAGCTATTTGGATAATAAACTAAATTGATTGATTGAATTATCCTCCTGGAAAATCTTTAACTGGCTTGAAATAACACAATTTTATCTTTTCTTCCAGTAGCCTTAAATGAATTCTTGCTGAAATTTCCACTATGGACGAGGAACGTTTCTTTAATAGGTTTAGTGTCTCAGAGTTAGTCACCTCAGTGGAATATCTCCATGCCTAGATCGTTCGTCCTTGCAGCCACCAACCTGTTCGGCCAGATGTAACTGCATGAAAAGTTTCTACCGTACGGAGCGGTACCGTAATAGTTTTATCCCTAATTTATACACATTTCTCAACAATGAGTTTTAGTCCGTCTTGTGTGTGTTCTGCCTTTGCGATTTTGTGTTAGAACATTTTCAGTCTGAATTATTTATTTTGTTGTTTTGATTGACATTATTGTTTTAATAGCATTTATCTTGACTTACACAACACGCCAAACTCAAACTGAAGAATAATATATTATAATGTAGCATCGATAAATCGATATATTATGGTGCTGCATCGATAACGCGACAATCCAAATGGTCAGTAAAATTGTCATCGTAGTTGGCAAACGTTACCAATTATAAATTTGGTCAGTCTTGTACTGGTAAGTCGCTCGCCTAGGTAGCTCCGTGATAAACAAAGAGCAGGAACAAACTAGATCTATGTTGCCTGGGCAACGTGAAGTGTTGCAGTAATCTTTGTTCGGGTACGTCGACTAAAGTGTTACGAGAGTTTCAGTAAACATTCGGGGGGGGGGGGAGTAGTTTATAAAAATGGCCTGCTGCTGCTTTGCTGTTTTACTTGTAGTGTTGAAATTTGAATGATTTTCTTTTATTTTCTGTTTAGGTTCAAAGGCGCTTGGGGTATTGTCCGCAGTTCGACGCCGTGATTGAAGAAATGACGGGACGCGAAACTCTGCGCATGTTTGCCAGACTTAGAGGAGTTCCAGAAAATGGCATAAACAGCATTATCAACGAGTTGACTGCAAAACTGCTTCTGAATGAGCATGTTGATAAACAAGTCAAAGAGATGAGGTGAGTGACAGGGATTTGAGCTTTCCAGTGGTTGGGCCTGCTGGTCAATGCGTGGAATTTGACTTGGCAAGGTTGCCGTTTTCCAAGACCTTAGTTTGTTGAAGCAAGCATACGCAGTTCTGTAACACTTCACTCACTAAAACCAGGTAGCCTATAGCCTACAATGTAAAAAAAAAAAAAATCTTGCAGTATTTGCTACTGGGGTTAATCTTGTCTGTACTAAGATAAGATTATCTCTAATTTGCATTAATCTTTCCCAGTAGAGATAAGATTAATCCCAGTAGCAAATAGTGCAATTGACTTTAAAGGACACCTGAATGAAGAGTAACAAGTATCATCCCTATCTGTATGACTTCCATTAACATTGCCTGCAGAAAACCGAATCCAAATACGAAATAGGGTTTCCAAGCTATGATTTTTGCTCCATTTTGCATCTGTCCTTGTTTCAGTGCCGAACAAATTTAGAAATGAACAAATGTCTCCAATCACCCTTCTTCTGGAATATTTTTTAACCAGTTAAGCCCAAAGGTATATCTAGAAGAAATTCCAATACGATCCGGCCAGCGCTATATGAGATTTGAATGAATTGCGCTTTTTGTCTTAGAGTCTGCATGTGCAAACCTCCAGAAACGAACATCCCTATTTTGAAAACGTCACGCTCAGGAGAAGAATGCTGTCCGTGGCCATGTCTGTAAATGCATTCTCCATGGTGTGTTCAAGTATGGTTTCATTGTTCAGGTGTCTTTTAATCCTTACTCGGAGAAACTTTTTTTTACAGTGTAACGCGTTGCTCGCACAGACTGGGATTACGGGGCAAGAAGTAAGAGGGGTAAGGTACCAGAGATCAGAAAATGAGGATCTGCTGGTCCTGGCAATAGTGTTACGACGACTGTATTTTTATGTGAAGATACACTTTCAACCTCATGTCGTGGCGAGGGGTATAGTAGGTCGGACAAAATATGATAAATGTCATAAGATACAATCATTGGAGTCAGGATTTCCTAGGGTGTCAGGATGGCGTACTACACTTAGGCATGGGCACTGTTCCTGTTTTCTGTTTCTGTTTTTTTCCTCCTGTTTTACTGTTTACTGTTTTCTGTTTCAGGGACCCAAAATAAACAGAACAGCTGTTTTGAAGCCAACTGTTTTTTTTCTCACCTGTTCTGTTCCGTTTTGGTGTATCCTGTTTTGCCCTGTTCCTGTTTTTTTTTACCTGTTTAAACAGCCAAATCTGTTTTTCGGGGGGCAACCCGCCTTATCAATAAAACAAATCTTTTAACTCAAGATTTGCATCATTTCGAAATGCCACATTCCAAAAGAGGCCAATTTGTCAACCTTACCAGTGACCCACGCGAAATGTGGATGCGATGACGGCTATCAAAAATATTGAGCAAGAATCAAGCAATAGTAGGAACAACAGCAAAAAATGGGAACTTCACATACTGTAAATATTTATTCAGCTCAAGCTGACGGCGAATTGCATTTGACTGAGCTAAATCGATACGTAGTCAGCTAAGTCTTAGACTACTGTTGCAGCTTTCCGCTGACCCTTCGTGGCAGCAGCCGTCTTCGGGTCCAATATGAAAAAGTGCGCAAGCGCTCAAACGTAATGTGTAAAAGTAAAACGTATATCATATCAGAGATGGGCGAATCCGATCATGAAAGGATTCGAATCCGAATCCAGGGCTAGGTACGAATCCGAATCTACCATTTCATGCTGAGGATTCGAATCCGAAATTGAATCCGGATTCGAATCCAACCTTAGCAAAAATTAAATCATGTTCATAGGTTATAGTTTAAAAATCAGAGGTGACAAAAAACACTGATATGTCAGGTAATCAGATAATGTGATATATTACTTAACATATTTGGTGGTGGACACCAAACAAATATGGTTGTCTAAAGCCCATTGCGTAAAAATTGGGAAAACGGAAACTGAAAGGATGTAGCATAGAAATTTGAGCGGATTCGTAAGATTGAGGGTTTGGAATCCGAGTCCGAAACCGAATCCAGCCTGAGAAGCAGAAGATTCGAATCCGGCCAAAAGGACGAATCCTGGATTCAAATCTGAATCCGGATTCGGATTCGCCCAGCTCTGTATCATATATTGTGTACGAACAGCCTAATAACCATTCGCCCTTGACTTTTAATTCATTGGTCAATATGGGCCCAGTTACCAGCGTTTGGATGTGGGGGGTGGGGGTGGAGTATCACCGAAAGGTTCATCTAGATGGGTCTTTGGGTGGGTCCAAAGACCCATCTGGACAATGATGTTCACGCATTCCAAATTTCCACCTTAGTACCAGGCATGTTTAGCAAGTTTGCGAATTTGGTCAGGCAATTTACTCTGGGCAATCCGGGCCCAGTTGCACATAATTCGCAAAACGGTGGTAAGCCTTTAAAATTTAACTGAAAAGCCAACTAATTTTTGTGTCATTTCATTAAACATACTGAATTATTGGGATTCTACAAAGGAAAAATTAAATCATGTTCACAGGTTATAGTTTAAAAATCAGAGGTGACAAAAAACACTGATATTTCAGGTAATCAGATAATGGGATAGATTACTTAACATATTTGGTGGTGGACACCAAACAAATTTGGTTGTCTAAAGCCCATTGCGTAAAAAACATGCCTGGTGCTAAGGTGGAAATTTGGAATGCGTGAACATCATTGTAGAATCCCAATAATTCAGTATGTTTAATGAAATGACACTAAAATAGTTGGCTTTTCAGTTAAATTTTAAAGGCTTACCACCGTTTTGCGAATTATGTGCAACTGGGCCCGGATTGCCCAGAGTAAAAGTTGCGGAATTTTTTATCTTCCACTATCTGCTCTAGTTATGACGTTCAGAATATGTGCGGCCGTCAACACAACGCAAATTCTACTATGACTCGGGAAATCTTAATCTAAATACAAACGCTACTTTTCGTTGGGCAGTGGTGAGATTGGTGAAGATTGTTTAGTGCCGGAACAAAAGAAAACTCATAAATCTTTCTCGTAAGGGGTGCAACAAAAATACAAGCGCATAGAGGTACCACAAAATCACACGGAAATTCCACTATTTGAAAAACAATTATTCGTGAATAGCGGAACAATGAAGTAACGCATTTTCAGCGGCTCTTCAAGCTGTTTTAAGTGAATAAGTCATGGATAACTAGATTGTCCTATCCCAACGTGTTTAGGTTAAACTTTAAAGGAAACATTAGTCACTGGGGGAATTGTGACCAATTGCCCTTGAACCGAGAGTGTATCGGGGCTTGAATCCCAAAAGTGACAACTAGACCCCAAGGCCCACAAGTACACCAAGTTTCAAATTAAAGAAACCACCGAGGAAAAAGAAACCACCGAGGAAAAGCTATTCGGTATTCTGATTTAACATGGATCCTTCGCGACCCTCCCCTCACAAAAAAAATGACCATCATCACCAACCACTGTCACGAAGTGAAGCTTGCTTAACTTTCAATTTGTATGATCCGTAAACTTTAGTTTATTACCGATCACTATTACAAACAATCCAAGTGGAAAGGTAGGCTATGCGAAAATTTGTTGTTAAGACAAACGAAACTTCCATGGCTCATTTTCCATCGGGAAAAAGTGTAACTCATAAAAAAGGCAGCTGGAATTCTGGACCAAGATATTTGTTGTTCTATGAAATGAACTCGAAGAAAGGCATCTGTGCGGTGCAAGGAAAAACTATTTAAGATACTTCATGTTACAGGACAAACTATAGGTGAACTCTGCCATAAACATAATACAAAAATACGGGAAATCAAATAATAAAAAAAAAACTGTTTTAAACAGCCGGTTCTGTTTTTTTCCGCCTGTTTAACAGCTGTTTCTGTTTTCGAAGTCATCATTTCTGTTAAAACAGAACAGGACCTGTTTCAAGTTTCCTGTTTTCTTTCTGTTTCTGTTCTTATGTGACCTGTTTCTGCCTGTTCCTGTTTGAATGCAAAAACAGAACAGTGCCCATGCCTAACTACACCGGCTGACTTCACGGGTTCATTATGGATTCCCCAGGTCAATCCACAATATGGTTTTTGTACCGAACTGCAGCAGGCTGTTAACCACACATCATACACTAGGCCTTACAGGCCAGCCCACTCTAAAGAGCTTTAAACAAGACTCATAAGAATGACGTATGGTCTGTAAATAAATAAAAGGTTTTATTAATTGATACTGGTGCTTACAAAATATGTAACCTTTAAGCAAAAAGAGTTTTTGGTAGGTTGAGACCTGGAAAAGAAGTGTAGAAGAAGGTGACTCATCCTCATGAGATCCTCATGGGATGAGTCCTGACAAAGAGTTAATAAACAATGCAAGAACGGACAGTGACCGCGACAGTATATAAGATTAAACATAGTAAACGGAAAGAGAGTAGCGCTCCCTAGTTGCGGCAGAAGTGAGCAGTGCGAGGTGCAGATGGCACCACCGCAACAACAGTAACGAAGCGTGAGCTCTACCCTTCCATAGCTTTGAAAGCGCACGTCCGACACATAGAGTAGAATCCTTGAGAGATTCTATAGAATCCTTGAGGCAGAAGGAAGTCGCCGGTCCTGTGTGATGACGATGTGACCCCAATGTGATGACGAGTTTGTCGTTCAGCCAGTGTGAGAGTGCCAGGAATTCTTTGAACGGGTAAGAGTAATCTATGGATGGCATGCATCCAGTGAAGTACAGGTGGTAACGATAATATGATATGAAATGAGTTTGTACTAAAAAAAATGCGTGGTACTACACTGTAAAATGTTTCTCCGTATAAAGATTAAAGTTAAATGCAGTATTTGCTACTCAGATTCATCTTATCTCTATTGCGTATTGAGCTTATCTGCGTAGAGATAAGAATAATCCGAGTAGCAAATACTGCAGTTAACTTTAATCTTTATACGGAAAAACTTTTACAGTGTGGCTCTTTTGATATGTGCAATGGTCATGGAATGTTAAAGATTCCTCAATTAGTCGATTTCGTGTTTGGTTACTTTTTTCTTTATTTATTTGTGTTTCCGAGGCCCTTGAACTTTCTGTGAAACATGCGGCAAGAAGCACTTGCGAATATAGGTTGAGAGATCATTGACCTTTAGTAGGACTACTGACTGACTTTACCTCTTTGCCGTTTCAGTGGTGGAAACAGAAGAAAACTCAGCACTGCCGTGGCGTTAGTAGGAGACCCACCAATCGTCTTCTTGGATGAGCCGACTACTGGAATGGATCCTGTTGCTAGACGTCAGTTGTGGAATGTCATAACAGACGTGAGGAATAGCGGGAAGTCTGTCGTCCTAACTTCACATAGGTAAGGTACCCAATCCCATAGATTTCAAGGTGAATGGGCTAGCTTTCGGTTGATGCAAGAACTTGTAAAACTACGTTAGAATAAGAACAAATAAGCACCGGAACCTCCGTCTCCCCATCTCTGTAATGCGACCATGCGGAGTAGAATAGATCCCGATACCCTGCCCATGCAGACGGGCGGGCGGAGTTCACACAGAGCAAATCGCGGCGATGAACGAGATTTTTCAATCGCATCGATAGAAGATTTTTATCGCCTGGATGTTAACACTGAATTTTTGTCGGCAACAGAATTTAACGCGAAATGTTGCTGTTGCGTGCATAAAATCGTACTGTCGCCCGATTAAAGTTGAATTTTCCCAACATTGGAAATCGCCTGACGAAGCAACAGAAATTGCCGATTTTGGCAACGGAAATCTCGGTGATGGCCGATATCGCCTCCATGGGAACGTCTATGTGAACCTAGGGTAAGAGCTACGTGGAACATCACTATTCGTTACATTCGCAAACAGCTCTATCGCAGTAAAGCTCCTGAGAAGAAATTTCCGTAAAAGCCGATTGGTTGTCTACCATTGTGCTACCTACGCAGTAATGCGGACTACACGTGAGCGCAAAGTCTTGCGTAGTTTCGTTCTCCGTGTGAAAGCCCCTTATTGAACGTCTTTGTTTTTTAGCATGGAGGAATGTGAGGCCCTCTGCACTCGAGTTGCTATCATGGTGAATGGAAAGTTCCGATGCTTAGGACCTGTTCAGCACTTAAAGTCGCTCTTCGGACAAGGATACACTCTGACAGCCAAGATAGGGAAAAGTGATGGATCAGTCAAGCAGTTCATGCAGTTTGTCGACGCGACCTTCCCAGGTAAAACAAAATAAAAGGCTTAGAAAGTAAGATTAACTTAACCTGAAAATGGCCTACTCCAACAATATTCTTTTCCGGGACTCTACTGAGTGATAAACCTGACGAGAATAAGACTCTCAAGCTACGTACGCACATAGTTGGATAAGGATTCGCATGGTGGCGAACCTGTATGGCAGTATGGCGAAGCTGCATTCGATGCTTCAAACTTTCGGAGCGACGGCCGAAACTTGAAGCCGACTGCGAAAATCCGACTCTGTGTGTACGCACCTTTACTCTCGTAAATAGTGGATATAGTGGTCCATCGCGATTCACATGATTGATCTTTGGTTCTTCGTCTTGTATCACAAGCATCTGATGCGTTTGCGTATCGGACGTTTTAGCGCGTTTTCGTTCACTATACAGGATGCAGTTCCGACCGCTTGGTCATCTAGTGTCTCGGGTCGGAAGTGCCTGACATGGGGAGGCTGGGATCAAAGTATGACTATGGATCTAACAAAATTTTTGTATTGTAGCAGGCATATGGAAAATGTGCAGAAAAATCAAACGATTATCGATTTCTTTAAAGCACAATGGACACTTCTAATGCTTTACTTTGTATTAAATGCTTCACAAATAAACATTTCCAACTTCCCTTAGAAGGCGCTACGAAAATCGACCGTTTTCTTTTTATCCCTTGTCTTTACCTCTCTGTCATTTCGGCGATCCAAATCTTAGGAGCTGGGATATCGTGGCAGGAAATTCGAAAACTCCCAGCAATGCTTGATAGAAAAGGATATATTTGAGATGTCACCAACGTCAAGCCGCAGATGCAGTCTACCTGGTTGTTCTAGTGTTTCATCAGAAGTTCCATAGCTTGAAGTTCCTATTAAAAGTTTTTCTTTCTGGAATAGTGTTGTGAAGCTTGATCAACTTGCTTTATAAAATGTGCCAGAATATGCAATAAGCTTATAAAAAATAACATAGCTACAAAAATCATTCAAAAACAAATAACTTATTCAAATCTGAATTATACAAGCTGATTTGTGCATAAAATAAAGGTCTACTAAGTATTATAAGAAACATCACTTTTATCTTTGTCCAAGCTAGTAAATTGAGCATGGACTGGCCCAAAAAATTACGCTTTGAAATATCACAGGGAGGAAACTGTTGAAAAAGCTGCTGATCTAGGGGGTAATATTTTTCCAATGTTGTTACAGAGTGGGATTGGGGTAGTTTGATGTGCCCATTGAACTTTAAGTATTTTGTTTTCTGTTTTTTCTTGTTAATTCCCGTGAGTCCAAAGAATTAAGGTTGTAAACTAGATCACAATAAACAAACGCCGTAAATTATACTAAATTCGTTATAGTGATTTCTTGAAGATTTTGAAATTGAGCTAAATAATATGGAGACTTGTAGCATATAACTACGTGTTTATGATAGATAGATAGAAGATAGAAGTTTATTTGAAAAATTGACTTTCCTGGGTATACAACCAAATTTGCGGTTATTGTCGAAAAAACAGAAAAAAATTACAATACAACTTACTACTCGTTCCGGTCGATTTCTAACATTTTGGTGTGGGGGGGGAGGGAGGATTTGGGTATGGAGAGGCTGGGATACCATCGCTGAACCGAAGTTGTATCTTAAAGCTCTTTTTTGTGTTCCTGCGGCGTTTTGAGGTTAAAGTGTTTTAAAAGGTAGGAGTATGGAAGTTTCGGTCCACTATAAGAGTTCTGTATTCTTTCCAATTTGTCTCTTTGTTCCTACGATAATAAAAGATGCCAAACAGGCGCTGGGTATTCCAGGGTGGGTCTGATGAAGGAAGTATAAACTCGTAGTTGGTGACACTGGGGTATTTTCGTTTCTGAAAAGAGTTTTAGATTTTGTAATCCCGCGTTTCTAACGATATGGAGATTTTTTGTAGGTTAAAGACGACCTCAAGATATCCCGTTCTGCACAACAAGAGCTACGAGCTCATCTGTCACTTTTTACGAGTAGGTGGTGTAAGAAAGCAGATCAGAACGTCACAAAATTAGGATTGGACCTAGAAATAGGTTATCTATTTTCACTCGAGTCTGGGCATTTCCGGCATCGCCTCGGATTATCTAAGGCAAACGACTTGTCTACGCTCCAGGTTCAGATCTACTAGTTTGGTCCTAGTAGCCCCCCTCCCCTCAAACTCCTCCTACCGCGGCCGAATCGCACACATAATACGGTACCGAATTCCGGTTTTCGCCGGATTCCAGGCCGGATGTCAGGTGGATAAAAATATTAGATATGGGCTAAGCGTCTTACCCCTAAACCGACTGGGCCATTGACCAAAAAAAGATTTTATATTGCAAATAAGCTTTTTATATTACCCCTGAATCGACCGGTTTGCACCCTTCCACCCTTTCAAGCAGCCCTAGGAAGTTTCCCCGCCGGGCGATTTTGGTGGATTATGGATGTGTTGTTCAGCAATTTTATGTGAAGATTTTAGTACAAAAAACTTTTGTGTTGCAATTTTTGTCCGGGTTGACCCACTTTTTATCGTACTTTTACTTGACTAATGATGATATAGACATAGAGCGTCGTGCTAGATCCTGGGCGTTCAAAAACATATACGAATCGCCGTTGACTTGCCTAACGTTTCTATAAGTTTTATAAAGTTTATATAGTGTTTCGTTTTCTTTGTGCGTAAGTAATTTTTCTTTCTTTCTACTACTCCGCTCTTTCATTTGTTGTATAGCGGACCTCAATAAATTATTATTATTATTAATATAACAATCCTTTGCTCATACGGCGTACGGCTCAATGGCTTCTTCTAGAGTACCGCGACAGTGGGATTGATATCTAGTTTTGCAGGAAATCGTGTCTCGGCTCGACCTTGGCCCACAACAATTTATGGGTTTCAGATTGAAATAAATAGATTGTAATAAATGAAGTGCTGAAATTTAGATTATTATGAGAAATGTCAGGTTTGGGCCACGATGTCACTGTCGCCATGTACGTATCAGCTTTTCATAAGGGAATTCATCAGTAAAATCAGACGATCAATGAGCTTGCTTCTCTGATTTGTAGGCAGCCAAGTGAAAGATTCCCATGGTAACCTGGTTCAGTATAATCTCCCCGAGACTGGTACGGGCTGGTCAACTATCTTTGGTATCATCGAGGAGGCTAAACACCGGTTTCAGATTGAGGACTATGCAGTCGGTCAGACGACTTTGGAACAGGTATGTAGGGTAGCAAGCGACTTGCAATGTCAGTCTTAGCTTCCTCGATTCCAGCTTTAAAGTCTAAACGAATGGTCGATTGGACCTTTGGCAATCTGTTCCACCGTTAAAGCTTGGAACCTGATTCCTTAGTTTGGCAGATACCATGGTATTGGTTACCACGGTGAATCTACTGTTAGTTTTTTTTGCAGTTACCGTGGTATCCGATACTGCGGTTGCTTTCCAAAAACGACAATTTCCGAATTTACGCTTTTCGAAGTCATTCCCAAAGAAACACTGATATCCGTTAGTCATATCACTAAGAAGGGTCAAACTTCTTTCCCACCAATTTGACAAAATCCTAGGCTCTGTTGTTGGTGATGAGGAAAGTGAGATGACTTTTTCAGATACCACAATCGCTTATCACGGTCGGACCGTGGTATACTGGCCAGATACCACGATAACTGCAAAAACGATTTTAGACCGTGGTATGAGGTACCATAGTATCTGCAAAAACGCAACTCTTGGCTAGAAAAGGGTACCGACAGTCGAAAGTATTCCCATTCTTCTGCTCTCAGCAATCTGAGGTTTTCGGTTTACTGGCTAGGCTGGTCCGGTCGTGAGATGCCGTCTATCTTCTACCATGAGAGAGCCAGAAACATCTTCGCGTAGCGGCTCCATCTCACGTTCTAGTTTATGGCTATCCTTCAGCGTTCGGCTATCCCTCAGCGTTGAAAGAAAAAAGAATGCCCGGAAGAAGGGACTAAATTTAATTTGCAGGCAGCTGGACTTTATCCTTTTCAGTCGTAGACATCGTGACCGCAAACTTTGACTTTTGGCCCCGTGGGAAAATGACACTTTTTTGTTTCTGTAAACTTTTCTAATTGTCACTCAAAGAAGACATATTGGCTGTGGGACCGGCCAACTGCCCCACATATTTAGCACTCATAGATTTTAGTCCATCTTCAGTTTGGAACTGATGTCTGCCTGCTTGCCTGCTAGAATGGAGCTTTCCACTCGAAAGCAGAAACGTGGTTTGATGAAACGAAAGCTTGGCTGCAGAACTTCAGATGGTCCTCTCTGACATAGGCTATGCAGCTCCACTTCACTTCACACACCGTAGGCTCTGGCTCAAAGTCAAGCAAAAACTATCCTTTTTGGCCCTAGGAAAGAATTCTACGGAGCTTTCCAAAATGTAAGGTCATATTCGTCAATCCGACCTAAGGTCCACACTTTCTGTAAAAAGTACAGAAGTTAGACCCTTACCACTTTCTAGTAATAAGCTGAAACCGGTGGAATAGGAAAAAAAGGGACAAAACGAGAGTGTTGCTCTCGCAAGAGTCGTAAGACAATTGATGGGATAGGGGAAAGAGAGTACAGTAATTGGTTGGCAAGAGGAGAGTGAATGGGACAATAATTAGCTATCATCAGTTTCATGGTATCCGGAAGAGTTAGATTGACTGTACGGAAGACCCAGACATGATGGGTTATCTGGAAGTTGAGTTTGGCTTTAATTGAACTGCACAATTGAACTCGCCAGTGCTGGTCTGTATAATTGCAAAGCGTGCATAGGTTAGTTCACGCAAATTGAGTTATGCAAGACGGTTATGAAGTCGGTTATCGAGACAAATAAAAAAGAGAGTTTAGCGGCTCTAACCACGATAGCAATTATGTGTGTTATGACGTACTGATTATTCCAGATTTTCCTGCAATTTGCCAACGACCAAAAAAACGACGAGTGACAAACAGTGCGCAGTGAAAAGAAAACAACATTTCGATCTAGGTAGATATTTCATTTTTAAATTGCCATGTGAGTAACATATACATATTTTATTGTTCGAGTTAATTATACGAAAAAGACTGAGGTATGCACGTAGACATAAATTTATTGTCAAATTAATTATAAGACAAAGAACTACCATAATGTTTCGTAAATGCTTCCATATGGCTTCAGAAACGGAAAAACGAAAGAAAGGCACACGGATTACAAGTAACACAAACGGTACCAGCTCCTGTTGAATATTCAGAATCCCAAGGCTCCGATCAGGCACAAAAGGCAAAGCCCTAGAAGCGGTATGGAGGTTGTACCTATCGAGGCACCCCGCACCGAATAAATGCTCAGAAACCCGTTACCGCTGCCGCACGTATCTAATCCTAACCCACAGGGTTTAAGACAGTTAAAGGATGGACTCTTAGATACAGAGTCCAGAGTGGAACTCCATGGACAGCTGCACACCAGCAAGCCTGCATGTGTCCCGCGGTTTGGGATATGGAGAGCGACGTCATGGTTGATGCTACCCATCTCGGATTCACAATAATTTTGGCAGAGTTTTGGATATCTCTCCGAATTCTGGGCTGTTTGTATAACCCCTATGACGGTATCCATTTCGTTTAGCCTGTCATAGTAAATGCAGCCTGTCAGGATAGGTGTGTCTGGAATTGGTGTGGTTGTGTTGGTGGGAGTGGTTGTAGGTGAGCTTGCGGAAGTCGGGGAGGAATTCACTGTAGGACCGGCCGATGTTGTCGACACTTCTTGTGCCTTTTCGTAGACGCTTAGATAGTTGAAGCCATCGCCACAAGTGTCGTTCTTCCCGATTGGACAAATACTTGAGCAGCTACTAGAGCCAGAGACTGCAGCGGCTTTGAACCGCGTGATGTCAAGACAGGCACATACCAATTTTCCCTTTAGTCCGGATCCTGGTCTTTGCGGAATGTGGATTGCCAGCTTGTATTGCCTTTGGTTCATCACAGTATCGCAGTACTGCTGACATGCCGCGGGTAAACTTGTATTAATGCTGCTTATATCATATGCGCCGATAACGGTGGACTTCGCTGGGAAGTAGCTATAAATGACGCAACCCGAAAGCACTGGTGCCACATCGACCGCTCGCATTATTGGCCCGTTTGAAGAAGAAGTCTCATATTTACTCGATGTACTCTTCTCGTACAATATACGGTAGACGCTAAGATATCCATCTCCACTACCGCAAGTGACAGCTTCCTCCTCCTCACACTTTTGAATGCACTTTCCAACACCAGTTTCAATTATCGCTATATTGCGCTCGGACAGGCAGCCACAGACCAAACGGCCTTTCAGGGTACCGAAGCTTGGGACGTGTAGAACGACCAGGAGCTGCTCGTCATTGATTCTGTCTGTTTCACAGAACTCAGCGCAGTGTAGAGGATACGACATCTTAACATCGGATGTGTTGAAACTTCTTATCGAAAATTTCCTCACTAGAGTGCTGTCGATACAGCCAGCATATGATGTCTGAACAACTTGCCCATTGATAAAATGGGATGACTGGTACGACGTTAAATGGGCCTGGAAGAAACCACTAAAAAAAAATTCCTGATCTGTGGAAAAAGTCGATAGGGGAACATTCAAATCGTAAAGAAAAGATCCGTCCAAGATTATCCAGAAAGATCTGGAAGATCCTTCCAGAATTATTCAGCCCTCGCATAATTTGTCTTTTCCGGAACATGGCGAAGAACATTATGTAGTCTAAAATTATTGATTCACGCATACCGGTTATATTAATTGGTTAATCTTTTGAGTGGTTAAAAAATGGTCATTTCGTTTTACTGAAAATCGAAGGAATAACATAATATGCAATCGCGTACTGTTTTATTTTCGTAGGGTTTGATTTCTAAACTATCCGAAACATGTGTATAGTTGCATATTAGCAGCTTATACGTGAGAATCCGGTAAAAGCGTCGGACTTTTTGTTGCTAAAAGTTGCTTATTATTAAATCGAACCTTGATTTTTAAAAAAAAGCATCTTCTTCATTAGCACTTTTTCTCTGTTCCAGGCCGAAAAATTAGTAAAATTATTTCATGAATTATTTTAAAAATAAATTAGCCTTAAACCTGAACTGCAGCAACTTATGCTACCCGTTAAGTGCCAATCTCTCCTTTCTCGATAGTTGACTACACCAAGGAAACAAAATTACTTTAACTTACTAGAAACATTAAGACATATCCTCCAGCTGCACTCATTTTCCCGAACAGAGTGAAGAAGTCATATAGTCGGTCTGACTGCTTATCTGCATTTTATCCTGGCGGAGCGGATTTTATTGGTCTTTTCCGACCTGTTTATTATGGCTATAATAGTGAGTCAAATATGACCGTTGCTGTTGAGTCACTGAAAATACTGATGGCGTGCCCATTCTCTGTTAGGACGATATATGCATTAACCTGGATGGAAATTAGGCCGTATCTAGGGAGGGTTGGGGGATTGACCCCCCCCCCCCCTCCGAAACATACAAACATAATCGTGTTTATAGGCTTTAACCTCTGACTTATATTCTTGCTTTACCATTTGGTATGGACTAGGTCCGACCCGCGCGGAGACCCTCCCCCCAAAGTAAATTCCTGGATACGACTCTGGTGGGGGAGTAGACTATTTAGCTCGGATTGCTTGGACCTGCATTTGTTATGGCAAGCCATATAGCGATCACAATTTCTGTCCGTCCGTCAGTCGGTCCACACAAGCTAGGACGATGAAACTTGGCAGGCATATCAGGGATCTCAAACGATTATGTTGGAAATAGTCACTTTCCCGATCCGAGCATCGTGGAGGGAGGGGGAACCCGGAATCTTGAGGTATTTATAACTTTTGAACGGGTGATCGAATCTTAATGAAATTTGAATATGTGGAAAGATCTCGTGCCTTGGGGGGGGGGAGCCGGAAATCTTGGTTAAAAAAAACGAAGTTGATCAAAATGCAGAAAAAACCCTTTCCTGTCATCGCCCCAATCATGCAGCAAAAACAGCGTCGTTGTCAAAAATTAAATCTCAGGACTAGTTTTTTCATTATACTGGTACTTGAAGATAATTTACCTTAATAAGATATTTATAGTCGGTAGAAGCTTCAGTTATTTATTACAGGTTTGTTTCCTTCCCCGAGGCTGAACAAGAAGATTGACAGCCTGACGAGGACCCTTGCCAAGAAGGGTCGAAATATCGCTGATGAAAAATCAGAGCTGACGTATCCGTTGTAAACATTGTTTGAATAAATGTTTCAAAGTCAGCTTGGGCTCAAAGAATATTTATCTACGAAGTACGGAACTTTCACAGCCCAGACATGCAGACAATTATCCAACTTGGCCGGAAGGAAAGGACAAGTGATAAACCAACTGAAGTTTTTAGTAAGATGCAGAGACAACGGACTAATCCCAACTTCAATGCTTCACAACATTGGACACCCGGACTCGAGGAATAAGAAGAAAGTGGAGCAACGTATTTCGCAGATTCTCCTTAAAGACACGATTGCCGGTTTAAGATCAAAATGGGTGATGACATCACGCGAATTCGACCATCTCAAAGAAACCCTCATGGAAAATGTTGATGATCATGACAAGCCAAAAATCGAAAAAGTAATCTCTGCTAGATTTGAAAATTCCTGTTGGGAACACCGCGAAAAGCTGCGGAAAAAATATTCTCGACTTCAAAACAAAAACTACAGTAAAACCCAGATTTACAGTCCGAAAGTTCTCCCTGGACCTTCCTTACTAAATTTTAGCTCCAAAACTTTATCTCCAACACAAATTAATGCATTGTCCCATGGATGTAAATTCAACATCGCGCCCCGTGAACCACCAGTAGAAGAATTTGTAGCAAGTTTTGAGACAGGTCTTTTCCATGAAGATGCAAAAGTAGATGATTTTGAAAAAGCAAGAGTAGATGCAGCCCACTTGCTACAGTCCCGAATCAACATCCCTCCAGAACCGAACCTCCCGAAAGAAGAATTGCAAGCCCTGAAGAGCCTAAGGAAAGACGGATCTCTCATCACCACAAAAGCTGACAAAGGTAACGCCATTGTAGTCCTTGACCAGAACGAGTACGACACGAAAATTCGAAACCTCCTAGCAGACAAAGATGTCTACACCCCAATACCAAGTGATCCAACCCCATCCATTGACAAAAAAGTAAGAAACCTCGTAGAAAGTCTCCCTATTTCCAAATCCCAGAAACAGTTCCTAAAAGTAACCGGGCCGGTAGCACCGCGTTTCTATGGAGTAGTTAAAGTGCACAAAACAGGTAGACCCCTTCGCCCAATAGTAGCAAACGTTCGAGCCCCAACTAAAAAATTAGACAGATTTCTAGCTTCGTTAATAAGGCCACTCCTAGATTCAGGGCCGCATTACATCAAAAATTCCATTGATTTTGTCCAAGAGTTAAGAAAATACCCTGTCACCAAAGAAACGCAAAAAGCAAGCATTGATGCTGTATCTTTGTTCACCAGTCTCAGGAAAGATTTCACCCTAGATGCCCTAAAAGAAGCACTAGAAAACTATCCCGAACTGTCAGACAAAAACCCCCTAACTGTAAGCCAAATACTAAATTGTTTTAAACTTGTTTGGGAATCAACATATTTCATCTACATGGGGCAATTCTACTGGCAGCATGAAGGAGCAGCGATGGGGAGCTCTATTTCGCAGGGACTCGCCGAATTAACGCTAAGGAAAATTGAAGAAATCGCTTTCAGTATCGCGCCGATGGTTCCAAGTTTCTACAAACGTTATGTTGATGATGGTTTCACAGCATGGGAAGGCCAAAAAACAGACATTGTGAGTTTCGTTGACACTTTAAACTCAATTCAACCGACTATCCAGTTCACGATTGAATTTGAAAATGATGCACAGAAGCTGCCGTACCTAGATGTTTTGATTGCTAACAGTGAAGGAAGTTTTGTCTGCTCAGTCTACAGAAAACCCACCCACAACGATCGATACCTTCCATATGATTCTTACCAGCCAGAATATGTGAAACGCGGAGTAGTTATCTCACTAGTCGACCGAGCCATCAAAATTTGCGACAAAAATCTCCTAGATGACGAACTTTGCCACATTCGGGACGTCCTGTTTGGAAACAAATACCCCATTCAACTGGTTGAACAGATCATCAGAAGACGACTGAAGCTGCATTCATCCCCCAAAGATCCTGTAAGTTCTACTAGTAATGGTGAGGTAGAAGAAAAAAATGCCCGCGTTTACCTTCCGTACGTCCGCGGAGTAACCGAAAAATTGTCCAAAAGTTTGAAAAAATACAACATCCAAGTCTTTCACAGAACCCAAAATACTTTGCTGTCCTACCTAAACTCCGGAAAAGATAAAGTCCCAAATCAGTACCAAAGAGGTATTTATTCAATACCTTGTGATTGCGGAAAGCGTTACGTAGGAAGGACAGAGAGAACTTTCGGAAAACGACTTGCAGAGCATGAGCAAGAAATTGACCACGCCCTCTCCAACGGACACCGTCATAACTATACTTTCAAATCTGCACTTGCAAAACATATTTTCGAAAACCCATCCCATTCAGTATTTTTTGAAAAAGCCCAAATTCTTGCAACCTGCACCGGACTCCATCAAACCATTCGAGAAGCCGTTGAGATAAAGAAAAACCGAACAGGCATTAACCGAGATACAGGCGAGTACTCTTTACCGGAAACGTGGAACGGGGTTATTAAGGGAAGAAAATTTAAGCCTCAGTCCCTTATTAACAACAAAACCGAAGTCGATCAAAATACAAAAAAAAATATTTCCTGCCGTCGCCCCAATCGTGCAGCAAAAACAGCAGCCGTGTCAAAAATTAAATCTCAGCACTAGTTTTTCCGTGCAGTGATTATTCAAAGTAATAGATTCAGGCAAGTACTCATAATAGAAACGTAGAACGAGGTCATTAATACAATAATATTTAAGCTTTCAGCCCCTTATTAATGAAAAAACCGAAGTTGATCAAAATGCAGGAAAAACCCTTTCCTGTCATCGCCCCAATCATGCAGCAAAAACAGCGTCGTTGTCAAAAATTAAATCTCAGGACTAGTTTTTTCATTATACTGGTACTTGAAGATAATTTACCTTAATAAGATATTTATAGTCGGTAGAAGCTTCAGTTATTTATTACAGGTTTGTTTCCTTCCCCGAAGCTGAACAAGAAGATTGACAGCCTGACGAGGACCCTTGCCAAGAAGGGTCGAAATATCGCTGATGAAAAATCAGAGCTGACGTATCCGTTGTAAACATTGTTTGAATAAATGTTTCAAAGTCAGCTTGGTCTCAAAGAATATTTATACTTGGGAAACGCGTAGAGTGGAGGGATCGAGACGAAACTTCGTGGGAAGAACAAGCACAAGGCATAGATACATCATTGACATAACCGGACCGAATTTGGGCACTGTGGGGGGAGTTGGGGGGGGGGGCGGAATTCGGTGATCCCGCGAGTTCGGTACTAGGACGATGAAATTTGGTAGGCATATCAGGGACCCGGACAGACTGCCTTGAGAATAGTCGTTTCTCCGATCCCACCATCGTAGGAGGGATGGGGAAGTGTCAAGAATAGGTGCCTCAGATGTTCCTTTTCGAATCCGGATCGAATACGATAACTGGGAGGGGGGGGGGGGCTGGAAAGGTGCACCTGAAATCTTCTGAAAGGCTCAGATTCGAGGGATCGGGATGGAAGTTGGTGGGAAGAACAAGCTTAAATCCTAAATCCTAGATATATTACTGACAAAACAGGACTGTATCGTGTCACAGCTGGGGGAGTTGGACGGGGGTTTACTGTAATTCCGGTGATCTCGAGTCAGGGTACTTCCAGATGTGCTAGTCCCATGAAACTTGGCAGTCATTTTAGGGATTCTACCACACTGACTTGAAAATAGTCCCTCCCCTTATCCGATCAACGTGGGGGGAGTACAGGGTGGGAAATCCGTTATCTAGTGACATTCACAACTTTGAAATGGGTAATCGAACGTGGATGAAACTTGGTAAGTATTAAGAACAAGTGTCTCGGATGTTCAGTTTCAAGTCTGGACCGGATCTGATCACTGGGGGGGGGGGAGCTGGAGGGGGCACCGGAGATCACGGGAATCCCCTAAAAGTTGAGGGATCGGAGTTGGACTTGGTTGGAAGAACAAGCGTAAAACCTAGATACACTCCTGACAAAACAGAACCGGTTCGCGTCACGGTGGGGGAAGTTGCAGGGGGTTTTCCGGAATTCCGGTGATCTCGAGCTAGGGTGCTTCCAGATGTGCTAGGACCATGAAACTTGGCAGGCCTATTAGGGAGTCTCCCACCATCGTGGAGGGAGTAGAGGGATTGGGAATCCAGAATCTGACGACATTCATAACTTAGGAACGGGTGATCGGACGTGCATGAAACTTGACAAGTGTCAAGAGCGAGTGTCTCAAATGTTCAGTTCAAGTCTGGAGTGGGTCTGGTAACTGGGGGGGGGGGGGGGCTGGAGGGGGAAAACTGACAAACATACCAACTGTTCCGACAAGTGCCATATGCGCTTTCAGCGCTTGTTTTTCAAACCGGCCACACGATGCATAGCCCCCAAAACTAGAGCGATGTACCTTTTTAGATTTTCAGTTTTTTTTACATTTTTAATTGCAAAATTGCAAATTGCTAGCAGATAGAAAATAAAATGTCTACCACAAAATGGCTAAAGATAAAATGTCTACCACAAAATGGCTAAAGATAAGTATATAGCCAAGAGAGCAAATAAGGTATTTGTCGGGATGATGTTAGCGGCTCCTGCTGTTGTAGCGCTAGTTGGTTGCGTTGTCTGAGTGGATGTACTGCTTGATACATATGTCGTTGATGATGAAATTCCTGTGGCGAATGTGCTGGACGGCGAAGTTGTTGATCCAAGAGTGGTTACCGTTGATGCCTCTGTGTTGCTGATTGGTGTAGTGGATTCAGTGGTAAATGCCGTTGATCTGTCTCCATATGTAGAGTAAGCCGAATCCGGTCCCCCACAGGTTAAAAGTCGATTCGTCACCCCGCAGTCCGAGGTACACATGCTATTTGGCAGGATAAGCGACTGGTCCAGGTTGTTTTGGGTTGAGCAGATGCAGCGAATCGTTCCATTTTGGGCACCAACTTCGACTTTCCTCACCATGAAATATGAGTTCTGGACTCCAAGTGAAGGGATACAGAATCGAGCACAGGCCTCTGGTGGGTTCTGCTCAACTTGAGGATCGATGTTTGTATTTTGCTAGGCCCCACTTAAGAATGTCAGTTTGTAGCAAAAGTGGTTCTTGATGTCGATGGGCTGAATAGTGGTCGTGCCCGTTGAGGTTGTCATTGTAACTGATGCCGACGATGTTTCTGTCTGGGTAGCCGTCGAAGATGTTTGGGTCACTGCGGTCGTCGTTGTCTCGGTCTGAATAGTTGAAAGAGTGGGCGTTGCTGTCATGCTCGTACCCGTTGAGGTTGTCACTGTAACTGGAGCGGATGATGTCTCTGTCTGGGTAGCCGTCGAAGATGTTTGGGTCACTGGGGTTGTCATTGTCTCGGTCTGAATAGTTGAAAGAGAGGGCGTTGCTGTCATGCTCGTACCCGTTGAGGTTGTCTCTGTAACTGGTGCGGATGATGTCTCTGTCTGGGTTGCCGTCGAAGTGGGCGTTGCTGTCATGGTGGTTGATTCGACTGTCATTTTATCTGATGTTGACTGTGTTTCTGTCTGGGTTGTTGAAAGAGGTGCCATTGCTGTAGTTGTCGACATTTGGGTTGTTCCTGTAGCCGTCGATGTATCAGTCTGCGTAGTTTGCAAACTTGTTTGCAACAGTTTGTACATCGAGGTCAAGAATGGTGTCTCCACCATTCTACCACAAGAAAAGCCGTACTGATTCGGTCCAGTGCATTTTGTGCTACAACTTTGGTCCGCTTCTGCTGTTGCCGACCAAGCCTTTTCTGAAGCCAGACACTGGCATTTGACTTGCGTTGATGCAACAGCTCGAACAGTGCAGAATGTAGACAGTGGCATCTCTTCGCGACAAATCTCCGCGCAACTTTCTGGTGCGGACTTAGGCTTAAGAAGTGGATTGAAAGGGAAAACAGAGTTGTCCTCGATGTCACCTAAAACGCAGGAATCGAAGAGAAGTTTACCAGCAATACCCAGGTCAGCCATCCTCCCTTTGTACATACTGAAGGCAGATGGTGATCCGCAAGTTTCGTCGTCTCCCTCGAAGCATGGGTCGGAACATAGACTATCGTCTATCCGATACAGCATTACGGTACTTGATAGGGGGAGACAAACACACTCCACCCTACTGTCTCTGAGGGTTTGAAGGAATAAGAAGTCAGTGCCGCAAAAAGTGCCGCAATAATCGGGGACTGAGCTGATAGCCGGAGAAAGGCTCACCGTTTGAGTCTGTGAAGAAGGGATAGCAAGTAAAGCTTTGGAGTCGACACACCCGTGGTAAGAGTATTTCAAAGGCGAAGAGGAATCATAGGAGGTGGTCCCTGTTGGAGCCGTAGTGACAGTCATTTCTGAACCCACAGAACTAGTCGAAGGAGGCACCGACGTACTGTATGTCCATGTCGGAATTGAGGTGTCGCTGTCTGCTTTCGAAGTGCCTTGAGCGCACAGCTTCGTAAGTAGTATCGTCGAGAGGAAGACAAAAGCTAGAGCTCCTGCAATAAATACTTAATTAGACTACGTTTTAGTACGGACATGGACGCTTCGACCAATATAGCCTTGAACTTATAGTTATGCATCGTCCCATGCATTAATTATCTCCGTCTTTTTTGCCTCCCTCTCGGGTAGACGTCCCGAGAGTGGCCAATAGTACAGTAGAGGTATGCGTATTTAAACAGTTACTTAAATGTGAACAGTGGAGTTTTGGGCTAAATGGTTGCATGAAGGCCAGAATACCTATTCAGATGTTTTCAGAGGGCCTTAATTGCCTACTTTGGCTGACTGGTAGTTAACTTAGTCAGAGCAAGTGCATGAAAATGGAAAGTCCAAAGTCAACAAACGTTCACATAAGCATACCTCTACTGTACTAAATTTAGTCAATCTTCGGTTGACAGATTCCATCCGTCGTTGTGATCGTCAGGAGAAACTAACTCTGTAACAAGAACACAAAGTTATGGTTCAAGAATCCAACTAAGTCTGAAAATGTTGTCTATTTTGCGTGTTTTGCAAGCTATCTCGGATGAAAACCCCAAAATCACGAATCCCTACTCTTGGTTTAGCCTAGTGTTCGATATGCTTACAAGTGCATTGCATGTGCGTTCGTATTTGACCACATACAGCCTGTGAACCAAACAGTGGTACAACAATATATAAGGTCCATGTTCGTTATTTTATATGTCTCCCAGATTTATTTCTTTTCTCTCATAACGATTTTGGCATTTTACCACGATCGACTCTTGTCGAAAACGTCTGGTCTCCTGTGGAACGAGTATCTTCTTAGCCATAAGATGGGAAAACAAATTATGAAAAAGTTGCCACTGTTTTTCGCAAATAAGAGAGGGAAAGATAGATTCGATTTAAAAGGTGGTGTTATTTTTGTAAGTTAGAGAATGATTAAGAAGAAGAAAGATGTGTCGAGCGTTATGAAAAGAACCGTATCCTATGTTGCATTTCCTCGTCATTTTCTACTTGTATCTAGGCCAACGAAAAAAACAATTGCGCAAGCGCTCAGACGTGGAGTGTTAAAGTAAAATGTCTATCACATTTTCATATACAGACAGCTTTAGAACCAAGACATTTCTCATCCCCAATAAGCAAAGAAGTATTGAAATAACCTAATTTGGAATCATCCCACTTTAAAAGCTTTAAATGGAAACAAACCGCCAGTATAAATCCAAAGAAATGTTGAAGATCTTGCACGAATAGCATTAGTTCGATGACTGAATGATCTGCCAGCCAGTCCCACCCTTTAAACCTCTTTTCCATTAGCAAGGTAATAACAAGTGCGATAAGCAGCCTAATACCCCCTTGTCACAATTCATTAAGAACGGCATATCATCGATCATATGACAAAACAGTCAAGTTTCCAACTGTTCATTAAATATTAAAGTATGTCGCGTCGTCTTATTTGTTGCTGTTACACCAAATCCTCATCCATAGATATATCTCCCCAAATATACAAGAGTTGGACTTGAGACTTGTCATAGACCAACTGAACTCATGGGAAATCTGGGCCGAAACGGGAGGGGGTGGGTCGGGACTCTTCAAAATGCGTATGTACACCTTTTTTCTCGAGTATACCAGCTTAGAGTTTGATTCCAGTCACGGGTCAAAAACTTTTTTCATGCGCAATTTGGGTCCACTTGCCTATGAACGGGGAGGATGGGGGTGGCTCAACTCTCCCAACCCCTATGATCCAAAAGCACAAAGGAATTTCATCGCCTCATATCCAGTTAATGTCAAGTTAAAAACATTTAAAAACGGGCAACCTGGGTCCAATTGCTCCTGAACCAAGTGAGGGTGGGGTTTGGGACCCGCAAAAAGTAAAAAGAGACTGCAATGCTCACAATCCTACCAAGTTTCAACTTGATACCTGTTGATTCCTGTCAGGGGTAACGAACTTTACTCCTGGGCAATCTGGGCCCAGTTGCCCATGAACGGGGTGGGTGGGGGAGGTGCAATTTTAAAAGCAATTTCCCAGACCTAGGATCTACGCGTCCAGGATATTTCATCGTCCTATGTCCAGTTCTGGTCTAGTCATGAACATTATTCACTGGGCAATCTGGGCCCATTTGCCCCTGAATCGGGTTGGGGTGGGGGGTTGGTGGGACCCCCGAAAGGCACAACTAGACCCGAATACCCACGAGTGTTCCAGGTTTGAACTTGATACTTACACTGGTTCACGAGTTATGAGCTCCACAAAATACGGTAAAAACCGAAAGCTGCTACAGAGGTCGCAATAGTGGACTGTTCCAAGGAGCACTCCACTAAAAACCGAAGGCACTACATTAAAGGACCCGTCGTACCTATAATACCGATGCAACCTACTTCCCTAGCTGCATTCATTAATTCTTAAACCCGTAGACCCAGATTTCATATGTTATAGTCTGAACCCACTAACGACACCTCACTAATCTTTGCACTTGCCACGATTCACTACTTTCCATGTGCATTGTATTATGTGCATGCAATTGATGTGATAAACCGATTTTCTGAATCTTGCCAAGTTTTGCTAGAAGTCAGTGGGTCTGGGAAAAGGCCAATTTTGTTAAATTTGTTAAAGGCAGAGCCTTTGATTTATAGTATTCAGATAGTTTTGAATATTGGAACATAAACTGTAGCTAGTGCGAGGTGTGCTTTAAGCTATATACGGTATGTCTTACCTCTAGCCATGTTAATCCAGTTTTGAACGTAGTCCCGCACCAGAACTGGGTAATGTTTGGGCAAAGCGGACCTAATTTCTTATCGAGCTCCTAGATTATCGGTAATAAAAGCACTAGTTTACCGACAAAAATCATGTAATAAAAGCTTCACAGTTTTTAAGATATCAGTAATAAAGAAAATTTCCGATAGAGGATTGAGGTCACAAGTTTGTCATACTTATTTATAATGAGTAATCAATGAGCAGAAAGCGATATGGTTATTCAGAGCCTGAGGTTGCATTCCACCGAGCTATTAGGTACATCGTTACGATTATTTATTATTTTCGTCCCATCTTTCTGCCGTTATAGGGAAATTAGCTCCTCCATCTCATTATTGTCGTTCCAGGAGTTACGATCGTTACAATGTGCTTGATAATAACTATCTGTTCAGCGGGTATTCCGGTGAGAACGGTGACTTCTTTCTGAGCTGTTTTTGGGATCCCGAAACGTAAGTGGATACCTATAGGTATCCCTCCACGAAGTCCATTCACGAAAGTCCATTCACGTAAGTCCATTTACGAAGTCATATATGACTTCGTAAAAGTTGTCCGTTTGCGAGCTCGAAGGAATGAGAAATTATGATGAAACTTAGTGTGAGTATTCTTTGGGTCAAGATGCGTGTCGAGTTAGTAGATGGGCTCTGTAGCCCTACATTTAGCGGTGGGGGGGGCTTTAAGATTAAGGGGCGAACAAAATATTTTTAATATCTAATGAGATAGTCGATTTAGGGGTAAGGAGACATGCTGAACACGAATATGAACTCATTTTCACGCCGGACAAGTAGTTCGCCCGGAATCCGAGCAAAACTAGAAGTTTGTTTGTTTTTTGTTTGTTTTTTCCTCCTTCTCCACTCAGTGACACAAGTGTGGCACTTACTCTTTCTATTTTTACTTCAAAATTACATTATCTTTACAATTCTATTTATAACTTAACACCTTAAAAGGATTATTGTAAGATGAAAACGAGTCAAACACACACTAACCGAACAAAAAACAAAACATAAGAACACAACCCACGCCGAGAGGTGCACGTCTACTGTGGTGGCAAAAACAACTGCATCAGAAACGAAAACAAGACTCGAACTCTTTTACAATAAAAACTAACACACCAGCCCTCCAACTTTGAAACTTTACACTAAATCAAAAATTCTATTTAAATTTTCCCATAAACAAACAAAATCATTTCAATGTGCTATTTTATTACAAAAGACAGAACACCCTGAAATCATCCCACACACAAATTTTAAATACCATTTCATTTTTCTAAAAAAAAATCCCCAAAATTCAATTTTGAATGCTTTTCATTAAATAACAGAAGAAAAATCAAAATTTAAAACCAAATTATTACTACTTTCTCATTAAAATGATAATAAAATATTTACAATTATTTTCAAATATAATGAAGTTAAAATTTTACTGTTCAAATTTAAACTCTCCAGCCACTGGCAATCAACCATTTTCGACTACTTCGCACACAGCAAATTCACTTTTAACCAGCCCTTTCAACCACGCCTTAAACTGGCTAGCTTTCACTCTCACTCCTTTTCTTCGTCTTTTCCACACATACCTTCCAGAAGTTTGTTAAAACTAAAAGTTATACTTGAAGTTGATTAGATGTTCGATTTTGTGGTAAGAAGACATGCTGAACATTTATAATATAATTCATATTATGAAAGTTCTCGTCGCAAAAGTAGTTTGCCCGGAATCCGGCCAGAACCGGAAAATTTGTTAAAAGTAAAAGTTATATCTGAAGTTAAGTAGATGTTCGAGCCAGCAGACATGTTGAATCCGAATATGACAATCATTCTCTGCCCGGACATATAGTTCGCCCACAATCCGGCGGAAACCGGACTATCTCTTAAAAGTCAAAGTTTTATCTGAAGTTGATTAAAGGTTCGATAAAGTGGTAAGGAGATGCGCTGAATTCGATTTTGAGCTTGGTTGGGGGTTTATTCAAACAATATTTACAACGGATACGTCAGCTACGATTCTTCATCAGCGATTCGGCCCTTCTTCGCAAGGCTCCTCGTCAGGCTGACGAGGACCCCTGACGCCAGCTGACGAGGACCCTTGCCAAGAAGGGCCGCAATATCGCTGACGAAGAATCGTAGCTGACGTATCCGTTGTAAACATTGTTTGAATAAATGTTTCAAAGTCAACTTGGACTCAAAGAATATTTATCTACGGAGGGGGTTTAAATTAAGGGGCAAATGAAATACTTTTAAACAGATAATGTGATAGTCGATTATGGGGTATGAAGACATGCTGAACACGATGGTGAAAACCATTTTGTCATCGGACAATTAGTTCGCCCGGAATCCAGCCAAAACCCGAAAGTTTGTTAAAAGTAGAAATATTCATTTTAAGTTGATTAGATGTTCAGTTTAGGGGTAAGAAGACATGCTGAACACGATGGTGAAACCATTTTCTTGCCAGACAAGTAGTTCTTCCGAAATCCGACAAAAACCGGGAAGTTGGTTAAAATAAAAGTTTTATTTGAAGTTGATTAAATGTTTGACGTAAGGGTAAGAAGACATGCTGAACACGAGGGTGAAAACCATTTTCTAGCCAGACAACTAGTTCGCCCGGAATCCGGCCAAACCGAAAAATTTGTGAAAAGCAAAAGTTTTATCTGAAGTTGATTAGCTGACAGATGTAGGGGTAAAAAGAGACGCTGAGTCTGTGTATGACAATCATTTTTTACCCGGACATACAGTTAGTCCGGAATCGGGTTGTAATCGGAATTCTGTTTAAATCTAAGTTTTATTTAAAGTTGATTAGATGTTCTTTATGGGGATAAGGAGATAAGCTGCATTTGCTGGACTAGTAATTAGCTCGGAATTCGGGCGAAACCAGAAATGGCAGAAGTAAAGGAATTTTTGGTCAGTATCGTCAAAATAGATATGGCTTACGGAGGTATATCTGAACTTGTTTTCGCTGATGAGTATAGATAGATAGATAGATAAATCTTTTTATTCGCCAAAAACTGATCGTGGCTCACGCCAAATTTGTTAGATATAGTCATGGACATAAATGAGCACACACATATTAGGCCTACGCATATATAACGGCCATAAATAACATGATAAATTTAAACTACCAGCTCAGCTTATGCTTCGTTATACATCTTTAAAAATGAAGGGACAAAACTTTTTGCAAACCTCTGGTGGGCACATTTAATTGGCTGCAACTTTTCAACCGTAGTAGCTACCTTGCGACAGCTTTTTAATGGCCTTTTTGACAGCTTTTCAGAAGGAAAAATATTTTTGTGGATCGGGTGAATCGGGTGATCCAGAGACCCAATTGTCTAGATCAAGTATTAGAATTTTGAGATCCCATCGACACCTTTGGTCTTGTTCGAGATGATTTGCCAATAGTCTTATTCTATTTGTAAGTTTTAATAGTAAAAATGTTCAAGGAGTCTGGCGGAGACCTGATATTTACAAGACCAGTTGTCTGGATCAAGTATTAGAATCTTGTGATCCCATCGAAACCTTTGGTCTTGTTATTTTCGTTCCAGATTGGGTATTACTACCACAATAAAGCATTGTTCAGATAGGTGTAATAAGCTATGATACGGCGTATACATATTCCTCTTTTCCTCGGGGCGCGCTGTAACAAGGGGAATAAGGAGAATAGACCCCGGTTCCATTTTGGCTTATGCAGAGCCAATCAGATCGCTTGGTTGAGCTCCAACAGCGGGCCGAGGAAAGAGAAGCGTCGCCCCGGTTGCCACGGGAAGCACTAAAGTTCTACTTTTTGGAAGTTGAAGTAACAACTTTTCTTCAAAAGAACATTATTTTTGGTTTGATGACCAGTGCTGTACATTCGTTAATCTAGTGGTTATATATGGCACTTGAGCGAAGCTGCTCAAGTGCTATATACAGATCACTTTTCGGTCGGTCTGTCGGTTCAGCATTTTCGAGTTATGGTACTTCTAGGAGTGCTAGGACGATGAAGTTCGTCACGCATATCAGAGATTTGATATTTGGAAAGACGTCGTGTCTCAGATGTCCTATTTTAATCCAAACCGGATTTAAGGACTTCGGTGGGAGTGGAAATCTTGTGGCACACTTTTAGTGGAGGTATCTGGATGAAATTCGGTGAGAAGAACAAGCACAGGTCGTAGGTGACAGAACCCCGTACCGGATCCGAGCACTGCGACAGGAGTTGGAGGGGGTTCTGGAATTCCGGTGATCCCAAGTTAAGATACTTCCATATGGACTATGGCAGACGTATCAGGGACCCGACCAGATTAATCCGAAATCTTGTGGCATGCATAACTTTCGAACGGGCGGTCGAATCTGGATGAAACTTAGAAGTTGGATAGAACCAGACCAGATCCGGACACTGTGAGGGGAACTGGACGGGGTGGGGGGGGGGGGAGTATTGCGGTGATCCCGAGTTATGGTACTTCGAGGTGTGCTACCTAGGACAATGAAACTCTGCAGGCTTATCAAGGACCCGATCAGAATGGCTTGGAAATAGTCGCTTCCCCGATACGATCATCACGAGGGGACCAAGGGAATTCGGAATCTTTCGTCACGCATAACTTTCGCATGGGTGATCAGCTCCGAATGAAACTTGATAATTGACAAGTGCACGTGTCCTTAATAATCCGGACCGTATCTGACTACAGTGTGGGGGGGGGGACTCTCAAGACACTTTAGAATAGAGCGATCGGGATGGAACTTGGTGGGAAGATCAAGCGAAACCTCCAAATAAATCATTTTCGGAACCGGACTGGATTGAGGCAAATGCGCACAATTTTTCTTGCTTACAAATGAATCCCTTAAGGTGTTTATCTCTTAACCGTAAAGTACAAAAATACTTTTGAGCAAATGATGCATTTTCTTGATCCCGATTTTTTCCTCAAGGGTTTTTGCTTTTTTGCTTACAAATGAATTTTTTTTTATAATAAAATGATAATATGATAAATATAATGATGATAACAAATGAATTTCTAACATCTTAACCGCAAAGTGAAAAAAAATACTTATTCACCCGACGACTCATGACCCCAAAGGCCGATGATCATTCATCATTCATGTAAAATTCTTAGCCCTCTTTAAATTGAGCACCATAATCGCAAAGTGAAACAAGAAGTACGAGCTCATATGGCACTAGTTACAAGTAGGATGCACTCGTTTGACCCCTGATGCACTCGTTTGACCCCTATGCGAGCCTCAAAGTGTACGGCAATCTCCCTCCAACTCCCCCCACTGTGACCGAACAGGACTTGAAAACATAAACATCGTATCTCTTAATTCCCTCTTTCTGTCCATCAAGTTTTACTGAAATTGGAGCATAGCATATCCGCAAGTTTCCAGTGTACCCCCCCCTACCTTGGCTGAATCCGGCCCGGACGCCAAATAACAAATCTAGGCCGCATAAACTCGGCACTGTTGAACTTGCATCTCATTCGGTCCATCCGTTTGGTTTTTGTGCATGTCAAAAGCCCCACCCACCCCAATTTCCCCAACCGTGGTCGCATATAGTTCGAACACATGTTTTACTTGTCGACGCCATCGATTCTTATCACCCATTAAGTTTCACTCGAATCAGACTCGAATCGCAATTTACGGAAGTGAATTTCCATATTTCTCTTCTCTTGCTGCCCCAAAAATACTCGGATCTAGGAACCGAAGTTTCCGGGGATATGTTGTGTCAGGTTCTTAAGCTAATTAACTCAGGTCGCTAACATGTCTACAAAGTTTCGTTGTCTTAGTAAATTCTGGAACTATTCTAACTCGCGACTACCGGAATTCCAGGAAACCCCCTCCAGCTCCCAACACAGAGCCCCAAAACCATCTGGCTCCGTCAATTTCCTATCTCTCCATTAAGTTCCTTCCCAATCCCTCTGCTTTAAGCGTTTCTGGTGTTTTCCGCCCCCCCCCCCAATACCCCAGTATCGGACCCGAACCGGACTTGACATGACATCCGAGGTGATGGCTCTTTCCACCAGACAATTTTCATTCAAATCCGATCACCCGTTCAAAAGTTATGCACGCCACTAGATTTCGGACTCCCCATCCATCCATTCCCCCCACGATGGTCGGATCGAGGTAACAGCTGTTCTCAAGTTAATCTGTTCGGATCCTTGACATACCTGCCAAGTTTCATCGCCCTAGCGATCCGGACTAGATTGCTAGAAATCCGGTCCGGATTTAAAGTGGGACGTCTGAGACACAAGGTCATCCTAAATATCAACTTTCATAAAGATCCGATCACTCGTTCGCAAGTTAAAAATACCTGAAATGTTGGCTTCCCCCTCTCTTCACAACCCCCCCCCCCCCCCCAGATGGTCGGATCGGGGAAGTGACTATTTCCTATTTAATCTGGTCGGGTCCCTGACATTCCTGCCAATTTTCATCGTCCCAGCACATCAGGAAGCACCGAACTCGCGGGATCACTAGAAATTCGGACTTCTCCCCCTCCCCCAAAGTGAGCGGATCCGTTCCGGTTATTTCAGTCACTTATCTAGGACTTGTGCTTGTTCTTTCCACCAAGTTTCATCCGGATCTCTCCATTCTAAGAGTTTTCCAAGATTTCCGGTTTCCCCATCCAACTCCCCCCGATGTCACCGGATCCGATCTGGATTTAAAATGGAGCGTCTAAGACACGAGGTCCTTCCATATATCAAGTTTCATTAAGATCCGGTAACCCGTTCGTAAGCTAAAAACACCTCATTTTTCCGGATTCCCCCTCCCTGCACTCCCCTCCAGATGGTCGGATTAGGGAAGCGACTATTTCTAATTTAGTCTGGTCCAGTCCCTGATATGCCTGCCAAGTTTCATCGTCCTAGCTTATCTGGAAGTGCCCGAACTAGCAAAACCGGGACCGACTGACGGACAGAAATTACAATCACTATATGGCACTTGGCCGAAAGGCAAGTGCCATAAAAAGGAAACTTTTAACCAAACGATACATTATTCACGATCCCCAAAGGCCCATGGCCATTTGTGACTCAAGGATTTGCTTACAACTGATAACAGTTAACCCACGAATTAAAAAATTCCCAATTTCGTTGTTTGACCCAAACTTGCAAGTGCCATTTGCATTTTGGCTCTTCTTATGGCATGTGGAGTTTCGCTCAATTGCCATATGCATATACACCGATCACTTTTCGGTCGGTCCGCTGTTCTCAAGTTAGGGCACTCCCAGATGTGCTAGGACGATGAAACTTGGCCGGTGCATCAGGGACCCAACCAAACTAACATTGGAATAGTTATTTCCCGGATACGATCATCGTGGGGGGGGAGGAGGAATCCGGAATTTTGGGGTATGTTTAACTTTCGAACTACTGGGTCTTAATGAAACTTGATATTTGAAAAGACCTCATGTCTCAGATAGCTCATTTTAAGTTCGAGCCGTATGCCTATTCGATAGCTGTGGCGGGAGTTGGAGGGGGTACCGGAAATCTTGTGACAAGCTTAGAGTGAGGATGAAATTTGGTGGAATGAACAAGCACAAGCCCCAAATACATTGTTGATGTGCTAAGACGATGAAACTTGGCAGGCATATCAGGGACCCGAGCAGATTGATTTGGAAAGTCACTACCCCTATCCAACCATCGGGGGGGAGGGAGTGGTGAATCGAAAGTGATATCATCGGCAAATTTTATGAAAGTCTCTGTGCCAGGTGCGCCATGGATTCGCATTTCGTCCATTTGTGTCTTCTGAAATTAGCAACTAAAGGTACTAGACAGCGTTTGCACAGTTGCAAAAAAAAAATACATTGTGTTGCTCTTTGAAAAGGGAATGTTTGATGCCTGAAATCTTTTCTGGTCATTACCACAGAGCAAATCATAGGGTTAGTTGAGATGAAGTAGAAGGTGAAGATGGGAGAATAATGCCCGGGCCACCCTGGCTATCTGTACGCAATTTTGTTATCTGGTCACACCGTCTTTGGTCACACCCGGAAAGAAGAAATTCAAGACGTACTGGTCATATTACCACCATCATCACTCAAAGGTAAACAGAACTGGCTCAGTGAATCTCGTCTGTTATTGGTCCAAACACTCCAAAGACACGTTTCAAAATGGCGGAGATAGATTTTTCCGTCTCGACTATCTTACGTTTTCAGCGTCTTTTCTTCCCAATTTCAACCAGGTGTGACTATAGTGGGGCCCGGGAATGTCGAGGTTACTATACAGACTTTAAGTGGCTCCGGATTAGGTGAACGGGGCCTTCTGATTGGCCCAAGTGTCAACGGGAAAAAACTGTCCTAGAAACAATCGAGCACATTGACAACGACGTGGCATGTGGACTACCGGTTAAATAATCGAGGACATAATTCCGTACAACTGTATACGCTATTCTCTCGGCTCACCACCGTCGTATGTTGCACATATTCCGCCAAAAATGAAAGATATTGATAAAAGAGAGATATTCTTTTCGTGTATTTTAATAAAGAAACAGAAATGAATGTACAAAGATTAATGACACAAAGAGTAAGACATACTCTGAATCTGAGACTAAGTTGTACTTAAACATAACTTTGAGTGCCTCCATCCCCGAATCCTCCATAGCAACGGAATCGAGTCAGACGGAGGGAGAAGATTAGGAGGACTCGCCTTCGTCCTGCTCTTCAGAATGCTCCTCCGCAGATTCCTCCGCCTTCTTCTTGGGTCGGCCACGCCCCCTACCAGTACTGGCAGCCTGAAAGAAAAGTTGTCATTATTGTTGGTTTAAAGTATCCGCGATTGGCGAATTTCGCTCCTTTATCCCGATAAATACAAATAAAAAGATCTGCAAATGGAACGACTTGAGTGAACCCCTCAAAAATTTACCGACAGAAGCTTGTCTGGAGATGGGAGCACCAGATAGAACATAGAGCTCTGAGGGAAGTTGTCTCACAGACGGCCAAACCTAGTTGTGTGAAGCAATAAATCTATCCATCTATCTATTGGCTATGTAACCCTGGGCTAGATTCGTGTTTGTGGAATATGGCGCACCCTAGAGTACATAATAATCTTGATGACGAACTTTTCGCGCCGACGAGGAATCGCCGTGTGCCTAGCGAAGAACCAGAAATGTCACCATAACAAAGGTTGTTGATTGGTTTACATAGGATTTGAGTCGGTCTTGAAAGTTAGTTTTGCTGACTATTCTTATTTTTCCCTTTGGCGTGTTTATAGTTTCACGCCGTTTCGTACCCTATGCCAATCTTTAGCGGCGTTCGATTCACCTTTCCGGTCAACTGACATCGTAATCTTATACAACCGAAGCGTTCGGCTTGGTTAACCGCAGTCGACGTAAAGCTGACTTTTCATGACCGAGAAGAATTACCATTCGTAGTTTTGTTATAGTGCAAAAACACGATGACAGTTTCTGGGCGGATTTTCTGCACTTTCATCAGAAAGCTGAAAAAATCTCAACCTTTTCATACTGGAGTGATGATAGTGCCGAAATCTGGGCAGGAATTCCAGCACGGGATCACCCGACCCTAGTCGTGTGTCATTGGTCGCGTTTTTGTTCGCCTTTTCGTTTTCGTAAAATGGTCCTAACCCCCGTTTGACATTTTCGAGTTTCTGCCGAAATGGCAAACGGCGACTTCGCCTTTTCCCTCGCCTTTTTGCAAAATGGGAAACTTGGTAGCTGACCAAGTTGCGCTCGTTTTGGCTTCCAATGTCTCGGATATCAAACATAAAAATGTACAGCAGGCTACAAGTAAAACAGCATTTGACAAAACTGCGTTTTTATCGAAGAAACGCAAAGTCCTTAGAGAAAGAAAGAAAGAAAAGAAGAAAGAAAAGTCCTTAGTAATAACGGCGACTTAGAGAACAAGACCAAAGGTGTCGATGGGATCCCAAAAATCTAATATTTGATTCAGACAGTCTAGTCTTGTCTTCGCCAGATCCAGTCTTGGACAGGCTAATCATCAGAGAAAACCAAGTTCAGATATACCTCATAAGCCATATCTATTTTGACGATACTGACCGAGACTTCCTGCCGATTTCCGAGCGAACTAATAGTCCAGCAAAAAAAATATACAGAAACAAAACCAGCGTATCTCCTTATCCCTATAAAGAACATCTAATCAACTTTGAATAAAAGTTTGATTTAAAAAAAAATCCGGTTAACCGGATTCGGGAATAATTATATGTCCGGGTAAAAAACCATTGTCATAAACCGACTCAGCCTCTCTTCTTACCCCTTAATCTGTCATCTAATCGAACTTTTGCTTTTAACAAATTTTCCGGTTTTGGCCGGATTCCGGGCGAACTAGTTGTCCAGCGAGAAAATGATTTTTACCATCGTGTTCGGCATGTCTTTTTACGCATAAATCACACATTTAGTCAACTTCAGATTAAACTTTTACTATTAACCAAGTTTCATCAAAATATCTCATTCCCTTCGAGAGTTATCGTGCTTACAGACGGACGGACGGACAGACGGACAAATTTTGCGATGTCATAGGTATCCCTCCACTTACTTTTTGGGATCCCAAAAACGGCACTAGAACTTTAGGGGTTTCAGAGAGTTTAAGCTTCGAACATTCGACGACAGATGGAGAAAATAACTGGAAATGCAAAATATCGTTTCGTGATTTCGAAATATGCGTCGCAATATCGAATAAAGCCCAACGCTTGGCTACTACTACTAACTAAAACCAACTTTCTCAAAGCTTAGTTTGGAAGACCTTAGTTGTGTTTTCAGAAAAGAATGAATCTAATACGGAGTTTAACACCAATTTGTAAATACCCATTTTCATCCCACCGTATTTACTCTTGAGTCTAACGTCTAAACACGTAACGTAACCTGCTATTCGGGAGAGTTGCGTCTTCTGGATAATCGGTGTTAACCCGCGCATAACACGGACGCTTAAAGCGCTTTTAAACATAAACACAGTAGCACAGCTCTGGTAACTGAAAACGCTTTTTGCTAAACTAAAACACAAGTGTCTGAAAACGCAACTCTAGTCGGTGTGAACTGGAGAGAGGGCAGCTTGCAGTTACTGCAGAAAGATCGAAAAGCTTACCTTGGGTTTAGGGGACTTAGCAGCTTTCTTTGCGGTTCCCTTGGGTCGGCCCCTTCCGCGCTTGGCTGGTGCCTCATCGCCAGCGTCGGTAGATTTCCTCTTCTCGGCTTTCTACAAAGAAAAGTAGATTAATTACTTCACTGTTTGCTAATAAAGCAAACGAATTCCTTTACACACTCATAATGCAAACAAATGGCAACTTTGTCACTTTAGTCTATATGCACAAACCGAAAGAAAAATTACGTCATTAAAAAAATACACCAGTTAAGCTAGATTTGTAGCTTAGCTACTAATCCTATTTGTTTTATGCAATACAAAAAATTATTAAGAAGCCAAATCAAGACGTCTTCACATGACTTTCCATTAAAGTTTAACCGAAAAGAGCCAAGATCCGACAGTCTAAAGTTGTCATTTGCAATTTAGGCTATATGCACAAACCGAAAGAAAAATTACGTCACTGAAAAAATAAAAAGATACACATACTAAGTTATTTTTGTAGACAAATATAAAATACTGCTATTTATTTTGTAATACGCAAGGTATCTCACGATTTTCTGCATGACGCGAGACCCGACAGTCCAGTTTTTACATCACGTAATCACTTACACAACAACCCGGTAAAAATGCGTTACCGTACTCCGTTTGTCCGCTGTCAACAGACAATGGATTTAAAAGAATGAACTTGATCTTTCGGATTTTTGGTTCGGATCTGGGCGGTGGAACCTCACCTGTGGCAGGCTTGTCATATCTTGGGGATTCTGTACGACCCTATCATCGCCGGTTTGAGGGATGAGACGGCCAGACCAGAGATGCACGAATCCGAATCTAGGATTCAGGTTCGAATCCAGGATTCGTCCTTTTGGCTGGAATTGAATTTTCTGCTTGTCAGGCTGGATTCGACTCGGATTCCAACCCTTCAATCTTACGAATGCGCTCAAATTTTGAGTCTACATCCTTCCAGCTTCCGTTTGCCACTTTTTTGCACAGTGGGCCTAGGCTAGTAGTTCCCAACCGGTGGTACGCGTAACCAAAGGGGTACGCGAGACCGTCGCAAGTGGTACGCGAAGGTCCCAACGTTAATTTGGTCGATAGCTTTAAATCTCTGTCACTCGTTTTCTAGACTTTCCACTCATTCAATATGTCCTCAAGATCAGATACCCCATCGTATATTTTATACAAACTTTACGAAACTGCACAGTTCAGTTTGAAAACTAGGACTGGGTATGCAGATTAGCCTATCCTAGAAGAGTTCTGGCTTAAGAAGGTTCAGAGAAAGAGATGAAATGTCTTTCCAACCCGGACATGACAAGTTTGCGGACGATATTGAAATTGACAACCATAAGACAGTTTGTGATTGTATTCGGGAGCATCTGCCAGGGTTGCAAGATGAACTTGTTTCATATTTCCCATCGATCAAGATTACCTAGCCTTGGATTCGCATTCGGATTCGAATCCTTTCATGATCGGATTCGCCCATCTCTATTCCAGGCACTCCGGCAATTTGCATGACGTTACTATCAAGAACCGAGATTGGGAACCCACGAGAGCAGTGGTGGTATATTCAAGAACCCTGACAGGCCGAACCTTTGCTACCCTTTACCCCTTGTCATTAGCCAGAGAACACCCCCAGACTAGTTTCACGGCCCTTCTAATTTGGTGAAGGAGAGAACCGTCTGAGAGTTGAGGTAGACCCGACGGCCAGCAGCCTAGGCTCACTGCTAAAGAGTGATATAGGAAATCTTGAAGAACGGTAAAATCCGGAAGGATCGGCTTGTCTGAGGTATCGGAGAATCTAGGAAGGTGAATGCTGGATTTAAGAGAAAATTAATGGCTGCGTTCGTTGCAATCCGGGCTGTCTCTGGTGTTTTGTCACTAGTGTCCGGTTCTTCTCCTATAACCCCTTGGTTCACACTGCTGCGATTTCCCGCAAGATTCTGCGTCATGCGACATACGACACAAATCGTGCGACAAGCAACGCAGAACTTAGCGTTTTGTCGCAGCCTCGGATGCGTTGAAATATTTTAACTGATCCGACATAACGCATGCGATTCTTGAGGGAAAGAAAGAACAAAGACTAGTTAATTTTCAAGACTAGAAATTGCTCTGCCTTGATCTGACTGTAATCCTAAGATGGCTGAATGTAAAACATCTTCGAACAAACTTGTATTAAACTGTTTTGAACAAGATGACAGATGGTGTTTGACTGAAAGTTTCCTAATGCTTGGTGGTATTCAGATGTGTAATCTCCCAGCATCTTCAGAGGTTGTTTCACCAAGGGTTTCTTTGTCCTTTTGCAGAATAATCTCGACGAAAAATTTCGTTTTGCATTTGCGTCTGCGTGGTTGTGGGAAGGTCCATGCGATTATGTCGCACGTCGGAACATCAAAGAAAAAATTGTGTCCCGTGCGAAGCAGAATTGTGAACCAAGAGTAACGCGTTTTTTGGTGCACCGGTGAGTTAATTAAAACTTACTAACTTCTCGCTGAAGCCGGGCTCCCGAGCAGGCTTTGCTTAGTCCAAACCGGACACTGGTTAGTTCAAAAATGGGCTTATAAGACTGGTGAATAGTCACAGGTAGATGCAAAAACGGCTTATGGTCCATTTACACACTGCGTAAAATCCGAGCGTATTTTGAAATCCGAGCGTATTTTACGCACGTTTTGAGCTTGAAAACATTTCTAGCAATACGAACGTATTTGAGAAATCGGTCCGTTTTGTAGGTATCGCTAAAAATCTTTTCAAGCTCAAAACATGCGTAAAATACGCTCGGATTTCAAAATACGCTCGGATCTTACGCAGTGTGTAAACCCACCATTATAAGAAAAACCGGAGACCACCGGTGAGAACTCCGGTGACAAAGAACGCAGCTACTGTGTTGCTATTCGTCAGACACAAAAGGCGGGAATGAAATGATAAAACACTGAAAATGGTAGGCTACGCCGGTGTAAAACAACAACAAACTTACCGCTGATGGTTCAGCTTCGGCAACTGCTCCTTCCTCTTTCTTTGCCTTTGCTGGACGTCCCTTCCTTTTCTTGGGCTCAGTATCAGACATGTTGACTAGTTAAATGTAGAGGGACAAAAAATGCTGCAAGGAGAAACGCGGTTTAATTCTTTCGTCAAACCAAACTACGCTAATTTTACTTTCTTAAAGTTTAACTGAAAAGGGCCGAGATAAGACAGTCTAGTTACCCCTCACCTATTCACTTGAAAATGCGTTCCTTCATTGCTCCGCTATTTCGCAATAATCTATTTTTGAAATAGTGGAATATCTCTGTATATCGTCCCTCTGTATATCGAGGTACTAGTGTTAACTCCCACGAAAGAGCCATTTACACTACGTTGACTCGCATTCGCTTCTGTTGCCAGTTGGGCAAGATTCAGCGACGCCAGGATTCATAAGTTTCTTCATGAGCTTAATACTGAATAATCAGCAGTGTCATTATAAATGTAATGTATATTAAGTTCAAAATCTCAGCATGTAATAAGTTTATCTTTGCGAATGCTACCTCTCATTTTATTTTTATCACTGTTCTTGCTCGAAATTGGTTGCTACGTAGGATAAGAACGATTCATGACTGAAATCTTAACTGATATTAATGGTGGACCACAAGAGAAAGGTTTGTGCCTAGGTTTGTGAAGAGTAGGAGCTCGAATTGTGTTTATAGATTTTGATACGGACTTTGAAAAGCTCTAAATTAGCAAAACACGCTACACTACAGCCAATGAGACTTAAACTAATTGCTTGAATCTGGAGGCCAATAGGCTAGATGACCCAACAGTTCGGCTCTCTCTTAACTGGTCGATTGAGCAACTCTCGCCTAAGACAACACCTGACCAACTTGCCATCCGATCCTGTGTTTCTGCTTCGGTTTTCCTTTCTGGTAGCCCCAAACTCCGTAAAATTCCGACAATTGTGAACGAGAATCCGCCAAATTTTCCGCAAAAAAAAACGTCGAAAAAATTCAACTACTCGTTCCAAGTCAAAACAAAATCCAAGCCTAAAAGCGCACTTCCACTAAGTGGAGAATAGGCTACTATGAAAGCACCGCAAGATAGATTTTTAGAACCATTTGTGAGTCTTTTTAGGAATAGTTTCTGATGATAAAAATGTTCATGATATTCAATCTTCCACAAATGATGAAAAATTCAGAATATCGAAGTAGAATTTACGATTCTACGCAAGATCTCAGAAATCCGTAAAAATTCCGCAAACCCGACAGAACAAATTTCCACCCGTTAAGGACAAAAAGTCCGTTTTTGACGGAAAAACCCGTCAAAGCGGAAACGCTGATCCGATCTGTTCTAGCAAAAAATACGGCTAGCTTACCGCAATCACACGTTTTCGACTATCAAGTGCAGTTCAGCCCATGGCCGTAGGCAAGGCCGTATCCAGGGGGGGGGGGGTTAGGGGGTTGAGCCCCCCCCGAAACATACAAAAGTAACAATTTTTATAGGCTTTTCCCTGTTAGTTATGTCTTTTTTGTACTTTTTTGTCCGACCCGGAGGCAAACCCCCCTCCCCCCCCACCCGAAATAAATTCCTGGATACGGCCCTGGCCGTAGGTCTTCACGTATCTTTATGAATCCCATAATATTGAAACAAACTGGCAAATCGTGCCACAAAGTCCGCATGCATCGAAACACATAATCTGACAAAACAGCACCCGACGCGCGAATTTGAACGAAAAACAAGGCTTGGCTGGCCCGAGAGCTGGGCTTGTCTAACAAACTTGATATTAGGGAACATTAGCCATATCGGATTAATAAGGGTTTCAAACCCAGCCTTAGTTTTTGTTATGGTGCAAAATGGATACGTCAGCTAAATTTTATTGGAGCCATATTTCGGCCCTTCTTGGCAAGGGTCCTCTTCAGGCTCAAACCGCTCAAGTTGGAAAAACGAACTTGTGGGAAACAACTTTGGAATAAAATTCAGCTGATGTAGGTTATCCGTTTTGCACCATACCATCAAATATGATTCGCAGTCAGCTTGGGCTGAAGGAATATTTTACCAGCCTTAGTTATCGGTTAGGCTATAAGTTCTGTTTCATTTCTTTAAAATTAGGCTACTATATCGTACTGACATTTTTTGTCTCGGACACATTTTCAGTTACGACGAACAAAAATCGAAACTGCCTTGGAGCAGTTGGAGCTACATAACTTTGTACAATGGCCAAACTGAAATAAGTCCTAACCGCATGCATATCCTACCCAAACTTCAGCCAGACAGTTAACTTAAAACCCAACCCAAGCTTCTAAAAATAGCTAAAGCAATGTACACAGCGAAAAAGCACCAATTCGACATAGCATTGCCACCTTCGCTCAATAAAATACACATCCATGGAATAAATGAGACAAGGCAAAAATGTGCCTAAGTTGTGAATTTTTTGCCAAATAACCGCTAGCCAGAAAAATCAGGAAAATTCAAGGTGTATCCTTCGATCATCGAACTCCTTAACCTATTTTTTCTTGTCCGAACACAACTCATCTAACACTGATAAAAAATCCAAAACCAAAACCTGGTTCAAGAGAATTTGGAACAATGGCCGCCCTATCGATTTTACTGTATTTTCAGAAAAATTCTGAAACACAGGGACAGCACAGCAAAAGCCTGTGAAAAAATAGCAGAAAAATCGTTCGATGATTGAACTAAATATAGGAAATTATTCACACTTCAAAAAAAATCCTACAAACCACACTAAATTCACAAATAAAATCTACAATATTCACACTTACCAGAGTCCAACGGAATATACGGCGTGTTGAAGATTTGGCGCGCAGGAACAGCGTCTCTTGGTTTGAGAATGGAATTCTCTGATTGGTCGGAAGCCGGATGGAGGGAATTGTATACAAAGAGGAATTTTACTATGAAGGGGTCGAAGGGTCGTTGGCTTGCTTCTCTTTCTAAAACGGTAGAAGGGAAGAAATGCAGCTGCCGTCCTCGTTTGGTCGCTGCAAGTATTTTGCAAACATAGTTCTACGATGTAAATTTCGATCAGACCTAATTTTGCGCAACATTCCCAGGGGACCGAAACCGAGTTCTTAAAATGAAAATACTGGATATGCGAGGGGTTATACACTAGAGAAAATGATGCATACAGAAAGGTTCGGATGCCTGTCAAAGCGTCGACTTGGCGAAACCTTGGAGATTTCTATGATGACAAATTTCGTCGGTCTGGAGAAGGTCACGGAGATAAGTAGGCCTATAATATAGGCCTACTTATCTCCTCAGTTTTCTAATTTGGACGGTATAATATAGATATAATATAGGAGAGAGGTCCTAGACGAAAACCTAACCACATTGCCGGATTACCAATAAGGCAGAGTAGGCAATGCCAATGGGCAGCTCTTTTTAGGGTTCCCACGACAGAGGCTGAAACAAATAGTTGCGTTTTTGCAGATACCATGGTATCTGTTACCACGGTAACTGGGGATCTGCAATTAGTCGTGTTTGCAGTTATCGACAGTTATCGTGGTATCTGATATACGGTTGCTCTGCCAAAACGACGATTGCCCATATTGCGCTTTTCGAAGTCATCCCAAAAGAAAAACTGATATCCAGTTACATCACCAAGTGCCAAACTTCTTTCTCACCAATTTGACAAAAATTGATGAAAGTGAGATGACTTTTTCAGATACCACGATCAGTTCCCACGGTCGGACCATGGTATCTGAATATCAGATACCACGATAACTGCAAAAACGTCTTTTGTATCAGATACCACGATAACTGCAAAAACGACTTTAGACCGTGGTATCAGATGCCATGGTATTTGCAAAAACGCTTTTTGCTTCAAGATTCAAAGAAAATTACTATCAGACTTTCTTAAATTGTTTCAGTGAAAAAAAGCGATGGGGCTCCAGATGTCGGGCACATTGTGTACCGCGGAGTCGAGCCCAGTCCAAGGGCATCGCACACCGTACCCCAGTGTTTTGGAATTCGCACCAACTTGCAATATAAGTTATGTTTAATGCGTTCAAGTACAGTTTACAGTGTTATGTTGAATGCTGTGTTGGTCATCTTTTCTTAGTGGTCGGCGTCCACATTACAAAGAGATAATTTGCAAGGAGAGGAGGCGAGGGGCTACTAACTTCTGAGCACACTCAATGCGACTAATTGGGTTCTCGGGCACAGTTCAGAACTTCGGGAACAGTCGGGGACACTGCATCCCAATGTTTGGGAGCTGATAACCCCTCGGATGGGATGTGGGGGGGGGAGCCGAAATTTTGACCGTTTAGGGGCTTTCATAAGGTCTAATCTGGTACTGCCGAACCACGATACAAAATCGCACCGAGCTATTTTCTAGCAGCGAGATATTAGGATTTTTTGCTATCCGAAAACACCAGTGACGGGATACCTACGACTTCGCAAAGTTTGTCCGCCCGTCTGTCTGTCTGTTAGCGCAACTCTTGAGAGGGTTGAGCTGTTTCGTTCAAAACCTGGTGTGATGAACCTTTGGGTCAAAGTACGGAGATGGTCCCCTAAACTTATATTTAAGACCAAGGGAGGGGATTTCAAGTTAACGAACGAAATAAATATTTGTTTTTGAACTAACATGACAGTTTATTTGGGGTAAGGAGACATGCTGAATCCATATCTGAAACCTATTTTCTCGCCGGACAAGTAGCTCGGGATCCGTCCAAAACCGGAAAATTTGGCAGAACGAAAAGTTTTTCTGAAGTACATTAGATATCCGGTACAGAGGTAAGGAGACGTGTTGAATCCGTTTTTGGGATCCCAGAACGTAAGTGGAGGGATACCTATGATATCGCAAAATTTGTCCGTCTGTCCGTCCGTCTGTCAGCACGATAACTCTCGAAGGGAATATTTTGATGAAACTTGGTGTGAGGATTCTTTGGGTCAAGAGTAAGGCCAAGTTCGTAGGTGGGCACTGTAGGCCTACAATTAGGGGTGGGGGTTCAAATTAAGGGGCAAACAAAATATTTTTAAACAGCTAATGTGATAGTCGATTATGGGGTAAGAAGACGTGCTGAAGACGATGGTGAACACTATTTTCTTTCCGGATCTGTAGTTCGTCCGGAATCCGGTGAACCGGAAAATTTGTTAAAAGCGAAAGTTTTATTTTAAGATGATTAGATGACAAGAAAAGACGCTGAGACTGTATATGACAATAATTTTTTCCGGGACATATAATTCGTCAGGAATCCGGTGAAACCGGAAATTTTATAAGTTAAAGTTTTATTTGAAGTTATTAGATGTTCTTTATAAGGATAAGGAGATACCTACACTGAATTCGTTTCTGAATTGTTCTTTTTTTGGTGGACAAGTAGTTCGCTCGGTATTCGGCCAAAACCGGAAATTTGGCAGTAAAGCAGGAAGTTTCGGTCAGTATCGTCAAAATAGATATGGCTTATAGAGGTATATCTGAACTTGGTTTTCTCAGATGATTAGTGTGGCGAAGACTGGATCTGGCGAAGACAAGACCCAATTGTCTGGATCAAATATTAGATTTTTGGGATCCCATCGAAACCTTAGGTCTTTTCGAATTTCGTTTTCTTTCCGGACGAATAATTTGGCGGAATCCAGACAGAGCTGGTAAATATTCCTACTTAAATTTGTTTTCTGAAGTCGATTATAAATTCGATTTGAATGTAAAAATATATGCAGAACCCGTATCTGAAACTTTTTTTCTCGCCGGAAAAGTACTTCGTTGGGAATCCGGCCAAAACCGGAAAATTTGTCAGAACAAAACAAGTTTGACTAGAGTCTTTAGAGATTCAGTACAGAGGTAAGGAGAAAAGCGGAATCCACATGCGCTTCGGCAGTGCCAATTCCTGCTCGAGAGATACCGCCTCCGTCAGCTCCATCTACAGAAGCAGGCCAGTTTCCGGAGGATGACCGTTTCGAGTCATTACACGAGCCACCAGAGACAGAGAGTTACCTGCAGCAACAGCAGTCAGATGAGCCTCACCAACAACAGCAAATGCAATCAGACGAACAACAGCAGACGCAGCCACAGTCATCAATAGCCACAGAAGAGACGCAGCCACAATCGTCGATAGCCACAGAAGAACGAGATGCAGAAGATCATCCTCAAGCACGAAAATCTTCAAGGACAATAAAGCAAACAGATTTTTTTTATTTTTTTGGAAATCCACTTTTCTAGTGTGTACTTTGTTACACTAAGCACGAAAATAATTCTCACTTATGATTTAAAGTTAATTTCAAGTTTTCAGATTTATTTAATTCTTCTAATCTTAATTATGACATCTCGTTATCCCCTGCGAGATTAGTCATAATTGTATATTTTGTATTTTCTTACATTTGTATTTTTGTAACATTTTCGCGCGAGGTCGCGCTATTTTTTTAAGGGGCTATCTTTTATTAAATAATTAGTTGTAATTATTCAGTTTGTAAATAAGGTTGTCAGTATATTCAAGTTTAATGAGGGTTTTTAGTTCAAGTTCAATAAGGGTCAATGTAAATACTAAGTAGTTTCGGGAATATGTTAAATATGTAAATAAGTCTCCGTGCTTGAGTGTAACTTATGATTTTGATTGGAGTTAGTATCCAGACTTTGTAGCGTATAGTGAAAATAAAGTAGTGTTAGTCTGTTAAGTTTATACGACAGGTGTCAACTTCAAGTTTAGTCGACATTCTCATTTTTGACAAAAAACGAAAAAAATATCCAAAGGAAAGCAGAAAAATACTCTTTCAAACAAAATTTGGAGCTAAGATAACGTGTTGTCCCCAGATGGCCCATTTATTCCCCCCTCCCCTCCCGTCTTCCGTGCGTCGGTCCGAGAGGAATACTGGCAGTCAGTTTTCCCCATATCCCGCAAATTTGTCTACCCAATTTTTACGTAGTTTCATCCCATCATTTATTTCTGGTCATTTCTTGTAAGTGTATTAGTTAATTTGTTTCTTGTGTGTCTGTTTATTTGTAAATTTGTATTCCTCTTCTAGCTTTTAGCTATTCGGATTAAACTTGATTGATTGATTGAAAAAAAAGAAAGAAAGAGAACATTGACCAATTTGCAAATAATAAAACTGTTTAATTTATTTTCACAGTTTTTCAACATATCATCATCGTTGTATGATATTGTTTCTAAACGCTAAATGGCTAAAGTATCTTAACAGACTACGACACCCTCTAAACTATTTACATTTGGTGCGTTGTGGCGCGAAGAGAAAATCACGGTTTGACGGCCGCGGACTGGAATTTCTGGCCGGGTTTCCAGCATCAATACTCCTTTAGGCCAAGCTGACTGCGAATCACCGTTGGCTTTTAAACGGATACGTTAGCTGTCTTTGTTCGAGCGATAGTTCGGCCCTACTTTGCAAGGGCCCTCTTCAGGCTCTGACCCTTATTTATTTTTTCACGGGTACACTTTCATAGCTTGAGCCTGGAGAGGACCCTTGCCAAGAATGGGCGGAATCTTGTCCAAATAAAATAAGCTGACACATCCGTTTGCGCAATCACCTATGTTCATTAATTCCCAAAAGATAAGTTTGGATTTCATCAACATTCGCGGCCGAAAATAACGAAAGTGGGGAAAAACTGACCGTAAAAAAAGGCGGGGAGACACAATTCAGATGTGCGTCAGTGTGCTAGCATGAATACTTGTATGCTGTTCACAACTGGTGAGATCAAAGCCGATCCCAGCAGAACTCATATTGCGATTCAGCAAAAGATATCTTTAATATAAAGAGAAAATGACACACTTTATAAAAAGTTACACAGTTAATATTCGCCAAAAGAGTTTTCTTCACCTGTGCTTCTCTCCTGGCTCTCTAAGCTTTCTGACAAACTGCAGCTCGCACTTATTGGAGAGACCATACTCCTGAATTTTCTTCTCATCACACCTCAGCTTCTCTCCCTCGAAAGCCAGCCAATAGGTTTTCCAAATATACTTCCAACTAACTTTTTTCTTAGCTCCATCTCTTTCTAGATCCAAGTCCCAAAACCTTTGGATGGATTTCTTCATGTCATGAACAGTTCCGTCTTTCGAGACTATGACCTCAAACTTTTTCCGGTCGAACCTCTTAACATTTATCTTCATGGCTTTTCCGTATTCGAAAGCAAGCTGTTGTTTGACCTCGTCCAGTGTGGGGTTTGGGCTTAGGGAGTTGAGATGGGGATCGCATTCGATAAGATTGGCGAGTGCGGATCTGAAGATATTAGCGGCTTCGTTATGGGGAATAGGCTGCGCTTCATGTACCAAATCCTGGAAAAATACAAAAGCTCTTAGGATATAGAAGGGTCAACGCATCAGACTCAACAGAACAGACTTTCAGAATACTCTTGATGACAAATTCTCCTTGCTGATGCAAAATCGCCCTGTCTCCAGAGGAAGATCCGGAAGCGGTATCACATCTGCTCCCAAACATCACCGTGATTGGTTAACACAGGATTGAATTGTTGAGTTTGAGTCGTTAGTGCTACGTTTTCTCGTTCTTCCCGAGGATCACTGGCGTGTTTTGGACTTAGTCACATAGAGTATAGTCTTGATGACTATGTCCTTACCGATGCAAAATCTCCGGCCTCTCTGGGTAGCGGAAGAAAGGCAGAAGTGGTGTCACTGCTGCTCTCAAAGATCGCGGTGATTGTTTGACACAGGATTTTAGTCGTTGAGTTTGAGTCGTTACGGAGACGCTTACTCCTTCTTCCTGGGGATCACTGGCATGTTTTGGACTTAGTCGTGAGTATTCAGAGGAGACGTTGCAGAGACAAAAGATGAGACGACATGCAGAACTCTCGTGAAGCTCGGGAATTACTAGCTCTATGCCATTCTAGCCACCGCCATCTCGCTTGTTTGATATATCTTATTTCCAGCTTATTTCAGATATAAAAAATTGAAAAGAAATCAAACCGAAAATTTAAAATACTCACTTTGTTCGTTGTGTTCATTGTGGATGTCTGTAAACAGTATTAAACACCGAAACAAACAGTCAAGTGATGAAGTAGCCTGGCTGCTCACTACTCTTACAAAAACGTAATAGCTCTATGGAATAGGTTGACGCGTCCATTTCAAAATTCGGTTGACTTGTGGGCGGCTTTTAGTGACTTTCGTTCAGGTGACCTTCTTGGACACAGTGCTACAATGAGTGATGAAGAAGATGTCATAGGACCACTGCCTTCTGAGGCTGCTCCTCCTGTCAAGAAGCGGAAAGGTGGGACTGAACCTTAGAACCAGGGGTGTCACTAGCCTTTTACCTTTGCTTTGCTTTTGGGGGAGGCCATCCAGTTTGTGCTGATGGACTAAATAATTTGCGGACAAGCAGCAATGGTGTACATTTCCCACCAGAATAGAACAGAACCGGTGTAAAACTATTTGCATCGCATCAGTTTAGACTAGACTAAAAATTTAACCTTCAAATTTAGGCTAAATTTGCATATTTAAATTCAATTATTCTGCTTTTCATTTTAGCTTTTGTAGAAAAGTGAAGCTTCCAACGACTGTACCCAGAACAAGTTAAATTACGCGCCATAGGAAATTTGTTTTAAAACTGACATTTTTCTTTACAAACTTAGCTAAACCTACCATACAAGTTCTGCCTTTTAAAGTGTTTCTAACTCACAAGAATGTGAATCCTAAAATGGCATCTAAATGAAACAGCTTTCTTCTCGATAGAAAACACTTCCATATGCTTAGCTGGCAGAATTATGTGTAGAACTAACTAAAAACTAACCGCCAAATTTTTTTTTAATCTGCCTTTTTTTTTTACCTTAAAATTACCTTAAATCGCACTGGCCGGCGAATAAGGTTGGGTGAACATCCTGTAGATTCGAAAATTTTTTCAAGAAAAATTTTATATATACAGGAGTCCTGAGTGAAGCCGCCACCCTAAACTCCTATTTTTGGGAAATGACTTAGGGAAAAAGAGGTTGAGATAAAAGAAGGTTGAGATAAAATTCAGTGGAGTATCCTGAAAGGAAGCTTAGAACCTTCACTTTCTGCTGGTACCATAGTTTACTTGTAATTGTTCAAGACTAAGCTGGAGAACACGAAAGAATATAGGCACCCAAGTGATCATGAAGTTGCCCACTTTGCTGAAAATAGCATTTTGCTACATGGTGAAGTTAGAGGCCAGCTGTATGGTCAGAGAGGTTCCTTGACCTTTTGAAAATAACAAAATTTGCTGTTTTCTTGGAATTTGCATGATTTTTCTGGGGGTGGCAGCTTCATGATCCAAGGTGGCAGGATCATGTACCATGGCCAATTGGGGGGTGGGCGGTGCCATAGTAAGGGCAGCTTCATGCAAAACTCCTGTACCTACCATGCAAGTTCTAGCTTTTAATGTGTTTGAAACCCCAAGAATTTCAAATTTTACAGAAATGGCAATGCTGAGATTTATTCAGTAAATATGGCAACAAATATTATGTTGTCTAGCATGAGCTTTCTATCAAGGCCCAGTTACACATTTGGTAAGTGTTGAGGCTGGAAAGAAATGGTGGAATTGCATGTATATATTTCATTTACAGCGGTGTTGCAACTATCAAGCTATCCTGGAGTTCGGTGCTGTATTTTGGTTATTACAGTTTAGCTGTTTATTCATGAACAAAGTACCTACCTACCCTACTAGCCACAGTATAGTAGGCCCTGGCTGGGCCCTGGCTCTGAGTCTGACATACTAAAATCAGTATAACCGTAGGCATGTCATATATAGGCAAGGCATAGGCCATTATAAAAATAAAGAGTAATTGAATAAAGAACATAGAAAAAACTTTGTTAGCAATTCGTCATAAGAACATGATGCAACAACCATCTCTGTGCAGCCTCTGTGGGCTCTTGTAATTTTGATAGCTTGTGTGCTGTACTCTTATGCATTAACAAAGTTTTCTATGCTGTCACTTAATCTCTTATGGTAGGTTTGACAGAGAATACGAATTATCTCAGCTACGGCTGGTACACATCTGGAAATAACAAAAAGGCTGACTGTGCCTGTAGCAGCACTCTGTCAGTGCTCAGGTGTCACTGTTAGGCCTGGGCCATGGCACTGGTACCACCTTTACCCTAACCTAAGTTTTCCTTCTAGTTTTGGAGTTTGAGAGCCTCTATCTTGGAAATTTGCCCACGTCTGAGATGTATGAAAAAAGTTTCATGCACAGAGATGTTGTTACTCACATTGTAATAACAAGGTAAGAAGATCAATTAAAGCTTTTTATTGGTTAGCTGAGACAATATCTAATATACTCCTGCCAAAACCTTTCCTTCTCTTTTTTCCTATAGATTTTTTTTTTCATGCTAGGTAATGTGTCTAGGCTGGTTTGAATCTTGGGAATGCTGCCTTCTTATTAGCCAGCTATCAGGGGTTGCAGTTGCACTGTAGGAACTCTTATAAGGTTCAACAGGAGGATGTGCAATTTCAACAGATAACACTCGGAAGATCTCTTATTATTGCATAATATCTGTTTCGCGAGTGTTTAAGTCTTATGTTTCCATAAACACAATAGTAAACATGGTTTTTAGAATTTTACTTCTATAAGTAGGCTAACATTCTTTTGTTACTTTTACAGAATTTTACATAATATTATAAAATTCTATAATATTTCTGTTACAGAAATATTCTGTAACAGAATCAGACATACATCCAAAGTGTGTCAGAACATCCGGAGCAATGCTCATCTTTGTTTATGTAAATTTTTGCCATAGAAGTCTTTGTTGCAGTCAAAGACTGTCATCCCATACTCATTCATGGCACACACCCTGGTCTGCCTTGTACATACTGTGTGACTTATTTTGCTCTTCACAGGACTGACTTTCTCATTACTGCGAGCTGTGATGGGCACATCAAGTTTTGGAAAAAACAAGATGAAGGAATCGAATTTGTTAAGCATTTCCGGGCGCATCTTGGAATCATACAAAACCTTGCAGTTGATGCTGCTGGTAAATACCTAGCTTCAGTCTCTACTGATAAGTCCCTGAAAGTTTTTGACATTGTCAATTTTGGTAAGTAGCAAGTCAGCTTTGTTAACGGTAGACTAGACATCGTAAGAGGTGGGGGGGACCAACTTGACCACTCTTCGCTCTTGCATTTAAAGCAGAGCTGAATTCCTACACTATCCTTTTTTGTTATTTTGTAGTACTTCTCTTTGTCTCTAGCCGAATGTCCCATCTAGTTTCTTTAACTGCCCTTCGATGTGGACACCGTCGTAGTTGCTAGTTCGCTTGGTTAACTGATAATGATGTAGAATTGCCGCGCAGGCCAGACCCGGAAGTACATTTTGACATTACCTCCGTCATGCAACCGGGAATACAGAATACTCTCCGCTAGAGCGTAAGCTGTTTGAGAAAATACAAGAAACAGGTCCTGTTTTGTTCTCGGGTGCAAGAGTACAATATAATTGTAACTGTGTTCGTTTCACTCGGGGCTGTCTCTGTTTTTTCCTCACCGATGTTCGGCTCTTATCCTTTTCCGCGTTTTTGATCTCACCGTTGACATCGCTAAAACCTGCCTCCCCAGCCTGCCTTCCGCACTGGTTAGAACTAACCAGGCACTGGTTAGTCCGAAAACTGGTTATAGGATCGAGGAGCAGTCACCGATGGATGCAAAAACACATTACAAGAGCATCGGTGAGCAGTTACTGGACAACGAATGTAGATGGGGTACGAGTCAGAAGACCTTAAGTATTTTCTTTTCTCAGACATGATCAATATGATGAAACTCGATTACATACCTGGAACATGCGACTGGATACACAAGGAAGGAGATGCACTGATCGCATTGGCAGTGTAAGTCTTTCTGATCCAGTCTGTTCGTTGTTACATTTGCTCTCAGCCCTTCCTTTCCATGCCAGGTAAACGTTGAAGTCGGGACCCAGCTGGAGTTAGTTCCATAAAATAGTTCCAGTTAGTTCCCATAGTTAGTTCCAGTTTCCATAAATCCACAAAACCTCTTGATATCTTGTTTCTTCCCCACCCATCTACAGACACAGGGCGTCGTTTAGTGTAGGTGTGGATGTTGATAGGGGAGGGGGGGGGGGGGGGTCAGAGCTTCTCATTTAGTGTTAATGTTTTGAACACTACTTGAGCAGTTTAAAACGTATGCCACTGGAAAACTTTGATCTGTTCGGAGCGGGTGAAAGAAGTTTAGAAAGATTCACCTTCAGGTGCGATTTAGTCACTATGGTATCCCGTACGGAAATTCCCCGCCTGAAATCGACCCAGACAAAATGAACAGATTTCAGCACGATTTCAAGTTAGTTTCTTCCTCAGATTGACTTGAATTTCGGGTTTCGAGCAGTTCAGGCGGGAAATTTCCGTACGGAGTAACTTAGGTAATGTACTCAAGTTCAAAGTCTTTGAATCATACATAGAATGGACAATGTTGCAGTTGCCAAAGCAGTAATGCAAAAAACTTAGCTACTACTTTTGGTGATTTAATCATTTGACCGTTGCTCTTATGAATGTGGAACAGTTGCCATGTTATATATGCCATGTTCGGTGGTAGACTTCAGATTCTCCAACTGACAAGGATTTCCACTGCTGTCTAATCTATTGCCATCGAACCCTGCTGCCTAATCTATCATGTTCCATTCCGTTCAGTAGCTTGGGGAATTTTGCGTCACCCAGCAACTCAGACACAACTTATTTTTCAAGCGCCTACTATTGGAAATCGGAAATCTGTACTTTGTAAAGAGAATAGAGGGATTAGTGTCATATCAACATCAGCGTTATTCATCTGTCAACATCAGTGTTATTCAAATGAGAAAATACTTCAGAGGTTTATCGCGATCAGAGACGAAAGTGACCGACAGTTATAACCTAGCTTAACGAAGAGACGAAATAAGTCCCAAAGATTTCCAACCAACATCGTTAAGTTATGAGAAGAAAACACGGTTAATTACTATGGAAGCAAGGGGCTCCGGAGGAATGAGACCCACCAAAGGCTTAACTATAGCCTAACCATTAGTTGCGTTTTTTTTAATCTTAATTCTCCCCGCAGTTTTCGCGTCTTTTACTATTGAGATGAAGCCATTTCTCCTTCTTTTTCATTTTTGTCAGAATCGAGAACGGGTAAAGCTTCGCAAATCTGCAGAATCAGAAGTTGCTTCGGCAGTGACATATATTCTGGTTCCTCTCTAATTGGTTAACAAAGGGCGGATGGTCGATCCGTAAAAACAGATACCTAACTGTTGGCTAAATTTGTGTTTTTGTCAGAAACGAGTACTGAAATCGAGAATAGCAAAAACGATAATTTGTACGATAATCGAGAATAAAGAAGTGAGAATTCCGAGCGAAAAGGCAACCGTCATGATATCCAAGTACACAAGCATTCTCCTAGTGATCTTTTTTACAGAGCAGAGTCAGAGACACCAAAGCTTCACATCTATGACGCACAAGGGACTAACACACCTATTAAAACATTGGAAAGATTGCATGTGAAGCCAGTCAGTGTGATAAGGGTAAGTAGGTTTGCTATTTCCGTTCATTAAGCATTGTCCAAATAGGTGAAATAAGCTGAATAGCGTATACGCGTTGTTTACGTCTTTTACACATACGCCTGTTCAGATAGGAATCTCTTATCAATGCAGGGTTCGGTGTTGCCACGCTGATACAGTTTTTCGAGTTTCTAAAGATCAGAAAAAGTGTTCTTAGTAGTATTTGAAGTACACGAGTACAATTTGACGCCCATTATACTGTAACAAGCTTTTAAATCTACGGACGGACAGCATTCGTCCTCGAACTAGCAATAAGCAGTCATAATAGAACAAAACTTGTTCTTTTGAAGAAAAGTTGTTTCTTCAGCTTCGAGGAAAGTGGATCTTTATTCCTTCCCGTTATAAGTGACGACGCTGCTCCTTTCCGCCCGCTGGCGGAACTAACAAAGTGATCTAAATGGCCCTGCATACGAGAGATTAGTCTATTCTCCTTATTCACCTTATTACAGCGCGCTCCGAGGAAAAGAGGAATCTGTAATAAACGTTATACGCCGTAATACACCTTATAACACCTATTTGAACAATGCATTAGAGCACAGTTCGCAAGAAGCCTTAGACGGATTTTGGGAGACACTGTTGCTTAGTCGGACCATCACGGCACAACCTGAGGTTCATCGTATTTGCTAGGGTTAAGTGCGGATTGGAAATACGTTTTGAAATCGGGATTTTCGAACTGAGGTCAAAGGATGACCGGTCTCCCTGCTGTGGTTGGAAGTTATAGTATATGTAATATATATTATTATAGTATATATAATAATAATAATAATAATATAACTGCAGTAAAAAAGGCTTTCGCCTCTGTTAATTTCTCGAGACACTGCGTACACTAAATTCAATTTCAGCCAGGTGTCGATCCACGCCTGCTTTAAACTGATTGATATTTTCGGCATTTACGACATTTTCGGGGAGATTATTCCAGTATTCGACTATCCGGTTTTTGAAGCTCCATTTTCCAATGTCTTTTCGGAATTTCTCACCACGAATTTTCATGCTACTGAGATCGTTGTGATTGAAAGTGAGGACATCATCAGGCCTTATGTTATCATAGTAACTATGACAAATCTTAAAAGTTTCAATCAAATCACCTCGGAGAAGTCTATAAGATAAACTGGGTAATCGTAATTTAAGTCGATGTTCATAAGGCAGATGGCGAATGGCTGGCACTGTTTTTGTTGCTCGTCTCTGAACTTGATCAATGGCGATGATGTCCTTGTTATAGAAGGGCCTCGTTGTTACGTGGCAACATAAGTTAGGTCTCAGCTAGGATACGGTAGGTTACTCTTCTCAACATGGTTATTCTTTCGTTCTCAGGCTTGTTATCGACCAAGTCTCCCTTGTCCTACGTTGTGAGAAAGTGGGACCTTGGACCGCCCCCCTCCTGGAACACCTTGTATCATACGCTTATGTTATTGTTTTTTTACTTTTCAGCACAATCCAAAGCACCAAATAGTCGCATCCTTTGATAAGCAAGGTCTTATCGAGTATTGGACGGGGGTGAGGACGGACTTCGAATTCCCGAAAAATGTGCAGTTCAGTTCAAAGTTAGACACCGACCTCTTTGAACTAGCCAAAAACAAGACTTACGCTATCTCCGTTTGCTACTCTCCTAATGGACAAAATATGGCAGTCTACGGAGCGGATAGGAAGGTATGGTATAGGGCAATGTTAAGGAATGTTCCGATTGGCTAATGCTGAACGACGTCAGATCGGATTTCAATGACCTAAAGACACTTTCGGTTTCCCAGACAGCAATAGTGGATGTGATTTTATCTACTGGGCTTGGTTCGAAACTAGCCAATCAGAATATTCCTCAATATTCCCCAAAATAATCTGATTGGATCGTACCCTCAAAAGTTGAACTGGTTTCAACTTGGGTGCGAGACTAGCTGGTATCCGAAACTGGCACCAGTATCAGTTGAGAACGGCACAAACCAGCTAATTCTCGGTCTCAGAGCGATTTCTGGAACTGGCTGGTACCGATTATTAGCTAAAAACCCGTTGTGAATGGGCCTTTAAGAGCACTCGGGGCGAATTTTACTATTCTGTTTCTTAATGATATTTTATTTTTAATTTGTCGTACCAACCGTAAGATCAGGGAGTACACTGTCAGAAGTTTCATAACAGAAACCCAAGGATGCGCAGATACAACAGATAACACTTAGGATGTTGGCTGTTATGTTTTTCAAAACGTTATGCATTAAAACGGTATGCATAAAAGTCATTGCCATGAAGAGCCGAAAAGTATTTGCTGACTTTTTCGATATCATGTTGACAAACAAAAATGTCATAAGATGTTTTTTTTCGGAGGTCTTTCGGCTCTTTTTGTATACATAACGTTTTAAAGCGTAACATTTGAAAAACATAACAGCTACCATCGTAAGTGATATCTGTTGAAACCGCGCATCCTCGTGTTACCGGTTATAGTACTTACGACAGGGTATAGATAGAGAGCAGAATACTGAACAAAACGTCCTACCCAGAACAAGCAATCCTTTTTTTCTTCACACTGAATATCTAAATAATGGAAAGAAAACAATGAAACAAATAGAGAAAGAACCCCTACAGGGGTGGTTACTTGGTTCCGATAACTTTGAGAAGACGGCAGCTTCAAGGGTGTCAATTAAACTGTATTTCTCGCGAAGCTTCCCATTCGTTGTCCAATGTAGACACGAACGAGAATCTTTGGGTATTAAACAATCCATTAGTAAACAATAAAACTTATTATATTTGACGGTACAAAACGGATAAGTCAGCTGGATTTTATTAGAGAGGACCCTTGCCAAGAAGGGCCGAAATATAGCTCTAATAAAATGTAGCTGACTTATCTGTTTTGCACCGTCAAATATGATTCGCAGTCAGCTTGGGCTGAAGGACCATCTATAATGCCGTACCTATTGCTGCTGACCTGGCAACAGAACAGAGCCTCGTTTTTGTTGCATGCTGCAGGTCTACTTCTCGGCCGATTCCGGACTGATTCTTTCTACATCCGTTTTTGCACTGCAGCGCTTCCGAGGAAGACGGCAGTGCTTCTCGAGAATCACGGACTTGCTCCCCGACCAAGTCCGTGCTTCCCTGCAAGATGCTGCAGCGCTGCCGCTTCAACCAAGAAGAAAGCGAATCCAAAAACGCACATTATGCAAAAGCAAAGAAGTGCTGCAGCAGCGATGCGGCAGCGCTATTGTAACAAAAACGAGGCTCAGGCTTCTTCACAAACTATCAACAAAATCAGCAGTGGTATTACGAACATTTCTCTACTGCATGAGAGTTCAGCGTGTTCCTGACCAACTGAGGAAATCATCTCGAACATGTTTTCTCTGAATCTTCTCTTTTGTTGTGTTGCGAGAGCAACACTTTGGTTTTGTCCTCGTTTTTTTTGTTTTTTTTTTTTTTTTTTCCTATGACTCCGATTTCATTTTATTCCTGGTAACTGAGAAGGGTCTAACCTGTGCGGTTTTTACGGAAAGTGTGGACCTTAGGCCGGATTGATGAATATGACATTACATTTTGGAAAGCTCCGTAGAACTCTTGCCTGGGGCCAATAAGGATGGTTTTTGCTTGTCATCGAGCCAGAGCCTACGGTTTGCGAAGTGAAGTGGAGTTGTATAGCCTATGTCAGAGAGGACTATCTGAAGTTGTGTAGCGAACCTTTCGTTTCATCAAAAGATGTTTCTGCTTTCGAGTGGAAAGCTCCGTTCTAGCACGCAAGCAGGCAGGCACCAGTTTCAAATTGAAGATGGACTAAAATCTATAAGTGTTAAATATATGCGGCAGTTACCCGGCCCCACAGCCAACATATCTTCTTTGAGTGATAAATAGAAAAATCTACAGAGACAAAAAAGTGGCTTTTTCCCACGGGTCCGAAAGTGCTGCCATCTATTGTTTATGTCCATGTCTGCGACGATTTCAGCTGAGTTTATAATTTTTTTTTTTTTGCACTTTGGTTTGTGGTAGAGTAACGGTATCAGATGTGCCTCTTAAACTTTAAAAGTTCTCTCATTGCTAAAGAAACTAGAGCTTATCCTTTGCTCCTTTCTAAGTCGTGACGTTAGAAAGTTGGCCTACGGCAAAAAAGTCAACTTTTGAACTAAGACAGGTAGAATTTTTTTTTCGACGGCAATCGATAGCCATTGATGAGCCGATCAAAGTATATGCCATCCATTTTTTGGTACAAAAATTCCTTCATGAGATACACCAGTTTGAAAATTTCAAAGGGGTTGACAACTTCATAGTAAGGTACATTGAAACCAAAAATAGGCGATACCAGTTATGATACATATAGGGGACTTTTAAGCAACAGTCGACTGTTAGCCCATAATCATCTTCGGTAATGAGGGGTTTGCAGCTTTTGCTTGTTGGTATACCTGTTATTTGTTTCCGGTGTATTCGATGGTAAGAACAATTTGGTTCCCAATGGTAAGATATGCAAGGGACTTGTAAGTAATAATCGGCTGTTATGCTACAATCATCTTCTGCGATGATGGGTTTGCAGCTTTTGCTACCTGGTGTACCCATTATTTGTTTCCGGTTAACTTAATGTATATCACGGGAGAGGGACTTGTAAGTAGGAATCGGTTCACGAGGGGCTAGGAATTTTTGCAAATGGGTGCACATTGTATTCGATTTCTATAAATCAGACGGTAAGAAAGTTTGTGTCGATGGTCTATCAATGTAACCGAGGATTAACTGTTTACACAACGGATACAAACGAAAATGTAAAGCAATGAGGTAGTTTCATAATAATTAATAGTGTCATCTATAGTATTTTAATCCTGAAAAGTTACGGATAGCTTTCTATTACCAACTAGATTATATAAGATATTGTTCCAAGTTTTCATCCGTCACGATGTCTACGATTGAAAAGGATAAAATACAACTGACTGCAAAGCTAATTTAGTCCCTTCTTCCTATATTATTTTGTTGTTGTTTTTACAACGCTGAAGAATACCTTTTGATCATATGATTATTTTTTTTAGAACATCCCGTTTAAAAAGCTTATGCTATAATCATCTTCAGCGATGAGGGGCTTGCAACTTTTGATAGCTGGTATATCCATTATTTGTTTCCGGTGAATTTGATGTCAATCACAGGAGACGAACTTGTAAGTAAGAATCGGTTCACGAGAGGCTAGAAATTTTTGAAAATTGGTGCACATTGTATTCGATTTCTGTAAATATGACAGTAAGAAAGTTTGTATCGATGGTCTATCGCTATAACCTAGGATTAACTGTTTACGCAACGGGTACAAACGATACGGTAATGTAAAACAATAAGGTAATTTTGTAATAATTAATAGTGTCATCTATGGCATTTTAATCCTGAAAAGTTACGGATAGCTTTATAATATCAACTAGATTGTATAAGATATTGTTCCAAGTTTTCATCCGTCACGATATCTACGATTGAAAAGGATAAAGTTCAACTTCGACTGCAATCGATAGCCGCTGATGAGCTGATCAAAGTATATGACATCCATTTTTTGGTAGAAAAATTCCTTTATGAGATACACCAGTTTGAAAGTTTCAAGGGGTTGACAACTTCAGTAGTAAGGTACACACTGAAACCCAAAATAGGCGATACCAGTTGTGAGACATTTAGGGGATTTGTACGCAACAGGCAACTGTTAGCTCATAATCATCTTCGGCAATGAGGGGTTTGCAGCTCTCGCTAGTTGGCGTACCTGTCATTTGATGAACAATTTGGTTCCCAAATGTAAAACATGCAAGGGACTTGTAAGTAATAATCGGCTGTTATGCTAGACAAATCTTCAGCGATGAGGGGTTTGCAACTTTTGCTAGTCGGTATACCCATTATTTTTATCCGGTGAACTTGATGTCTATCACGGGAAAGGGACTTGTCAGTAGAATCGGTGCACGAGGGGCTAGAAATAGTGCAAATTGTTGCACATTGTATTCGATTTATATAAATCTGACGGTAAGAAAGTTTGTATCGTTGGTCTATCGCTGTAACCTAGGATTTACTGTTAACGCAACGAGTACAAACGATACTGTAATGTAAAACAAGGTAGTTTCGTAATAATTAATAGTGTCATCTATGGTATTTTAATCCTAAAAAGTTACGGATAGCTTTATAATACCAACTAGATTATATAGGATATTATTCCAAGTTTTCATCCGTCACGATGTCTACGATTGAAAAGGATAAAGTTCAACTGACTGCAAAGTCAATTTAGTCCCTTTTTCCGATATGCTTTTGTTGTGGTTAGGGCAATCGATAGCCCTTGAAGAGCTGATCAAAATATATGCCATCAAATTTTCTGAACAAAAATCCTTCATGAGATAAGCCAGTTTGAAAGTTTCAAGGGGTTGACAACTTCAGGAGTAAGGTACACACTGAAACCAAAAATAGGCGATACCAGTTGTGAGACATGTAAGGGACTTGTAAGCAACATTCGACTGTAAGCAACAGTCGACTGTTAGCTCATAGTCATCTTCGGCAACGAGGAGTTTGCAGCTTTTGCTAGTTTGTATACCTGTTATTTGTCTCAGGTGTATTCGATGGTAAGAACAATTTTGTTCCCAATTGTAAGACATGCATGGGACTTGTAAGTAATAATCGGCTTTTATGCTATAATCATCTTCAGCGATGAGGGGTTTGCAACTTTTGATAGCTGGTGCATCCATTATTTGTTTCCGGTGAATTTGATGTCAATCACGGGAGACGGACTTGTAAGTAAGATCGGTTCACGAGGGGCTAGAAATTTTTGAAAATTGGTGCACATTGTATTCGATTTTTGTAAATATGACAGTAAGAAAGTTTGTATCGATGGTCTATCGCTATAACCTAGGATTAACTGTTTACGCAACGGGTACAAACGATACGGTAATGTAAAACAATAAGGTAGTTTTGTAATAATTAAAAGTGTCATCTATGGTATTTTAATCCTGAAACGTTACAAATAGCCTTCTTCCGATATTGTTTTGTTGTTGGTTTTACAACGCTAAAGAACAGCTTTTGATTATGTGATTATTCTTTTTAGAACATACCGTTTTAAAAGCTTCGATAAGTTGACAATTTCAGCATTTAACCGACAGCGAAGAAACAAAACCAAAGTGTTGCTCTCGCAACACTTTAGCCGGCGAAGCCGGACAAAGGTTGCCGCAACACTTCACGTTGCCCGGGCAACGTAGGTCTAGTTTGATTTGTGTTAACCTCTTGCTATCTAACGTACTATTTCAGATTCGGATATTCAAATTCTTGGCTGGGAAATTGATACGAGTGATTGACGAATCTCTCTCGTTCTATAACGAGCAGCAACAGAGTAAACATCTGATTCCTAGTATGGAATTTAGTAGACGGTATGTAACTGTTTCGTTTATCTGAGAGAGAGAGAGAGACTCATTTAAAAAACGGCTTTCACAGCGCGTGGCGCAGAAGTGGCGCTTCACGTCAGGTTATTTACAAACTTGTAATAAGCTAATTTGGCGCTCCAGCCCTCACGTTTATACGAACGTGACCTACCTCTGTGGTAGCTTTTGTGGCCATACTTGGATAGTGTATCGAATGTTGGGGTTTTCTTGAGTAAATACGTCTTATAAATATGTACATATAATTTGAAAACTTACATATACAAGTAAGATATAATTTAAAAAGTAGACGTGCCGGACGAGACCCTGTCACGGTTCCTAACCTTTATTAAAAGCGGATCTTACGCGTTTACATTATCTTGACATGACATGTTCAAGTATTTAGTTAATTAATTCAAGTATTTATTTAACATTTGACAACCTGATTTACTGGCCTAGACGGTAAAGATACTTGTGTAGGCCTAGATAAACTACAACATCGCGCGGTCCGCCCTATTTATCTCAATTGTGAATGAATGAATGAATTGATTTATTAGATGCAGCCTAATAAAAAGCCAGTTGCACAGTATATGCAGAAAAATAAGTACATGAACGCTTAATAAGAAATACAGAGCGGCATTATCACAAAATGTCAGCAACAGCAAAAGATAAATAATCACGAACTACATTCGCTACAGTAAATAACCCTGATTGATACTTAAAGGACCTCTCGCACTATCTATTCAACTTACAGTATTTTAAAATATTTGAATACTTTAAAACTAGGCTGTGCTTTCAACAAATAACCCACGGTTTTGGCTGTTTTAAGCCTTTTCCGAGACCCATTGACTTTCAGCGAAAACTGGAAAAAATCTACATAACCGGTTTTTCTGATGGAAGAGCTTCTCACAGACAACCGTCGACAGCGTCATACACTTCGAAGGTAGTAAAACACGGCAAGTGAGAAAATTAGCGTGGTTTAGTTAGAAGGGTTAGAATGTACCATACGAAATTGGGGTGTCCGCGGGTATAGAAACATATGGAGTGATTATAGCAGTAGGCTGCGTTAATATTATAGGTAATACAGGTCCTTTAACCTTATTGACATCGTTATTCGTCACACTTTCTACGTAGAATCATGGCAGACGCCAGAATCTAACTTTTAGAAGTCTAAGTTTTTGTAAAAAAGTATTAAGTCAGGGAAGAAAGGGGACCATTTTCCCCCTGATCCCGCTGCCGACAGCCAAGGTATGCAGCAAGGCCCCAAAGCCAGTTTGTGCCTTGCAAAGAATCAGCGTCCTCCTAAACAAGCGCTCTTTCAGACAGTATTTTGTACATTACATGAACATATAAATAGAGTGTGATTAATCGCAGTGCAACTGCCATCAGAATGACTGTGTAATTATATGTTTACTTAGTTATCTGTGACTAACTGTAAGAGCTCTACATTTATCCGTGACGATAGTATAAGCCTACGGCAATAAGCGTTATCTTATACTTGATTGTGACGTGTGAAATTGCTTTCAGTCACAGTGAATTTTATGGGAAAATCCAGAATCAGACTTTTAGCAACTATCAAAATAGTATGAAACAAAACGATTATAAAAATACAAGACCAAAGGTGTCGATGGGATCCCAAAAATCTAAGATTTGATCCAGACAATTCGGTCTTGTCTTCGCCAGGCTAATCATCAGAGAAAACCGAGTTCAGATATTCTATCTACCTATCTATACCTCTATAAGCCATATCTATTTTGACGATATTGACCGAAACTTCCTGCTTTAGCCTACTACTGCCAAATTTGCGGTTTTGCCCTAACTCCGAGCGAACTACTAGTCCAGCAAAAAAAGAAAAATTCAGAAATGAAGCCGGCGTATCTCCTTATCCCTATAAAGAAATCTAATCAACTTTAATAACATTTTGACTTAAAAAAATGCGGGTACAACCGGATTCCGGACTAATTATATGTCCGGGTAAAAAATGATTATTATATACAGACTCAGCGTCTCTTCTTACCCCTAAATATATCATCTAATCAACTTCAGATAAAGCTTTTACTTTTAACATATTTTCCGGATTTGGCTGGATTACAGGCGAACTAGTTGTCCGGCGAGATAATGGTTTTCACCATCGGGTTCAGCATGTCTTCTTACCCATAAATCAAACATTTAATCAACTTCAAATGAAACTGTTACTTTTAACCAACTTTCTGGTTTTGGCCGGATTCCGGACGAACTGCTTGTCCGGCGACAAAATGATTTTCACCATCGTGCTCAGCATGTCTTCTTACCCCTAAATCAAACATTTAATCAACTTCAAATGAAGCTTTTACTTTTAACAAACTTTCCTTTTTTTGCCGGATTCCGGACGAACTACTTGTCCGGCGAGACAATGATTGTCCCCATCGTGCTCAGCATGTCTTCTTACCCCATAATCGACTATCACATTAGCTGTTTAAAAATATTTTGTTTGTCCCTTAAATTGAACCCCCTCCTCCACCCCCAAAAATAGGGTTACAGAGCCCATCTACGAACTCGACCTTACCCTTGACCCAAACAATCCTCATACCAAGTTTCATCAAAATATCTCATTCCGTTCGAGAGTTATCGTGCTTACAGACGGACGGACGGACGGACAACTTTTGCGATGTCATAGGTATCCCTCCACTTTCGTTTTGGGATCCCAAAAATGAGAATATCTCTTCTGCTCCCGCACTAAGGTATCGCTACCGCTTTTGAATCACTAGAATGTGAAAAGTTTCGAGCCTAACACGCGGGATTTGGGAGTTGGAAGGCTAGTAGTCAAAGTCCGTCAAGCCTTGATATACCAGTCCTGATACAGTCTTCAGCTTCTGCTTCACATGAACCTAACCTCTCTTGTAGGCCACCTTCAAGACCAGCCGAGATTTCGGTCACAAGACATTCTAGTCCTACATATCATTCAGTTTTGAGCAAGAATAGAGATAAAAAGGAAATGAAACGTCGGAAACGTACGCAGGCATGAACTTCATGACATGCTAATATTTTAATAAGAGCTAGAAGCTCATATGGCACTTGCAGGATGTGTCATAGGATGAAAGTGGGAATTAATCAAATGGTTGGGGCACTGATGACCACGTGCCCTTGGTGATCGTGGAAATGTATTTTTTGGTCAAAAGTATCTCTTTCACTTCGTGGTTAGGGTGCGTACTTTAAGGGCGTTGGAAATTCATTTGGAAGCAAACCACTTAAGACAAAAATGATCGTGGGCCGTGGGAATCGTGAAGATATCTCGTTTCCTCAAAATTATTTTTTGTACTTTGCGGTTAAGTTGAGCAGGCTACTTAAGGAATTCGTTTAGCAAAACCCTTGATGCGATTGACCATGAAAATATATCGTCTGGTCAACAGTGATAAATTGAATCTTTCTCAACCATAATCCTTCTTTTTAATAAAACAATAAAACAAAAAGTCTCAAGAATCAAATGTTTTTAAAAAAATAAAAAAAACTTAAACTGAAACGTTTTTAGGGCTGCCATCGAGCGAGAATTGGACAAAACCGAGACACTTCCTCTGACCCGGATCTCTTACGATGAGAGTGGCAACTTCTTAATCGTTCCTACGCTCATTGGTATCAAAGTGATCAACTTGTACAATAACACCGTCGCACGAGTGATTGGAAGACCGGAAAACACCAGATTCCTCCAAGTTGCAGTATTTCAGGTTAGTCTGTTCTTAATCAGAGTTGTTAGGAATGAGTATTTTACTACGATGAAGTGATTGGAGACTTCTAAGGATAGCAATAGAACACAGGAGTAGATTTTTGGAATAGGGAAATATAAAAATATGTCGTTAGAGAAGAGATAGATTAAGGAGGAGTTTTTTTTCTTTTTTGTTGTTTTTTTGTGCGCTTTTTTTTGTTTGTGAGATTTTTTTTTGTGATTTCTCGTCACGGGCTGCTCAGCAATCAATAAGTCTATCTATCTATCTCGTACTTAAGAAACCAGTTGAGAATCTGGAATGCTGTCAGGTGGAGGTGGGGTGGGAATGATTTGGCAGTTAAAAAAAACAAATACTAGATGGACTTGGGGATAAAGCAGAGTGTTCAGAAATAACACAAACCTTGTCTGCTTTCAGATGTACGTCAGTCAATCTTTATTGTTCAAAACTGTTTCGTACGGTGTTAATATAGAAACGATTTCTGCACAGCGAAAACAGTCATTAAAACAAAATATAAAAATTGTAACGTTACACTTCGATTTTTTTTTTTTACTTAGTGTTGAAAAACTCACAAAGGACTTCTCTCGTATCATGCATGTCACGCACATATAGGCTGGATCTTTGAAACTGGCACGTCATTTGCACTTGCAAGCAAATAAGGATTTCTGCTCATATATTCAAAAATGTATACAACGGATACGTCAGCTACGATGCTTCATCAGCGATATTTCGTCCCTTTTTGGCAAGGGTCCTCGTAGATTGCCAAGAAGCCAAGAAGTGCCGAAATATCGCTGATGAAGCATCGTAGCTGACGTATCCATTGTATACATTATTTGAATATATGTTTCAAAGTCAGCTTGGACTGTGTAGTGACAAATGTGTTTGATTTGGTTTATTCATTGAACTTTATTACTCGTAAAATCGGGTTAACACAAGGACCAAGGTACTGAGTAAAGAAGAAACGCGAAAATACTAATGTTAAGCCAGTATCATGAGGGAAGAAAGGCCGCAGACTGTCAAATATAGGTTTGGTGTTGAATGCCGTGAAATCACAAGTATTACTTTTTAGTTGTCCGCCCCAGTTCTCTCCCGAGTTTGTCAATCTTGGTGGTACTGATGTAAGACCTTCGAGATAACTGTTATACCTTGGCCTTCCAATTGGCCCGTCTCTATCCGCAACTCGTAAGCGGATTATTGGTCTCGCTGATAACAAACTCCGTGGAGCCTGCGCGTCACTTGTTCCGTCGCAAGTGAATATGTCTAAAAAGCTCCTTGCAAAGCTTTACAACCCTGTGGCTCAGCCTCACTTGATGTTTGTGGCTCCATTCTGGGATCTTCTAAACGCCATGGATAAAAAAGAGCTAAGAAAGCTGTTCTTCAAATTTGCTCATTTTTTTCAACTTCCTGTTTGGTCCCGCAAGCGGTACTTGATTCAGAAGTACTCTGTCGCAGACCCTATACTAACTGTCGATAATCTAGTCGCGAACCTTAATACTAAGAATGTTGTACACCCCTGGGTGGTTATTGTTTTTTTGACAAGATTTGTTTGATTTTGTATCTAGGTTAATGTTGTTTTGTTTTTTGTAGTTCACTCCCATCTTTTTTCTCCTTTGTGCTGTTGATGGGCAATAAATTATTTCATTCATTCATTCATAGACAAATATCCGATTACATTCTTGTTATAAAGTTCATCGCTTGAGGTAGGAAGGCGCGACCTCGACACAAAAACGAGCAATGACGGCTGTTTTGGTGCCATCTAGGGAGCCGGAGGACTATTTTGCAGTATTTGAGATATATAATTTATTATTAAAGCCAACAAAGGGCCATACATCAGCATTCATTCTCGCACTTAACTTACAAAATTGACCTTCATATTACATATAATAAGATTCCTCCTTTTTACCCTTCTACTATTAACCCAATTACCTCCAATCTAAACTTCCAGTATACACTTAAAATATTCAGATACAGACCGAATTACCTGGCGATTCGTCGACTCCATAATACCAGGAAATAGTATGGGTACCCCACCAAAAGAACTATCTCTAGTTTCCTTCACCACCCGACAATCCGTCAGCAGATGGCATAAACTCTCTTCTACCTCACGACAAAATCGGCAAGCACACTCGGCCACCGAAAACCTTTTTCCTACTTCGTAATGGGAGACAGTTCGCCCGGAGTTGGAACAACATCTTCAATATTTCTGGGGGTAGGCCTAGCTTAAAATAAAATTCTAATCGAAATAAATTTTTAAACTTCGGATAATTAGTGAGCGACTCCGACTTCCGAATAGCCTCATTCCATAACTGAGTTTCTTGGTCCTGAAGTACTGAAATAAATTTTTCTATCAAATTTTCCAAATCTTCGGCATCATCATTCGGCACCATCACTATGATATGCTACACGGTAAAAAAAAATAAAAAAATCTTGCAGTATTTGCTACTGGGATTAATCTTGTCTCTAAAAAAATAATCTTATCACTAATCCGGATTAATGTTATCTCAGTAGAGATAAGATTAATCCCAGTAGCAAATACTGCAGTTAACTTTAATCCTTACTCGGAGAAACTTTTTACATTGTACCCACAGGACAGGCCGCAGTGTGTGGCGATTTGTTTTGAAGAAGTTTTCTCTTTTTCGGTGCCGCGGAAGCTCATTAAAAAGGGGAAGCTAGAATAAAGAATGGATTGGGCAGTTGTGGAAGCAGGTGGGGAACTAACTGTACCTACTCCATATCCTTAGAACTTACTTCTGTTGTGATTGTTGTTCATAGGGCCTATCGTGCATGTTTTTATGAATGAGTAATACCAGAGCTGATTAGAAAAGGTGGATATTCATGCAAATCGCGTGTTTACAATCATATAAAGACATTTTATGATTTTCAGGGGAAGCCTAAGAAGTCGACAGCGGCCGTGGTGACTTTAGAGATGGAAGGAGCAGACAATCCTGCACTAGAAGCGCAAGAGAGCGACCCATCTATATTCTGTACTGCGTTGAAGAAGAACAGGTTCTTCATTTTTACCAAGTGAGGCACCCACTCGCTACTGTTGATCGTTTCGTGGTTACACCTGCTTGTTTTTGCGCGTAACGGGACCAGGCAATTGTCGCCTTACTCGGCGTCCAATTCTGTTCCATTTTTCAATTCAGTTCGCTTTGTTCTCAGAATCGATACAGCGGTCAAGCCGGTGGTTCTCGTCTATTAGTGTAAACGATCTGTGCGAAGATTAAATTGCCAGTGCACATTACTGACTGTTCTGAAACCAAGATATTAAAAAAAAAAATTGCCCCAAACGCAAACGTGAAACTTAGTATAGTACTATCAGGGTGGGATAGAAATTCCCGATCTCGTAAATAAAAGTGAATAAGGGTGGAGTGGATCGGTATGACCAGTTTGCCTGGAAAGTTGCCTGCTTGTGTATATGACATTTGAACCCGAATTTTGAGTCTGCATCCTCGGGAAACTAGTTTAATGACTGTGCCATCTTTCAGACGAGAGCCTATGGACGTTAAGACCGGTGCTGAACGAGATGTTTTCAACGAGAAGCCATCGAAAGAAGATATGGTGGCTGCAACAGATGCAATCGGTAAGTTCCGAAAATAATAACTCGAGTACTGTGGAGCTGAGTACTGCGAATTGACGTAGAGATTGCGACTTGAAAGCGCTCGTGGGACTGGAAAAACTTGTGCATGTCTTTATCGTCAGAAGTGTCAGTTCCTTCTGGTGATTTATCCGTGTGCTTATGCAATGACTTCTGGGGCAGAAATCACAAGTACAAGAGTGTCAGAAGTTTAGTAACAGTAAGGTAGGTAGGTAGGTTTTTATTTTTAACCAAAAACATTGAAAATAAAATAAAATAACACTACTAATATCCCATTGCAGCAAAAAGAAAGTCCTAAGGACTTGTGCTGCAATTTATTAATACTACTTGTATCTAATAAATAAATAACTAAACATAACAACTTATTATCCACATAGCCTATGACTTAAATAACAAACAATTAAACGTGAACACTAAACGCAACAAGAATCCTTACTATTTACTCATTACCAGTTTCAGCCCCACAAGAACAACTGTGAAAAAAAAGAAAGAGAAAAAAAGAAGAAAAAGACCACATACCCTTCAACTCGTATTAATTAAGTGGAAAGTTTTCAGTTTCTTTTTAAATCCGTATAAAGTGGCAGACTCCCTGATGCTAGACGGCAGATTATTCCAAACAGAAGGATTAGCAATTTCAAGGAAGAACATTTTGGAAACCACAAATGTTGCAATGTTTCTTTTAATGCAAAAATAACACTTGTGTAGTCCATAACACACAAGTGTAGCCTGTTGAAATTGCGCATCCTTGTATTGTTATACAAACTTGTGACAGTGTACGGAGATGAAGCGTAGTTTTTGGAATGAAAAACTTGGGGCCATGTAGTGATGGAGCTGAGAACAAAAGTACATGACTCCAGTTTGGGTTCCTGTGTTTAATATTCTTCTTGTTATGACGACAAGCTCTGGCGACAAGCTAAAAGCTTAACGCTAAATGTAATAATAATAAATAAATGAATGACTACATGAAAATCATTTGTTGGCTTGTTGTCCGGGTCTAGGGGCTTGTTTGGGTCCCGGGCTTGTTGTTCAGAAGTTTTTGCAGAAGTTACTTGACGGAGATGACATGTTTCAGGCGGTGTGATTGGCTGTTTGTTTGTAAAGAGATGCAAAGCAAGTTTGGTACTAAAACTTAGGTCCATGTACATCCGAAACTGAGACCAAAGTAAATGACTTCAGTTTGGATTCCCAGGCTTAAAACTCCTTCTGCTGCCATAATAGTCCGCAACGCTCATACGAATCATATTAGCAGTCGGATTCGTCTGAACAGTCTTGGGGTTCGAAAACCATCCTTGCCTCCGAGCAAGAACAAATAATTACAAGAACCTCCGTCTCCCTATCTTGTAATACGACCATGAGGGGTCGAATCTATTCTGATACCCTACCCGGTGCAAACGATCGGAGGAGTGGCTACGCAGAAGATCATAATTTCTTACCTCTACAAACAGCTGTATCGCAGTAGAACCCCGCAGAAGAATACGAGCGCTGTCTGAGTCGTTCTTTACAGCTGATTGGTTGTGTACTATTGTGATGTCATGTCAACTTGCTGCAGACCGGGTTCTCCACCCCTGCAGGCATCATACGGTTTTTCATCGGGTATTCGCAGCGGCGAAGAGGGAAGTAGACGGGTATCAACTAGAACCTCACAGCAAGTAGCCTACCTCTAGCTCCGCTCAGTTTTATCGGGGTATCGATAGTCGCTGCATGGGACTAACGACCGAGGTTCTATATTATTTATTTTTGATCTGAGTGAAAAGAGTTCGGGTCTTCACAATTCATAATTCGGTTTGTTTATCTATAGATATCTCTTACAAACACAAATAGTGCTGGACATGTCATTACAGTTAAAAGATCAACCAAGGGATATTTTTACAACTTTAACCTATGATTTATATATATAATATTCACGAATTAAGGTACAATTCAGTGAAATACGAACGTGTATTAAAATGACAAATGTAAAAAGCAGTTACAAAATAGTTCGTCATAAGTGTAATTACTATTCTTTTATTCAAACAATGTTTACAACGGATACATCAGCTTTTATTCAAACAATACGTCAGCTTACAATAAAACAATACGTCAGCTTACAATAAAACAATCCGTCAGCTTTTATTCAAACAATGTTTACAACGGATACATCAGCTGACAAAGAATCATAGCTGACGTATCCGTTGTAAACATTGTTTGAATAAATGTTTCAAAGTCAGCTTGGGCTCAAAGAATATTTACTATTCTTTTATTTATATATATATAAAAAAAAGGCCCAATGCCTCTTGGGGCGAAAGAGAAACTGTGGTCAAATGTGTTCTTCGGCGCCGTAGGCGTCTAAGCCACCATGCAAGGGGAAAGCAGAATATCTACCAAGTTTTGCCGCCCAAAGCTAAAAAAAAGACTTATTCCAGGTTTTCAACGGATATACGACACAGCAACTCTACACACAAGTTTGGGGGATGTCTCATTTAAGTTGTTTGGAAAAGAGTGCCCTAAGACAGTGGAGAATTTCTGCGTGCATGCTAAAAATGGATACTATAACGGACATATATTCCACAGGATAATCAAACAGTTTATGATCCAGACTGGTGACCCTTTAGGTGAGTGAAAGCTATTTACTGTCCTCATGGGAATTGATGCTCAACTTTAAGATGTTGAATGTTCTGGAGAGCTCAGCATAAAATTCTGATTTGATGCCACCATCGGAATCGTTCGTCGGAGCATAACACACATAAGACAACTGTCATTTTGCCATGTTTGTCTTGGAAGCGAGCTTTCATAAGTTGGTCTGAAATGGCTTCGTGGGACAACAGGCACTTTCTTGCTAGGCTGTTGAGCGCAAGGCCGACACCGTTCCTTCTTGTGAGACCACCCGATCAAAACAATGAGTAGTTATTGGCTATTCGGTCTTAACCGCAGTGGTCAGGCGGGTATCGGTCAGCCCTGAAACAGCTATCTTGTTCTTAGGTAGTTCTCAGGAAAATGGTCTTTCGATGCAGCTGTGTTCAGGGTTAAGACATTCCAGGTGGCTATTTTTGGTCTCCTTTGGTTGATAAGGTTAATCCGTCGGTCTTTCTAAAATGGAGTTTGTGTCCGAGGTTGATTTATCACTTTGTCTAGCGCTTGTTTTCAGGTGGAGGGTCGCTAGCCCAACCGACTCTAGGCCTGAGGTTTACTAACCACTGGGGTTGGCTCCACCCACCCGATGAGGTCCAGGCCGCCCTATCCGGCACGATTAGTTTTAACGGACGTGGTGAGACCTCCTATCCAGCGGGACGTGGCTACTTACTGGTCACCAATTCCAAGAGTCGGACGAGTGCCAAACCCCGCCAAAACTGTTTGTGAGAGCTCGGGAAAACGCCTTGAGCAGTTGTTCCCAACCTTTTCCGTACTGCGAACCCCTAATTAAGGCTAAAAAAAAAAAGCGCTTACTGCTTTTTTAACGAATCGTTGTTTTACTATTTTTTAACAGGATCAGAACGTCAAGAAGTCGATATTTATTTTCATCAGTGATAAGTCATAAATGTGTATCTGGAATCGCTACGATGGGGTATCCGAGCTGGAGGACAACATTGAAACTGAGTCGGGAGATCCAGAAATGATTGAGGCGAGACATCAAAGCTGCAGGCTAACTTGATTTTGGGACCTTCGCGTACTCATTGCGAGGGTCTCTCGTACCCCTTCCGGCAGGCGTACCACCGGTTGGGAACCACTGCCTTATAATAAATCCCCTGGTTCTTCTATATATTCCTTCAGGCGGAGGATGGGCTGAAGTTCCTTTCCTCGCAAAATCAGTAAAAATATCTATGTTCTTTAGGTACTGGAACTGGCGGTGAGAGTATTTGGGGTGGCGAATTTGAAGATGAATTCCATCCCTCACTCAGACACGACCGACCCTATACAGTGAGCATGGCCAACGCAGGGCCGAATTCGAATGGATCGCAGTTTTTTATCACCGTAATACCGACAGTAAGCTCCGCTTTTTGAAAATTTTTTAATTTTGGAGAAGCTGGATTTGGCCTTAGTTTAACCATTTGGAGTTTGGAACAATACCAGCAACAACGCACTTCAGTAAAGACGCCAACCTACAAGACAGCGTCCAAAGACTGGCAACGAAAATTACTAGCAAACTGAAACACTTCCTCTAACAAGAACCCCACTTTTCGACGAACTTGATTTTTGCCCTTAAGTTGATCACCACCGACAGCCACGAACTACTGTTCGACGTAAAAGGCACCTCCAGGGGTACGCGAGGGCACTCACAGAAACTAAAGCTATCTCTCAGCAAGAATCAGAAGTGATACAGTATCTTCGCCAACCGCGTTGCCCCCAGAGGAAAACCTCTTAGTGAGGAGACAGTGATGGCTAAAGCAACACAAGAAGGGTATACAGTGAATAGAAAGGCGTGGTCAAAGCTAGCTACAGGTATCCAGTGTTAACTTCCAGACCGTAAGCTTCGGTGACTTCAACATGCTACACAGCCTTGTCGCTAGCAACTGCCATTTAGGGTCATTTAATGTAATGGTCAAATCTGTCCTCTCCGGGAAACAGCTGGGATGAAATGCTGGGAATTTTGGCCTACGAGCCTGCTATCTTTTTCTTCAGTTTTCTAATTACCAGCGGGACTGATTGCCGCTTTTTGGGATACCAAAACGTAAGTGGAGGGATACCTACGACCAGGGGCGTCGCAAGTGCATTTTCGGTGGGGGGGGGGGGGGGGTGCAGAGCCAAAATTTTACCGAATCTTTCAAAAATGTTACCGAATCCTAGAACTAGGAATTCGAGCTTTAAATTATGAGACAGAAATGATTCCGTATGAAGAGTAACAATAAAAGGCAGCATGAACGACGATAAGCCAGGTATTAGGCGGTGTTTTGGCGAAGCGCACATGGACAAAATATTGCCGGGTATGACTGCAGTAACAGCTACTACCTATTATAGTCAATAGAAAATCACATTGAGCGCGGCAGGCGAAAATTTTCGAAATCCATTATTTTTTTTTTGAAGGATAAAATTTAACTGCTTCTCTTACAAATTCTATCATTTACCGCTGATTAAATACCGAGACTCTATGAAGTTCCACAAACCGGATGGAGCGACGTTCCGGCAGCAGCAGCAACTGTAGTCCAGTCAATATACTACCTGTAATCACATAAAGTGAGCGCCGCAGGCGAAATTGTTTTTTGCTTTTTTCTGCCAAATTTAATTTCTATCCAAATTCTAGCCTTTTAATGTTTCGAAATCTCAATCCTAAAACTGGCTTAAAACCCACGTCAAATGACGCGCCCTTCCACAAAATAGAGAATATTACGAAACGTGCTGCAGGCGGAATTTTCGAAATATTCATGATTAGATATTCTTTTTAAGATCCAAAATAAAAGTAAGGACTATCGATGATATCATAGAACATCCCTTTTGTCTGCGACCAGTGCTTCACTCGACCTCTTCTGAGTTTCGAGGTTCGTGTTAACTTCCGAATCTTGGCAATTATAACGAATAAGTCACCGAATCCCAGTTATTATACCGAATAAGTTTAGACCGAGAGCATGTTCGGGATTCTGTATAACTACCGTATCCCGGTTATTATACCGGATTGTTTTGGTATCGAAAGACTACCGAACATTTTATAAGTAGTGAACGGATAGACAAAAATGCTCCTCAATATTCATATTCTACAATATTCATATTCGGTATGCTTTCGTCGAAATTGGAACAAAGTCAGGATTCGTGGTTAACTTCCCAATCCTGGAAATTATACTGAATAAATTACCGAATCCCAATCGTGATACCAAATAATTTCGAACCAATAGCTTATTTGGGATTCTGTGTAACAACGGAATCTCCATAAGTATACCGAATAGTTCCGGCATCGAAAAATTACCAAATAATTTCAGTAAATTCTCTTACCAAATTCGTGATAACTACCGGATACTGGCAATTATACCGAATCCGATCATTATACCGAAGAGATTCGGTATAACCACCGAATCCCCATAAATATAACGAACAGTTCTGCTATCGAAAAAATACCGAACAATACTACAATACGAACAATAACTACCGAATACTGGCAATTATACCGAATCTCGATCATTATACCGAAGAGATTTTGTACTGATAGCCTATTTAGGATTCTGTATAACTACCGAATCCCCGTAAATATAACGAACAGTTCTGCTATCGAAAAAATACCGAACAATTTTAGTAAAATTGTGGGCCTTCGGCCCATAATTTTACCGAATCTCAAAAAGGTGGGGGGGGTGCTGCACCCCCCGCACCCCCCCCCCCTTGCGACGCCCCTGCCTACGACATCGCAAAAGTTGTCCGTCCATCCGTCTGTAAGCACGATAACTCTCGACGGGAATGAGATATTTTGATGAAACTTGGTGTGAGCATTCGTTGGGTCGTCGGACCAGTCGAGTTCGTAAATGGGCTTTGTAGCCCTAGATTTAGGGGGGGGGGGGGTCAAATTAAGGGGCAAATAAAATATTTTGAAATAGCTAATGTGATAGTCGATTATGGGGTAAGAAGACAAGCTGAATACGATGGTGAAAACCATTTTGTAATCGGACAAGTAGTTCCCTCGGAATCCGGCCAAAACCGGGAAGTTTGTTAAAAGTAAAAGCTTTATTTGAAGTTGATTAGATGTTCGATTTAGGGGTACGAAGACATGCTGAAGACGATGGTGAAAACCATTTTCTCGACGGACAAGTAGTTCGCCCGGAATTCGGCCCAAACCGGAAAGTTTGTTAAAATTAAAAGTTTTATTTGGAGTAGATTAGATGTTCGATTTAGGGCAAGAAGACATGCTGAACACTTATGTGAAAACAATTTTCTACCCGGACATGTAGTTCGCCCGGAATCCGGCCCAAACCGGAAAATTGTTAGAAGTTAAAGTTTTATTTCTAGTTGATTAGATAAGCGATTTTGGGGTAAGAAGAGATGCTGAATCCCTGTATGACAATCATATTTTACCCGGACATATAGTTCGACCGGAATCCGGCTGGAGTCGGAAAATTTGTTATAAGTTAAATTTTTATTTGAAGTTAATTAGATGTTCATTATTGGGGAAAGAAGATACCCTGAGTTCGTTTTTGAGCTTTCTTTTTTCGCCGGACAAGTAGTTCTGGAGTTCGGCCTAAACCGGGAATTTGGCGGAAGTGGCAGGAAGTTTTTGTCAAAACAGATATGACTTATGAGATGATTAGCTATTTGGCCTTAATCTGTTTCTGAATTTTAATTGTAAAAATGTTCAAGGAGTCTGGCGTGACTGGATCTGGCTAAGACAAGACAAAGTTGTCTGGATCAGTTATTGAATTTTTGGGATCCCATCGAAACCTTTGGTCTTGTTTGAATAGACGAAGAACCCAGTTAGACCCTACATGGCTATGGCCAGTTGGCTTTTTGCAATAAATATCAAATATCATATCATCAATTAATTTTAGAACCATTTCCTCCTTGCCTTCTCTTCTAGCCGATCTAACTGCTCATCAGGAAACGGAAAGTTGGTGGATTGAGCCTTTCATCTTCGCTGTAAAAAGTTTTTCCGTATAAAGATTAAAGTTAACTGCAGTAATTGCTACTCGGATTACTCTTATCTCTACGCAGATAAGTTTAATATCAAATAGAGATAAGATGAATCTGAGTAGCAAATACTACACTGCTTCCTGGCCGACGATTGAAGTTCAGTGTCTTTTTGTGTATGTTTATGTGTTTTATTTATTTTCTTCATTTACTCCGCTTTCTGAAAACGGCGGGTTATAAATAAATTACTTACTTACTTACTTACTGCAGTTAACTTTAATCTTTATACGGAGGAACTTTTTACAGTGTTACACTAAATATTTATCCCTTTGTTGAACTGACCTTTTTTCTTAGCCTTGGCTTGACAACAAGCACACGGTATTTGGCCGAGTCACAAAAGGGATGGAGGTCGTTCAGGCCATATCGCAGGCGAAAGTACACCCTAAAACCGACAAGCCCTACGAGGACATCAGGATTCTGAGTGTCACAGTTCGATAGCCTTCTTATTCTTGTAAGTTGTTTCACTGTTCGAGGTGATTGGAGTTTCCTAATCTAAATGAATGCTATATTCATGTCCTGCCTGGTTTGAAAACTGGTGAAACGGTCACGAGGACGGTCCCTAGGTGTAGATCCGAACCGCACTCGGTCACTGTGAAGGGTACGATGGTCCTGAGATCTTCTGGCCGCATAAGGGTCGGGACGAAATATGGCAGACAGAACGCTAATACGCCTTAGTAGGGCTATGTATAAATCCGATATGTTCCAGCCAGACAGGGAGGATTTGGAGCGGGCGTCCATGACGTATTGCTGTATTCACAGTTGCCGAGTGGCGTATGGGGTTGCTACGAAATGTGTTCGGCAGAACGGTTTAAAGGCGTACTCTCGCGTTCCCCGAGGACTTCTTTTGAGCAATTCCTGCGTTTTTGTTTGTCCCAGGGACTCACTACCCGAGTTCTCGTGAGTCCCTAAGGACGGAGGATTCTCCAGTTATCAACACCGTCATCAAAAAGGACTCCCTTTCAAATTCGGAGGGGAATCAATTTTTGGTGGTGATGGTGCAATGTAAAATTAATTAAAATAAAAATACACAAAACTAAAAATAAAGAAGATCCAGACTAATTTGGTTCACTGCCTGTTTTTTTTTTGGAACAATCAATTTTGGAAGCATTCCCCGTGTTTGCCGTACGCCGAGTCCGAGTGGAGTGATTCCCTGTATATTCTTGCCGTTCCCCGAGAAGCCCTCGGGGCACGGTGAGACTACGACTTAAGTCTTAAAAAACTCTTTAGCCGAGGCTGATTGCGAATCATATATACAAAATTATGCAAAACGGCAAGTGAAAGTTCTGCGCTTCGTAGCATACATAGGCATATGTATACAGCATACATATAATTTATATATATGTAGCATACAGCATACATATAATTTTGTATACATCAGCTACTCAGCCAAAATTTTCTGAATCTTACTGAAAATTTTTCTTCGTCAGACACGTAGTTCGCGCGGAATCCGGAAAATTGTTAAAAAATCGAAGTTTCATCTGTGGCTGATTAGACGATCGATATTAGGGTAAGCAGGCATACCGAGTCCGTTTTTTATCTTTTTTTTTTGACGGACCAGTAGGTCGCCGGGAATCCGTTCGAAGCCGGAAAGTAAGTAAAGAGTGAAAAGTCTTATCTGAAGGTGATTAGAGGTCCGACATAAAGGTAAGTAGACGTGCTGAATTTATTTTCAAACTTTACTTTTTTCGGACAAGTAGGCCTACGCCAGTCCACCTGCAATCCGGCCGAACCGGAAATTCGATAAAAAGTATTTGTTTTAACTGACGTTATCACTGGTGGTGCTCCTATCGGCAACCCTCACAAGAGTTTGGATCGACACGGTAATCTACTAGAGGCAGCAGTGCAGTCTTTTCTATTGGATCTCAGGAAGATTTTGTTTTTCAGACGTACGGGAAACAAGGAGGAAGGGTGAAGAATTGCCGTCACCCTCTCTTAGAAGAAGTATCTTGTTGGGTTAATGTTACATTCATGGTGAGGGGAAGACACAGAGGCACCCGACACTTTGTACAACAGGATCGAGGCACCAGTGCATATCCCGACTCAAGGTGCTTTTTCAGGGTATTGCTGGATTGCCTTGTCTGTTGCACGGCTATCAAGTAAAAAGATAACTAGCAGATAGCAGACTATCTTGAATTCAGCTTTTGAAAAATTTAGTGAGCTGGCGGTCTAGCCTTGATTCTTCGTTCGTGTTGATGTTGAGGCTACCTATGTTTCTTATGGCACTCGAAAACTTCGGCTGCACTGCAGGGGCGCAGCTAGGGTTTTGGGTTTGGAGGGGGGATATAAAGAATGTGCCGACAAAATCGTCCAGTGTGCCGACAAATGAGGACACAGAAGCTGAATTAAGAAAATAAAACTTACTGGATTTAAAGAAGCAGTGTTTCTACTTCTTTGCTAATCGCAAGGTTTTCTCTTTTCGTTTCCAAAACAAAATTGGCTGGTCCAACTCCATCAGATCGAGTTCACTGGATTTCCACTCAACTAGATTTATTACAGAATTCTAATACACAAAAGCAAACTGAATACAATCGAACAAATCTTAAAGATGAATACGCCTTTGTTTCTTCACTTTCCACTGATCAACAAGTGCCTATGACTCCAACTCAGCAGCTATGTCTGTTTCGGTGTAGAGGAGCAGAAGTGAGTCAAGTCTATCTTCGTCCATGGTTGACCTCAATTGGCTTTTTACTATTTTCATCTTACCGAAGATCCGCTCACCTTCAGCTGAAGTCACGGGTACGGTTTTTGCAAAACGAAAGCTCTATAGACAAGTGGAAGAGCACGCTTGTGCTCTTTGGCCATAGAGAAGAGCTGTCCGAAGTTCCGTTTGTTAGTCTGAGTCTGCTTAAAAGTTCCTGGAAGGTTTCTATTTCCGACTTCAGTGTTCGTGGTGGTATCTGTTAACTCCACGAATAATCGATTTATATATAGTGGAATCTCCCTGTCGGATTTGCGGTACCTCTATGGGCTTGCACCTGTGTTGTATGATTGACGAAAACGATTTACGAAAAATATGTGTGCCGCAGTGAGCTACCTTCTGCGAGCTGATCACTGACCACTGAAAAGCCGCGTTTGTGTTGAGATTCAGATAGTCGGCGTCATAGTAAAAATTGCGTTCCCAAGGCACAGAAAACTTGACTACGCAACTTTCGGCCATCAAACCGACCTTGGGGGCTTAGATAATGATACAGGGACTTATTGTCGACAGGACTTCTTTGTTATCTCGAACCCCGTCCTTAGTGTTCCTAAAGCTAGCTGGCAGGCCCTTGCCCCTTATGCACTGTAATTATACACTTGTGCACCGTAAAAGTTCGCCTTTGGCCGTGTTGACTAACACATCGGGATAGTAGTAGAGAGGTTGTGCGTTCGATTCCTACACCCGGCACACAAACATTTTGCTTTTTTTTCTACTAACTCAAAAGTCGAATTCTCGGAAACTGCAATGGTCGTGACAAGAATTTTTCTTACTCTCAATATCGACTCGGGGTACATTCTTGATATGTCAGCTAGCTTCCCGAGTCAAGTTTTCTGTTCCTTTAAAGTTTAACTGAACAGGCAACTTATTTTTACATCTTAGATTCAAATACATTGAATTATTACAACACCTATTGGGGATTTTCATTCTGTCCACAGTAGTCTTCAGTAGGGACGTTGGGAATGTGGACGCTTTCCCATGGTGAATCCGTCCACAATTCGCCCGCGAAAATCACTAGCTAGTGCTATCACTATCTAGCACTAGCTTTTGGCACTGCAGACACTTCTTTGTTTATTTGATACACAATGTATTTACTCGTTTGCTGCTGTTATTGTTGCCAAATGTTCCAGGCACCATAGAGATATCACAAAAACGGGAAGAGCGGCAAGCACAATGGGATAATCGATTATTTGGAAATATCAGAAAAACAAACTATCGCTTTTTCATCGGGTTTTCAAGATTATTTAAGCGAACAAGTGATGGGTAACTAGACTGTCGTATCCTAGCCCTTTTCGGTTAAACTTTAACACTAATCCCAATAATGCATTGTATTCAGGTACATTATTACAAACGTAAGTTAGCTTTTCAGTTAAACTTTTAAGCGAGGACGATGAAGCTTGACGTGCATTTAAGGGATTCGACCGGCTCAGCGAAAATTTCTTTTCCCGGATCCGATCATCGATGCGGGGTGGAGGAAGGGTGAATCCGGGATCTTGTGACCCGTCAAATTTGCGAACGGTGATCCGATTTTAATGGGGTGGCAGCTGGTTCGTGTCTCCGATTCGCATCCGATCAATGTCCACGGTGGGGTAGTTGGAGACCAGAAATGCTAAAAAATGTGTAGGGTCCAAACGGATGGAGGTACTAGCATGGCACAGTAGGATTGTACAGAGGTTGCGGACCCTCATAGACCTGTTATTTTGACGATCAGACCGGATCCGTCCTCAGTGTGTGTCTGGGGGGGGGGGGGGATTCGAGTGAATTTGGTGAACCGTCCCACCGCTGGATAGTAATTACAGTAAACCGGACAACTAGGGTCTCAGAGAGAGTTTCATATCGTATTGTCTTGCACAGATTGTGGCGACCTGGGAGGGGGAGAGGGTATGAGATGTTGCTCCTGCATCGTAAAGTAGACTGTAAGAACTGTCCGCAATACACTTTATGTTGGAACTGCACAGTACGAATCGCCAGTTTATTTCGACAACTACACTCGTTATACGCGTAGAAAATCTTAACAATAAAAGTGTACATACAATTCCATTTCATGCCGTGACTTACAGCTATCCACAAATTACCAACAAATGACACTAAGAAACAAATTTAAGTTTATTTTATTTTTTTCTAAGATCTTTTTCTACCTCAGTTATGCGACTTTTTTGCCATATAGTATTTGTTTACAAGACTTTCAGCGGAACAACTTTCCTTTGAAGACTGTTGACTACGTTAAAGAGATGAACTTGTTTCACCGAAGATCAGGGACAGGGACTAAAATGTCCTCGTACTAATTAATCTTCGAGGAAGATTAGACTTTCAACGTTGATCATCTCTGCCATTATAACGACAGCAAGAATGGAATATAACCACAACAAGCTACGGTCCCAACAGTTGATGGAGTCTTGCAGTAGCGACTATCATCCTGAAAGCCGGGTAGGCATCGGGATGTGGCATATGTTCTATCGAGAACACATAAAACTATTTAGGCGTCATCTTCAATCACTCTATTTCGTAGCAGCACGGTCCATGATATTTCTATAATCACTTCTTATCCCAGTAGCCCTTCTTCAACGCAACCCGATTTCAATAATGCACACTACAGACCCCGCACGCCTCACTCATCGATGAAACGATTCGGCTGTACCACAATCTGAAAGCGGTCATCTACTGGCGCTGAAGAAAAGTAGCGCGACATGACTGCAATGACATCGAAACTGCGGGGAATTTGAAAATCATTGGCCCTTGAAAGCATTGATAGCTCAAAAGAAATAACAATACGAATTATAAACTAGCATTATTTAAGACGACATTTACAAGCGCTCGGCAGTATTTCACTGTTTGAAAATAACAAGCAGAGACCCATCACATAGGGGGACAGTCAAAAGCCCTTACCAAAACTGACCGAACATTTTACCCACCTGTGCCCAAGAGGGCGAAATAGATTAGTGCCTTGATTGTCAAAGGTAAATATAGATAAACCAAACAAAGCAGAAAGTATTTACAATTTTACAAAATTCAGAGATCATTCAGTTCCACATAACCAAGATGTACCAGACACAGACACGAAGAAGGGGATCGAGACAACTGCTGTTCATAGACGTGTGTCCACAGAACATGAATCCTGTTGAATCCCCTTTTACTCAATGCAGTAAGGCCTTCGTGCAGACCCTTCCAACGAACATACCAGTATTGACCATGTACTCGCTTTTACGTCGATCGTCTTATAATCTATTCTCATATCTAGCAGGCAGACACCAGTTTACTGACTAAATGAATTTCCCCTTGATGCTAAACCTTGTGTCATTTATAATTCTTTTCACAACCCTTTTCAACTTCGGCTTAAGATATCTGTCCATATTACGCGGATTCGTGTTTGTCCAGGTGATCCGGCAACAACTTTCGGAAATGCTTTCGCAGGCATATCGCCTTTATACCGAATTTGTGTTTGCATTTCGCCCACAGTTGGCTTTTACGTCTTGCCGAGCGGTGGTGTAGTTGTGAGGATGATTACTATTGTTGTCAGAAGGGTGTTATTTCTGTGGTCAATATTTCGCAGCGTACCCAGCGGGACCCAAACTCTGAGCATCCGTATCCGTTGAAAAATTAGCACCAATGGGTATCCCTAGTGCAATATCCGCGACTCTCTGCCGCTTTAGATGAAGTCGAAAGTGGAAGATTTGATGCATGCTAAAGCTCCGGACAGACGATCAGGGTCGGATGCTAACGAACTGGAATTCCTGCCCGATTTTCCGGAAAAGTCGCGATTTTTCAACTTCATGATGAAAGGGGACAAAAAAATCAGCCGGGAAATTCTGATCGATTATAAGCAGCAAAAAAAGTTCTTCCCTCTCCCTTAAACACCGCTAGGCACGCAGCAAATTCGTCTATCGTACTGGTATAGTAGAGTTAGCCAATAGGGTCACTTTCAGGTCTGCCCGTTATACCTTCGCGACCCCCGAATCGGATGCGCGTACCTACATCATTGCAAGTAGCCAACCGTAAACGCCCAACCCAGGGACAGAATTCGCGGCCAAGTGTAAAAATCACGTTTGGGCGTCAGCATCCCCCAAATGAAAAATAATTCCTAAATCGCACCACCTGTTGCAAAAAGCGGGAAAGCTCCATACTGGGTATTCATGGGGGTTTTGGGGGAGGCACAACTGAAAAACAAGTCTTCTTGAAAGTGCGCTCGATTTAGAGTTGGCTCGCTCGCAGACCGGTGAATCTTCGGAAGGCTTCGAGAAAGACTTTCCACGGCGACTAGAATCTGTAAAGAAAGTAAATACTAAATCAGCGACAGGAGAAATTAGTATTAGGTAGGTAGCAGTAAGTATTACACTGTCAGAAGTTTCATAACACGCGCAGTTTCAACATGCATAGCATGTATTGTCGGGAAGAATTGCCCCCCCCCCCCCCCACAGTGCCCGGATCCAGTCCGGCTATGTCAATGACGTATCTAGGACTTGTGTTTGTTCTTCCCACCAAGTTTCATCCCGATCCCTCCAATCTAGGCGTTCCCAAGATTTCCGATTCCCCCTCAAACTCCCCCCACTGTCACCAGATCGTCTCGGATTTAAAATAGGATGTCTGAAACCGGCGGTCTTTCTAAATATTAAGTTTCGTTCAAATCCGGTCACACGTTCACAAGTTCTGCATGCTACTAGATTCCAGAACCCCATTCCTCCACTCCCCGCCCACACGATTGTCGGATCGTAGAAACGAATATTCTCAAGTCAATCTGTTCGGGTCCCTGACGCGTCTGCCAAGTTTCATCGTCCTAGCACATCAGGAAGTACCAAACTCGCGGAACCACTAGAAACCCGGAACCCGCCAACTCCCCCACAGTGCCCGGGTCCGGTCCGGTTATGTCAATGACGTATCTAGGACTTGCGTTTGTTCTTCCCATCAAGTTTCATCCCGATCCCTCCAATCTGAGCGTTTTCCAAGCTTTACGGTTCCCCCCTCCAACTCACTCGAACGTCGCCGTATCCAGTCAGGATTTAAAATGGGAGGTCCGAGAAACGAGGTCCTTCCAAATACCCAGTTTCATTAAAATCCGATTACCAGTTCGCAAGTTAAAAATACAAGCTTCATTTAAATCTGATCACCCGTTCAATAGCTGAGGTTGCCGCTAGATTCTGGATTCCCCATCCCTCCACTTCCCCCACGATGGTCGGTCGGGGAAACCTCAAACGGGGAAACGCATTCTCAAGTCAATTTTATTTTTATTTTGTTATTTATTTATCTATGACCCGCTTTTTGCGTAACAGCGGAGTATGAATAAAATATAAAAGTAAAATCAGTTCGGGTCCCTGACTAGCCTGCCAAGTTACATCGTCCTAGCAGGAAGTACCGAACTCGCGGGATCACTAGATCCTCGGGACCCCGCCCCCCCACAGCGACCGGATCCGGTCACTGTGGGGGTTGGTAAGTTAAAAACATCTAAGTTTCCGTTTCCCGCTCCAACTCCCCCCAATATCACCGGATCGGGCCGGATTTAAATTGGACGTCTAAGGCACGAGGTCTTTCTATACATATCAAGATTCATTTAAATCTGATCACCCGTTCAATAGCTGAGGTTGCCACTAGATTCCAAATTCTCCATCCCCCCACTCCCCCCACGACGGTCGGATACGGGAAACTACATTCTCAAGGAACCCTATTCGGGTTCCTGACAAGCCTGCCAAGTGTCATCGCTCTAGCACATCAGGAAGCACCAAACTCACCGGATCACTAGAAATTCAGCCCCCCACCCCCACCAGCTCCCCCGCAGTGAACGGATCCGGTCCGGTTATGTCGTTCACGTATCTAGGACTTGTGCTTGTTCATCCCAGCAAATTTCATCCCGAACCCTCCATTCTAAGCGTTTCCCAAGATTTCCTGTTCCCCCCTCCAACTCCCCCCAATGTCACCGATTCCGGTCAGGATTTAAAATTGGACGTCTGAGACACGAGGTCTCTATATATCAAGTTTCATTAAGATCCGATCACTGTAAGTTAAAAATGCCTCACTTTTCCGGATTCCCCCTCTGTCCACTCCCCTCCCCCCCCCCAGATGGTCGGATCGCGGAAACGACTGTTATACAGTCAATCTGTACTGATCCCTGACATGCCTGCCAAGTTTTATCGTCCTGGCACATGAGGTAGTACCGAACTCGCGGGATCACTAGAAATTATGACCCCCCCCCCCACACACTTCCCCACAATGAGCGGATTTGGTCCGGTTATGTCAATCACGCATCTAGGACTTGTGCTTTTTCTTTCCGCCAAGTTTCATCCCGATCTATCTAGTCTAAGCGTTCCCCAAGATTACCGGTTGCCCTTCCCCCCCCCCCCCCCCCCCCCCAATGTCACAGGATCCGGTCCGGATTTAAAATGGGGCGTCTGAGACACGAGGTCTTTTCAGGTTTCACTAAGATCCGATCACCCGGTCGTAGTTAAAAATAGCTCAACCGCGGGACCGACGGACGGACAGAAACTGCGATCGTTATATGGCACTTGGCCGAAGGGCAAGTGCTATAAAACCTCTGCTTACTTTCCTGATATCATGAGACACAAACAAAAACAGCAGATTTATTGTCGGCAGTGTTTCGGCTTTTCTTGTATGCATAACGTTTAAACGCGTAACGTTTGAAAAACATATAAGCTAACATCCTAAGTGATATCTGTTGAAGCTGCACATCCTCGTGTCATGTGTTATGAAACAATGCAGACAGGTTAAATGCGGCAAGATCAACCCCGTGTCAGGAAATTTAGCAGAAAGCTCGTCAGTTAACCTTTCCGGTATGAAGACTAATCATGGTTGAACCATGGGCCCGAATCACATGCTAATGCTAAAAGCGATCAGTGAACTAACCTCTGTAAAAAGCGGCCTCTTCTCCCTCTGGACATGCAAGCTCTCTTCTAACAGCTTCTTCAGAGCCTTTGGCGTGTCTCGTCGCAGGTTTGACAAATCGGGTTTCAAGTAGCCACGACCGACCATGAACAAAATCTGCAAATAAAGAAGGGAATAGCAGTACCGACGAGGTAAAACAGCACAGAAAATATGGTTAAAGTTTAGTTTCTAATAGTAGTTTAAATAGTAAATTCCAAGAAAGAAAAATAATTGCTTTGATTCTACTCGTCCAAATTCCTCGTTTTAGCAGTAGGCTATTCCCGACGAACTGCAGGCAGAGCTGGTGACATTGAGGGCCGAACCTTTCTATCCAAAATGTCCGGATTTTTCGGTAATTTGTTTGCCAGCTTATCGGTCATGGAAATACAGTTCAAAACTGGATTCAGTATGTCTCCTTACCCCGTTACCGAATCTCTAATCGACTTTAGGAACATCTTTGAGCTTTAACCAAAATTCCGGTTTCGGTCGAATTCCGAGTGCATCAGAACAAAGTCCAGATATGGATTGAGCGTGCCTCCTTACCCCTTAACGACTATCTCATTAGCTTAAAAAAAAATTGTTTGACCTTAATTGGAAACTCATCCTCCGCCTCCAAATATATGGCTGCAGCACCCATCTTTGACCTCTACTTTAATCCAGTGGACCTTCATACAAAGTTTAAAGAAAATATCTCAACCCCTTCGAGCCCACGACACGACTGCCAAGTCCCAAGACCAAGACACGCGACTGGCGCACTCTCCCTCCGACAACTAAACAACGAGTAATGTGAATTTCGTCACCAATGACGCGATATGGTTTGGACAAAGGGTAGGGAATGGACTAGTATCTCCACCTCGTTTTTCCGAAAACTGGTCGACAAATTTTACTGAATTGTTCACCAGATCGTTCTCGTATGCATTCTGCCTTTTTGCAAACTATTGATTTCAAAAAAGATTCAGCATGACTACTTACCCCTAAATCGAACCTCTAACAACTTCAGATTAAACTTTTTACTTTTTATAAACTTCCCGCTTTTGCCGGATTCCGAGTGAACAACTTCTCCGACGAGAAAACTATTTTCATATTCGGATTCAGCACTGCTCTATCTCATAGCTTTTAACAAAAAACTGTTTTCGTCACTTAATCTGGCCTCCCCCCCTCTGTTCTCCCTCCCTCTACATCCCTTAATATAGGGCTTCAGAGCCAATCTTCAAAACTTGAACCTGTACTTTGACTCAAAGAGTTTCATGCCTAGTTTGATATTATCTCACCCCCTTCGAGAGTTATCGTGTTAACAGAAGGACACACGGACAACTTTCACGAAATCACAGGTATCCCGTCACTTACTTTTTGGGATCCTAAAAAGAAGCATTAAGTATTCCAGAATGAAGCAGATGGAAGTAGTTCCTGTAAGGCAAGAAAAGAAAGAGCGCTATCTGAAGAAATGATGTTTTTTTTCATCATTTTTGTTCGTCTCTATGAAACGAAAGGATATCTATAACAAGGTAAACTTGTTAGCCCGTCCGTCAGTCTGTCTGTTTCTCAGCACGAAAACTCCCTTAAGAGCTGAGACATGTTGGTAAAGGCGTTTTTCCGTGACAATCCGGATTGACGATTCACAATCCGAATCCTCCAAAATACTTTCCTCAGACAATCCGGATTATGAAAAATCGTTTTCTGTGACAATCCGGATTCATGCTTGGATTGTCGATTCGAGAATCTTACAACGGAGCAAGATGGTCGGATCGTCGTTTGTACAATCTGGGACAGTCGATTCGCTGTTTCTCTGATGAATCAGTTATCTAGGATTATAATCCGTACTGTCGCGGAAAAACACATTAAAGCGACATTATGTCGATGCCAGGTTAGCATTCAAAATGGACCAAACATCTTACTGTGTTGGAGAGGGTTTAGAAACAGGGGGGACAAATATGCTTGTGACTCCTTACCCTCAATGTGTGATCGTACAACTAGAAATCTTTTACCTAAACAAGTTCTACCCTTCACTCTCTCTACATTCCAGCTCCAACTAGCAGGGGCGTCACTAGCCTTTTACCTTTGGGGGGGGGGGGACGTCCGGTTTGTGCCGACGGACTAAAAAATTTGCCAACAAAACACGCCGTTGCCGAAGCGTACATTTTTCCGCCAGCACAGAGTAGAATCGGGGTAAAACTAACTGTAATGCATCAGTTGAGATTATTCCTTTGATGTATTTTCGTATTTTAAGTTCACATATTTGGCTTTTCATTTTAGCCTTCGCTAAAAAGCGAAGCTTCCAACGACTGTACCAAGAACAAGTTAAATTGAGCGCCGCAGGCGAAATTTTTAAATCTGCTTTTTTTTCCGGAAAAATTTAACTATACCTACCATACAAGTTCTAGTTTTTAACGTGTTTCAGCGAATTTCAATCCTAAAACGACAAGCTAAATGAAACACTGTTCTTCTCAATCAAGAATACTACAAAATGCGCTGCAGGCGAAATTTTGTGTGAATTAACTGTAACAACGCATCAATTGAGGTTATTCCTTTGGTATAATCTCTTATTTTAAAGCTCACATATTCGTCTTTTCATTTGAACTTTCGCTGGAAAGCAAAGCTTCCAACGACTGTACCAAGGCAAGTTAAACCAAGCGCCGCATGCGAAATTTTTTAATGTGTTTTTTGGCGGAAAATTCAGCTATAGTACTATACAATTTCCGACTTTTAACGTGTTTCAAACCCCAAGAATTTCTATCCTAAAAGGAAACCTAAATGATACACCATTCTTCCAAATAGGGAATACTACAAAATACGGCAGGCGAAATTTTGTGTAAAACTTACTGTAATGCATCAGTTGACATTGTTCCTTTGATGTAAATACATATTTTTAATTTCACATATTTGGCTTTTCGTTTCAACTTTTGCTAAGAAGCGAAGCTTCCAACGACTGTACCCAGAACAAGTTGAACTAAGCAACGCCGGCGAATTTTTTTTCATCTGTATTTTTCCGGAAAAGTTTGCGACCGGCAAATGTTTGCAGAATTTGATTTCTTACGTATAGAACACTCGGTGTGCGGACAAGAACACCGACGCCCGACAAAAGCATTCAGAATTCGATTTCTTCTGTGTTTTGCCCGACAAGATTGTAAAGAACGTGTAAATAGAAGCCGATGTACCGACGAGACTTGAACTTTCGGCATGGGCCCGAAAAAAAGTTACAGAATTTGATTTTTTTTTTTTTTTTAAAAGAACCCGATGTGCGGACGAGAATACCGACGCCCGACAAAACCATCGAGCATTTGATTTGTTCTGTGTTTTGCTCGACTAGACTGTACAGAACTTGATTCATACATGTAAAAATAACCCCTTGTGCCAATGAAACTTAAACTTCCTGGGTGCGCCCGACAAAGTTTGCAAAATTTGATTTCTTACGTATAAGTAGAACCCGATATGCCGACGAGTCGACCGACGCCCGACAAAAGCATAAAAAATATTTCTTCTGGATTTCTTTTCTATAAAAAGAACCCGATGTGCCGACGAACCGATGCCCGACAAAAGCTTGCAGAATTCGATTCTCCAGTGCTTTGCCTGACAAATGTTTGCAGGATTTCATTTCTTGCGTATAAAAAGAACCCGATGTGCCGACGAGTCGACCGATGCCCGACAAAAACTGAATTTGTTTTTATTTCTTCTGGATTCCTTCTGTATAAAAAGAACCCGATGTGCCGACGAGAATACCGAGGCACGACAAAAGCATGCAGAATTCAATTTCTTCAGTGTTTTGCCCGACAAAGGTTTGCAGGATTTCATTTCTTGCATATAAAAACACCCGATGTGCCGACGGATCGACCGATGCCTGATAAAAAGCATGCAAAATATTATTTTTTCTATGTTTGCCGGCGCTTCGAGCCGACAAACAAGTGAACTTTCGCCGGGCTTCGCCCGACGAAAGTACCTTATCAGGACCTTTAGGGGGGGGGAGTCCCCCCCCCCTCCCCCCCCCCCATAGTGACGCCCCTGCCAACTAGCTCTAGCGGAAAACACTAAAAATCTTAAGGAAAAAATACTATAAGCATAAAAAGGAAACGTTAGAATCTTTAAGGGAAAAACACCGCAATTACCCAATCAATCTTAGTTGTTGAAGCCAAGGTATAACGGATTCAACAGTTTAAAAGTCAGTGGGTAGTTCGAGTAGAGTTCAGTCTCGATCACAATCGAGCTCCAATCCGAGTGCATTTCTAGTGCAGGTGCCATATCGTGTATCTAATGTAAGTACAGCCCTAATAAACATGCTTTTAATTATTGACTATCGAGCTGAGTGCCTATCGCCTTCGTTTTTTTTCATATCTGTCTTATTGACTTGAATTCTTTTTGTTTACCCCTAAATCTGACCCCACCCCCAACAGACGGCGTTGTTTGTTTAGTTTTACATTATGTTAAATGTTTATACCTGGTCTCTATTGTTGATATGAGAATACGGGAGGCCCCCGGAGAGAAGCTCATACAGCACGATACCATAGGCATAGACGTCAGACTGGAAACTGTAGGGATTTTCATCTGCCATTCTTATAACCTCCGGCGCCATCCATAATATGGAGCCTGAAAAGGTAAGTTCAACTTAGACAAATAATAAAAGATTACTTTTCTAGCAAAAAACAAATTTAGTGAAATTTTAACCGAAAAGCTGATTCATTCAAGCCGATTCGCTTTTTCACTTAAGGAAGCTTGAAGAATCGACGAAAATGCGTTGCTTTGCTACACTCTTGATGACTATCTCTCCTTGCCGATGCAAAATGTCCGGCCTCTCCGGGTACCCAGCGGAAGAAAGGCAGAATTGGTGTCATATCTGCTCCCAAAGATCGCCTTGATTGGTTGAAACAGGATTTGAGTCGTTACGGAGACGCTTACTCTTTCTTCCTGAGGATCCACTCGCGTGTTTTGGACTTAGTCATATAGAGTATTCACGAATAATCAATTTTTATATACTAGATTTTCCCTGTCTGATTTGTGATGCCTCTATGTGCTTGTACCTGTGTTCGTGTGCATGACAACGACTCACGAATTATAAATGTTCACGCAGTCTGCTTTACTGAGATTCGAATTTTCCGCGCCATAGTAGAATTTTGCGTTGTAAGGACGGCCGTAGATATTCCGAACGTCATACTAGAACAGATAGTGAAAAAAAAATCCATTAACACAATCTAAATTATGCACTGTATTCAGTTAAATGACACAAAATAAGTTGGCTTTTTAGTTAAGCTTTAAAAGGTCACTTGAACTTAGACACATGCACTCGAGGAGACTCTAGCGTCAACTACATCTTTCTGTTTGCTCGCCAGTAACTTTCTGGCAGGCTAGAATGACCAAGGTAACTTTGACGTAACTTGGAGGATGGAACACACCCTAGAGAAGCAGCTAACGGCATAACCAACTTTAACTTTCGCTTCCAGGATCGGCGACTCTCTAGCTTTCAAGACATTCACCCAGATATCTGGGCTCACTCTTGGCACTCTTGCCCTCGCATTTCGAGGTGGGGCTTTTTGGCCCCGTGGTGTGTCTACAACCTTCATTTTTCCTTACCAGAGGGTTGCTGGAACTGCTGAGATCCCGACCAACGCGTCTTGACGGTTGCCAGACCGAAGTCCCCAATTTTAACAGTCCAGTCATCGTGCAAGAATATGTTGTTGCTCTTCAAGTCCCGATGGATGATATTCTTCGCATGCAGATAACTGGAAATGGGCACATTAAGAAAAAGCGACCGGGAATCATCCAAAGACAAATATTTCACGATGTAACTAAAACGCAACGGCTTTTTAGCTAAAAATCTAACTCTCTGAGATTGCACTAGGCTGGCGTCCAACTGGGAAAAACTGGGGAGAGGAATAGCCATGTGGCAAAATAGCTGCAGAAGCCATCCTCATAAATATTGTCTTTGCTAGACTAGAATCATTCCATACTATGTGCCAAATTGTTCTTATATCGAGTGAAGTAACTCATATTCCGCACTCTAGGCTTACAACACCATTTGGGCCTCCTTCCCTCTCACACAGAAGAGATGGGAGCACTACCTTGGTTTTGTTTTTAGCCCCCAAGCATTCAAATGGGAATAATAAATTAGTAGTAAATGTATTAATAATAATAATAATAATAATAATAATAATAATAATAATATAATTGCAATAACAAGGCTTTCGCCTCTATAAATTTCTCAGACACACTAAATTGAATTTCAGCCAGGTGAATATTACAATAATAACAACATACTAATATTACATATTAGTATGTAAGTAGTAAGTGTTTCAGTTTCTTTTTACATAAAGAATGGATCAAAATTTGTTCGAGTATTGTTTTTCTTCTTTTGAAATATTTCGGACGGCAATGTAAATAATGCAAACCGCCGGACGCAGTAACCTGACGAGGAAGAGTGCAGAATAAACTGAGCAACAAAGAGCACGAGAGAATAACAATTTGTGCCTTGAATTTTTCTTCACTTTAATTAAATTACTGTTTGCACTCGGTACTGTGCATGAATATTTGCCAGGTTTAATTTTCATCGTATTCTTTGGCGATGTTCATAGATACATAACTACTGTACAGAAAGCAAGGGAAGAGACGTATATTTGATGGTGCAAAACGGATACGTCAGCTGAATTTTATTGGAGCTATATTTTGACCCTTCTTGGCAAGGGTCCTCTTCAGGCTCAAAACCGCTCAAGTTAGAAAAACGAATTAATGGCAAACACCAGAGACATGTTCCAGCTTCCTCAGACAAAAACAACAACTTCGAGCGGTGCACTAACGAGTAGGCAGCTTCTCTGCAGCCGTGGTCTCCCTCCAAAACCTGATTTACTTTATTTTCTGCCCTAATTCACTCGGTTAATTTCCATCTCTTCCTCCTCTTTCTGTTCCCCTCCTTCCACTACGAACTGAATAACAGGGTATAAAACCTTCGACTACCCTTTTTTTTTATCATACAATACAAATCTTCGTTCTTCTTTTACTCACTGTCAGGCTCACTCTTCATGTCGGAAGCTTATATTCTTGTTCAGACAACCTGGCAGCAAAACACGCACAGCAGTCGCCTTATGCTGCTTCACTATGTGAGAGCATAGTGGAAATTACATCCCCGTGGGATGTTTTTAAATTAGATAATCTAGGGCATCCAAGCAGCTGTGCTTGACATACAGTACAGGTACAGGTATTACAGTTCCTTTAATGTGAACAGTGCAGTTTTGGGCTGAATGGTAGAATGAAGATCCAAAGTACCTACTCAGGTGTTTTCAGATGCTTACCTACTTTGGCTAACTGGTAGTAGTTTTAGACACAGCACGTGCATGAAAATGGCAAAGTTCGAAGTCAGCAAACGTTCAGATCAGTTCAAATAAGCATACCTCTATCGTATGTAGTGAAACAGTAAGAGAAGTGTTCAAATAGTGGCTGGATACACCTGAATAGCAGATAAAAGCATGACAGATCCACGAAGGACCTTATTTTCTCTGGAGTAACTTACAAACTAAGGTAAATAAACATACCTCTACTGCATTAGTCACCCAAAAACCCCTGATTTTTGGATACCTTATGCCAAACACTGGATATGTGTAAATGTCTGGAATACATTACTTTGACAGTACTATGCCTAACGTTGATACACTATGCTGTCTGCCAAGTGTGGTAGATTTTTTTTTTTTTTTTCAGATGCCCTTAATTACCTACTTTGGCTAACTGGTAGTAGTTTTAGACACAGCAAGTGCACGAAAATGGCAAAGTCCAACGGCGATTTGTTAATTATTGTGGTATTAACCCCTATGTATCGGGCCATAGAGCTTTGTAGGGGTCGAAATTTATTTTGTTTCCTTTATTTTGATTTTAATAAAACTGAACTGAACTGAAGAACAAACGTTCACATAAACATACCTCCAACTTCAAGATGAAGAACAAAATACGGACAGTGTTATACGTACTCCATTCCTTGGGCGGTCTGTCTGGCTACGTCGATCAACTGGAGAAGCTCGAACTTGGTTTCATTGACGTGAAGGTGTTTATAGAGACTAGAACCTTCACACCACTGGGTAACGATGGCTAGTTGTGGCCGGGAAACACAGCCCATGAATAGCAACACGTTTACATGCCTAGAAATAACACAATTTACTTTGTAAACCCCGGGAAGAGTATCTGTGGGTCAGATTCTGCGTGCCTGTCCTCTGGTAATGTTAAGCGTCTCGCGCATAATTACGTTTTTCACCAGGCCTCAGGCGAATTATCCAGTTAAGGAAAGATTAACAGTTTTTCTGTTTCTATATATGTTCGACCCACATGCAAAACCTGAATTCTGTCAGACACAGGTATTTTCGAGTATTATCACAGGACACTGATTTTGTTTGTCTTCTTCAAACACCGGCCATTAACCATACTCTACTATATCAAATACACGGGTCATAAATAAATGATTTTTAATAACTAATTCAAATAAAAATTATAATAGTTTTCAAATTTTTCCTCAAAGTGAATTCCGGCCAAACTATCCAACCGAGCAAAAATCCATCTTCTTAATCAAAATCTTTCTAACCGAAAGTCAACCTTCTTCAACGGCGCCATGACTTAGTCTTGAAATTCGGAAGGAAGTGCTTGTCAATAGAAACGCACAGGGGTATTCTGCCTGACTACGCAGTAAAGAATGTTGAACAAGCACGCACCAGAACGGCAAATAAATTAACGCTACAAAACCCACCTAGTCACTCTTCTGATTCTTTAAGTCATTTGTGCCATATTTTGTGAAGTTTTTGAACAAGTGAAGACACGTATAATGTTTTGAAAATTAATCTAGTATTACATATTTTATATTTTTTACGTTTGACATACCGTTTAATTTTGTTATAAGTTATGAAGTCGTACAAGTTTTAAAATGAACTGTATATACCAATTATATTTGTTTAAGTTGACAGTCCTATGTTATCATATTGTGAAACAGATATTCAGGAATAAATACGATGATTGATTGATTGATAATCAAAGACTTTTTCTTCCAGGTTACGGCAGAAATATCCATTCGACCCGAGACCTATGGAGCTCCTTGTTTCTTTCCCTTTTTTTGGATCCTTGTTCTTTGTTTATGACGGTTGTAAGAGATGTAAGCTTTAAAGGAGGGACCACGCACTGACAACAAGAAAGAAAAGATGCTCACCGAGTTTTGCGTAAAACTGACACTTCATTCTTAAATGCTTGTAGCTGAGCTGGAGTGGGGTCTGTTACGTTCAAGGTCTTGACTGCAACGGGACCATGCCAGTGGCCTCTGTACACCGTCCCGAAAGATCCAGACCCTATTCGGGGTCCGATCAGAATCTCATCAGCAGGAATCTCCCAGTCTTCGATTGACTCTCGGGATGCTCGAACCTGGAGAACAAGAGGTTTAAGCAAAATCTGCTTACCACTTCTGATTGGCGGACTGAGTTCAGACGAGTCTACAGTAACCTATTAAAAGCTGGTCTGACAATCTGAATGGACTATATCTGGTCTTCTATGACCATGGAATTTAAAAACTAAAGCGACATTTTCAACTGACCTTACTCAGTTCTCAACCATATTATTCTGTGTTTTTCTGGCCTTCGTATCAGCCGAGATCTGAGGACGGCTGTTACCTCACTAGCACCCGAACGGGAGTATGTCACCGCTGCGGCACCAATGCGGGACGGACGGAGAGCCTTTGTCGACATCCTATGCGCCACCGATGGCTCTGGGAGAACTAAGGTAAGGTAAGGTCTTCTTTTCAGTATCCATCACACAGAGTAGTAAAACAGACTCATAAGTCTACGAGACGGGTAGTGCAAAGCTCTATCGTCAGGGAGGTTCGCACCTTTTTCTAGCTGGAACACATCTCCTAGCACATTTTCAGTTTTAGAGAACGCCCTCTCAATCAGTCGAGCACCAGCGCTGGCTTCAATAACTTTCTGAACACAGCAAAAGAGACCGCATCTTAGCTTTACTAGAAATTTCTAAGTCCGCAAGTTTGTCTCGCTCTAAATACCGTAAGTATAGTGGGCGACGCTACGAGTATCGCCCGACTGTGAAGCATGGAAAGCGTAGATCTTGGCACTACTCCCTAGTGTTGTTTTGCTCTGACTTTGACGATAGTGATGATCACTGACTGGGTGACTTATAGCAACTAACTGCAACTGAATATGAATCAATGTTTTCAAGCCAAGTGCTTTCCACCTAGAATTGGGAATGCTGAACTGAACGGATTAATGGCATGGTCACAGTATGTCCAAAAAAAAAGAAGAAGAAATACTGGACTAACAATAATATCTCGTGGACAGAATTCTGACAGAAAACACTAAAACAGTTACAAATGATCTCTTTACGTTTTATTTATTTTCTTTCACTTACTCCGCTTTTTTGAATAAATTATTTCAAATAAATTACTTACTTACTTACCTACTCATACTCTACTTTCAGGAGATAACTTCAGTTCCCTCTCTTAAAGATAATTACCTTTTTTGAGCTTTCGTCGGCACTTCTGGCTCGAGGCCGCCAGTGCTTCAACGTATTTGTGGGACTAGCTTGGGCAGATTGACTGTAAAGAGAAGGGCCAGACTTCGTGGGGCTGGACGTAGGCGAGTGGGGTGCATTTCCGTTTAGACCTAGAGAAACAAATGGATTACGCGAGGACAAGGGCTTTTTTCTATCAAGCACTGCCCCGGCTATTCATCGGCTGGAAGCAGAATTGTCCATCTTCCAAAAACGAAACCGGAGAAAGAAGATTGAAGATCCACGGTACATATTTACATTTCTCGGCTTTAACTTTGTAAATAAGCAATACGCAGCATAGACATCTACGGATTCTGTAAGAAAATTTGTGGGTCCTGGTATGTCTACGTGGCTTTGACAATGGAATCCGAGACTTCTAAATTATATTCGAAAAACTATATCTGGTTTATTGGTCACGGTACAAGTCCCTTTTGTCAAGTGCCATATATGTATTATTATTATCTGGATAGCATTACTAACCCCTTTCAAACCCCGAATACATGATTCTGCGCGACACAGGTTTGTGTTCCAGTTCTACCTTTTGTCCGTGGAGCGCAGTGAGTAAACTGCGTTTTGTTTTCGAGGAACTTCCAGTTCCACACGCCACGGCTTCTGTTCTTTTACTGGACGCTGTGAAAGGTGTCGAAAAATTAGGTTAGGTAAAATTAGGTATGTGAGAAGCCAAGAAGACATTTTCAGTCTATAAGAGGACATATAACCCTGTCGTCTTCTGGGACCTAGATGATGAAAAGTTATCTATTTGCTCTTGGGTTGGGTAGGGGCAGGGGCGTCGCTAGCCAAAACTCGAAGGGCGGTGGCAGGGCGCCTGCCGCCCATTTCAGCCTTTCGTTGTATAGGTAATACTTAAATTCCTGATAACTGCAAGCGTTGAAGTAGTCGTATCTCTGAGTTTAGGGGCGGTTTGAAGGGCATGAGTATGGGAGGTGACTACAAAATACATTCTGGCGGATGTCCGGCAAGGCTCAAGACTCATACCACTTAGAAACAATAGCCAAAAAGGACAGCACCACATGCGGGAAACTGGACGAATTTAAAGAAACAATAAAGCTAGTATTATTTTAAGGTTAAGGTGAACGACATTTTTCTGACCTTTTTCTGGAAAAATACAACTTCCCCCAACAAAATCTAGCTTCAAATGTGGCCCAAATCCCGAAATATCGAAGCCTAAAAACCGGAATGAAAATGACGCGCCTTTCCAGTTAATATAGCCTACTAGCGAAATTTTGTGGAATCCTTTATGACAAGAACGTCTTTTGGGATCCCAAATGAAAGCAAGGGCCACTATGATAAATAAGTCCGTCTGTCTTTTCTCAGGACACATTTTGCTGGAAGTTCAATGATTCAATCCGACCCTTCCGAAGAAAATTACTGATCATCCAAAAAAAAACTTGAAAAAAGTTCTGAATTTACAGTTAAAACAAGACCAAACGTTTCGATGGGATCCCAAAATTTAATAATTGATCCAGACAACTGAGTATTTTCTTCGACAGACTCCTTGAATATTTTTACTATTAAAATTTAGAAACGGATAAAGGCCAGATAGCTAATCATCTGAGAAAACCAAGTTCCAGATATGGATTGAGCATGTGTGTGTACCCCTATAGGTCATATCATGGTGATGAAACTGATCGAAACTTCCTGCCTTACTTCTACCAAATTTCCGGTTTCGGCCGAATTTTTGGGCGAACTACTTGTCCGGCAAATAAAATAAATCTCAAAAACGAACTCAGCGTATCTCCTTACACCCCTGCCCTACATTGGACATCTAATCAACTTCATATAATCAACTTATAAAACAAAATCGGTTTCAGTAGGATTCCAGGCTAACTATATATCCAGGTAGAAAATGATTACCATATACAGATTCAGCATCTATTCATACCCCTAAATATCAGACATCTAATCAACTTCAAATAAACCTTTTGCTTTTAACAAATTTTCTAGTTTTGTCCGGATTTCGGGCGAACTACTTGTCCGGGTAGAAAATCATTTTCCCACCAGTATTTAACATGTGTTGTTACTCCTAAATCGAACATCTAATAAACTTAAATAAAACTTTTACTTTTAACAAACTTTCCGGTTTTGGCCGGATTCTGGGCGAACTACTTGTCCGGCGAGAAAATGGTTTTCATCATCTTGTTCAGCATGTCTTCTTACCCGTTAATCGACTATCTCGTTAGCTGTTTAAAAATATTTTGTTCGCCCCTTAATTTGAACCCCCAACCCTAAATGTATGGCTACAGAGCCGATCTACGAACTCGACCTTTCCCTTGACCCAAAGGTTCCTCACGTCAAGTTTCATCAAAATATCTCATTCCCTTCGAGAGTTATCGTGCTGACCGACGGGCGGACGGACAACTTTTACGATGTCATAGGTATCCCTCCATGTACGTTTTGGGATCCTTAAAAAGGCGACATCAAATGACGTGATCATTTGTGCCGTCAATGCATCTTCCTTCATTTCTCGAGAAGCAAGTTCATTTATAAACCTCGCTCTGGAAGATAATTCTTACCTGTATAATTCTTTTCTGTTAAAATCAAAAGGCATGAAACTAGAAATTCTTAAAAATGTGCGCCACAGCTAATATCACCCTGATTTTTACTAAAACCGAAAGATACTGGTGAAATTTAGTTGTTTTAAACGCGGATCGTGTTTTGTGCGCTGCAAGGTAAAATTCATGATTTTGATAAGTGTTTTTTGCCGGTCTTGGAAGCTCAAATTTGACTGTTCTGACAAACGGAAAAAATGCGACTAAAAAATCTCTTCGTATCCAAACAACTAGAACACCGCATCTTTATGTCAATCTGGCAAGCTCAAAACCTACGACTTGGAATACAATTCCTGCAAGTCTCAAACTCACGAGGCCCCCAAACGGCCGATGTCCAAGCTCGATGTCAACTCAGTTTCTTGAACTAGCCGTTAACTAGCTTAACTGATTTTATCGGACGCACTGCCAGACCCCCCACTTTGGTTTCGTGGGTGAGCGCTCATAGCTCAATTTTTGTGGTCGGGCGCTCTTATTAGCCCAGTTTAACTAATTTCTTTTGACTGGGCAGTCGTTTGGCTTTTTTAGCCCCCGACGAACCCCATAGCGACGCCCCTGGGGGAGAGTCACAAATAAAAAGAAAACATAGCAAAAGACATGATCGGCAAATTAGCACAAACAGCACAGAACAAACGTTGGCCAGTAAACGAAGCGGTGAAACAAGTAATTCCCTCATCCAGCACAAAAAGGGCAAAAGAGTTTATCTAGTTAGGGACAGCCTCGAATACAGAAACCCAGAACTTTTCCTCCGATTAAAGTCGCAGGAAGAACAAGACCAAAGGTTTCGATGGGATCCCAAAATTTAATATTTGCTCCCGACAATTCGGTCTTGTAGATATTCAGTCTTCAACAGACTTCTTAAACATTTTTACTTTAAAATTTACAAACAAGTTAGGCCAATGGTAATAATCGGAGAAGACGTATTTGACAGTGCAAACCGGATACGCCAGCTGAATTTCAACAAGTTCAGATATAGATATTCGTTTTGCGCTGTCAAATATTCAAATATGGATTCAGCATATGGTTTACCCAATAGCCTACGTCGTATCTCCTTTCTCACTTACTTCAGCCGGTTTTGGCCGGGATTCCGGACAAACTACTTAAATCTGGAAAAAAAGAGCTAAAGCTCAAAAACGAATTCAGCATGTCTCCTTACCCCATCCAACCTCTAATCAACTTTAGATTAAACTTTTACTTTTAAAATTTTTCTGATTTCAGCCGGATTCCGAGCGATCTATACGTCCTGTGAGAAAATGATTGTTATATGCGAATTCAGCATGTCTTCTTACCCGCAAATCGAACACCCTATCAAATTTAAATACAACTTTTACTTTTAACAAATTCTCCGGTTTTGGCCGGATTCCGGACGAATTAATTGTGCGGCGAGAAAATAAATTTCATATTCGGATGTTCACGTTCACGTCTCTTTGCCACTACATCGAACCTCTAATCAACTTCATATTAGACTTTTACTTTTCACAAATTTTCAAGTTTTCGCCGGATTCCGGGTGAACTATTTGTCCGGCGAGGAAATAAATTTCATATTCGAATTAAGCATATCTCTTTACCCCTAAATCAGCTATCCCAATAGCTTTCAAAAAACATTTTTTGTGCCCCTTAATTTGAAACCCCTCCCCAACCCTCAAATATAGGGCTACAGAGCCCATCTTCGAACTTGACCTGTACTTTGACCCAAATGATCCTCCCACCAAGTTTCACCAAAATGACTCAATCTCCTCCGAGAGTTATCGTGCGGACAGACGGACAACTTTTGCGTCGTCATAGGTATCCCTCCACTTACGTTTTGGGATTCCCACAAAAAAATTGCTGATGTTATTTACATTCAAGGCTGTTTCTTGCCGATCTCAAGCCCTTTCTTTCATTAGTTGTGTTTTTGCAGATACTATGGTACCTGATACCACGGTCTAAGGCCGTTTTCGCAGTTGCCGTCATATCCGATACCACGTTCAAAAGGCGTTTTGGCGGTTATCGTGGTATCTGCGCAGTTACCGCGGTACCTGGGCATTTACCGCGGTATCTGGGCAGTTATCCTGGTATCTGATATTCAGATACCATGATCCGACCGTCGTAACTGATCATGGTAACTGAAAAAGTCATCTCACTTGCATCATTACCATTTACAGAGACCAGGACTTTGTAAAATTGGTGAGAAGGAAGTTTGGAACTTAGTGATGTAACTGGATATCAGTTTTTCTTTAGCGGTGACTTCGAAAAGTGCAATTTCGGCAATTGTCGTTTTTGCAGAGCAACCGTGGCATCAGATTCCTTGGTAATGGCAAAAACGATCAATTGCAGATCTACTTACCGTGGTAACAGATACCATGGAATCTGCAAAAACGCAACTATTACTTGACTCCTCCCATACGGAGGAGCCAACTCATGCAACGGCCAATCCCGGGGCTACCTGAGTTTTTTAGCTGGACTTTAATCCGCAAGGAAGCTTTCAGTTTCGCAGGAGGAGGGGAGGACAAAACATGGGATTAAACTACACACAACACAATATACCAACATGCAGGAACAGCCAATCCGGTAGCAAGGGCGCTGGATAAGACATGGCCATTCCGGGAAAGCACCGACCGGGGAATTCGAGGCGACAGAAAATGACTCAGAAGTCCATGCTTTTCGATCGCTAATGAGAAGGGACATAAATAAATAGTCATGCGCTACACAACAAATTACCCAAAGTTCTCAACAGCTTAAGCGCGGTACCAACGCCATTCATCTTAACCCTTCCTCAAAATATTTACACTCACATCGTTCTCATAACTTTCGCTACCTTGACTTCTAGTCGAAACCGTCACGGAGGCATCGTACATGTATTTAACAATAGGGTTATCCCGAAAAGTATCACAGCATTGGAAGATTTTTCGTCCCCAGATCTTTAACCCAGCAATCACCTACGAATTCTTGGAATTATAGCCTATATGTATCAGTGCCTGACGTGGCTTTGCTAAGATGTGTTTGCTGGCGGACCGGGGTGGGGTTTAATTCCTCCGTGAAAATATAAAATGCCTCCGTGCAACTTTCGCCTGTATTTCTTTAACGGTTTTTCCGCTTCGTGTATTCTTTTTTGCCTTCTAATACTCCACACGTTGTCGTATCGTTGGACAACATAGTTCTTTTGACAGCTTACCGTACTGCTATACACCACCGGCTATTCGAAAAAACAAGACCAACGGTGTCGATGGGATCCCAAAAATCTAATATTTGATTCAGACAATCGAGTCTTGTGTTCGCCAGATCCAGTCTTGGACAGGCTAATCATCAGAGAAAACCAAGTTCAGATATACCTCTATAAGCCATATCTATTTTGACGATACTGACCGAGACTTCCTGCCGATTTACGAGCGAACTACTAGTCCAGAAAAAAAAAATAAAAGTACAGAAACAAAACCAGCGTATCTCCTTATCCCTATAAAGAACATCTAATCAACTTTGAATAAAAGTTTGACTTAAAAAAAAATCCGGTTACAACCGGATTCCCGAATAATTATATGTCCGGGTAAAAAAACATTGTCATATACCAACTCAGCCTCTCTTCTTACCCCTTAATCTGTCATGTAATCAAACTTTTGCTTTTAACAATTTTTCCGGGTTTGGTCGGATTCCGGGCGAACTACATGTCCGGGTAGAAAATTGTTTTCACATAAGTGTTCAGCATGTCTTCTTGCCCTAAATCGAACATCTATTCAACTCGAAATAAAACTCTTAATTTTAACAAACTTTCCGGTTTCGGCCGGATTCCAGGCGAACTACTTGTCCGTCAAGAAAATGGTTTTCACCATCGTCTTCACCATGTCTTTCTACCCCTAAATCGAACATCTAATCAACTTCAAATAAAACTTTTACTTTTAACAAACTTTCCGGCTCTGGCCGGATTCCGGGCTAACTACTTGTCCGTCGAAAAAATGGTTTTCACCATCGTCTTGAGCATGACTTCCTACCCCGAAATCGAACATCTAATCAACTTCAAATAAAACTTTTACTTTTAACAAACTTTCCGGTTTTGGCGGGATTCCGGGCGAACTAATCGTTCGATGACAAAATAGTTTTCACCATCGTGCTCAGCATGTCTTCTTACCCCATAATAGACTATCACATTGGCAGTTTCAAAATATTTTGTTTGTCCCTTAATTTAAACCCCCTCCCCCACCCCTAAATGTAGGGCTACAAAGCATCGTGCTCAGCATGTCTTCTTACCCCATAATCGACTATCACATTAGCTGTTTCAAAATATTGTTTGCCCCTTAATCTGAACCCCCTCCCCCACCCCTAAATGTAGGGCTACAAAGCCCATCTACGAACTCGACTGGTCCAATGATCCAACGAATCCTCATACCAAGTTTCATCAAAATATCTCATTCCCTTCGAGAGTTATTGTGCTTACAGACGGACGGACAGACGGACAACTTTTGCGATGTCATAGGTATCCCTCCACTTACGTTTTGGGATCCCAAAAAGTGCGCTAAATTCCAGTTTAATCGGCTATGATGCCACGCAATTTACTTTTTGCGTCACTGGACACTGAAGGTCGCTCGCACAGAACACTTGAAAGTTTAACCGAAAAGCAAACTTACATTTATTTTATACACTGAACTGGATATTCCCATTTTTCCACCCGGGGCTCTACTAATAACGCCCCAAGTAAGCGCTGCTTGCACGACAACCATAAATTCACCCGCAAGCAGAGAATTTGAATTCCTAGCACAGCGTAGATTATCAGACCAAAGTCTGAACCACCGCTAGGCCTGAAACTGATGAGCTTGGCGAGCACTCTGGCTCAAATATATATGGCCGAATGTCAAGTCTTTCTTCGTCACTTTCAATTTCCAACTCGTTTTCGTTTCCACACATGAAGAATGAAAATCGGTTAATGTGAGTTATTTTTCGGCAAATCTTTACCGTCGCAGTTCTTAAATATTTCGAACATTCAGGTACGTCCGTCTCGAGGTACACACACTTCTAAAGAACAAGCCCGTCAACTTAAATTGAATATTTGTGGATAACAAAAAAAAACGCGGTTTGGTAGGGTCTTCATGCCTATTTAACTGAATATATGATGGGTAACTAGACTGTGGCATCTCAGCCCTATTCTGTAAAAACTAGAACACCTATTTTATCGGACCTACGGATTCTGACTCTCAGAAAATTATCGTATTGTTATCAAGACTACTCAAGCCAGATACAACGACAAACGGCTCTAATCCGAGTACCTGCTACAACAGACAGCAAACCATCTACTCCAAATCCCCACTCTCTATTTACCCCTTATAACTTACCCGCCGCATTTTGTGCGCGCATTCTAAACAAATAATCATCCAAAATCGACGGATCGCTCGAAAGTACGTTGGAGACGTTCGGTGCAGACGTCGAACGTTCCCGCTGCGCTAGACTAGGTGCATGACGACGTCCCATTGGTCCTGTTGAACGCGGTCCGAAATGCTCTGGAGTTTCTTGGGAACCAAACATCTCACGACCAGTACCGGATAAAATGCTAGAAACAGACAATATGGTTACAATCCCCTCTACGAGCTGATATCGATACTTTATTGCAAACGAACTTTCACAGCATTAGAGGGGGTATATCGTAATAAGGTGATTAAACAAAGCTAAGTTAACAAATTATCGAGTGGATGCAACTGAAAGATAAGCTAATTCCGTTCGTTTGTCATCATTTGTCATTTGTCATGGGTCACTTTATATCCCGTTGAAAGTGTTAGGTTGACTTACCTTAGCTAGTTATCTTTGCTATTTCGGTCAATAACCGATTTAAATATATATATATATATAATAAAAGAATAACCAATCAGAATAAAGCATTAAATTAAAACCTTGTGGGGGTAGCGTTTGTCGCTTGCTCAAAACTTAGACGAACGCTGCGCACAAACCTCTTTCTGTAGCGCTCGGTTCTGGTGCTGACTGGATTGAGAACCGGAACTTTGTGTGCTTTAGCTCAAGGTAATCGAGATTTTAGTGGGCAATATTGTGAGGCGGTTGTGAGGTACAATTCATTGAGGAGGAGAATACAAGGCACTTTGAAAGGCTCGACCTACGCTTCGGAATAGTAGCAAGGGCACATGTAAACGCGAAAATATTATTTTTTAGACTTCAATAATCTTAATGATCTTTTACAGGATCAATCGATCAATCAATCATTTTTCTTTTGACCCCAACAGCACCTGGCTAATATGGGCAGAAATTGAACTTTATTTTATTTCGTTGCTTTATTCTTAAAGTTGAAGAAAAAATCTATTCACGCAACAATTCTGGTTGAACCAATCTGTGGGAAGAGTTAATTCACCGAACAAATTACGTCATAAGATTGCAAAACGAAAAGTGTTTCAAATAAATTTTGAACAGGCGCCACGGTCTTTCTGGGATCCCAAAATCCTTAAGTAACATATTTACAAACGTCTACGATACATTTGGGGTTCGTAGATTTAAGGATACGGGGAAGCGATACCGACCCACCCCCAGCAAATGTTACCCTAAAATGCGAAAGCTCTTGCCACTCTAAGAGGAAGTGGCTCAAATCCTCCTCCTGCAACTTGCAAAGAGGGCATTCATGGGCGCTGTCTTGTTTGGATTTCCGATCAAATCCCCACGGTTTGCCTGACCACTCCTGATCTAATTGTTCTTTGAATCTACCTATGACTTCATAGCAGGCCCGAGGACAGGCAGGAGCCCAGTTCTAAAACACTCTTCTTCCCTCAGGAGTTTCAAAATGTTCAACAATCAGAGCATGCCTCCGAGCTGAGCAAACCTCATTGCAATTTATTTCATACGGCTAGGCCTAAGGCGAGTTACCTGTCAAGAGAAGTTTACTGCTGTACTTACGTTTGAATATATTGCTCTTCTTGCAAGGGCCTACAACGGTAGGGAATTTTGGTGGCGCACCGAGGGTGAAACCTGTAGTCGCAAGTCCGGCAGACAAAGCCTTGAAACAGTAACTTGTGACAGCACTCGCAGTAGGCGAGAGAAAAGAAAGTTTTCCGTACCTGGAACGAACAGAATACTGAAACCTTGGTAGTCAACGTAACCACACGCGCTAGTGACAGAAGTCAAAATTAATGCAACCGAATAGGCTCTAGAAATACTGGATTTAATCTTAATTTTTTACCACGTTCACCCCCACCCCCACAAGTTATTTCGCCTTATGGTAAGAGACTAAAACTTAAAAAAGTATGTTTCCTGGGAGTTCATTCCACCTTTGGCACCAAACAACGATCCAATAAATAGTGCGTTTCATTTTTGGCATGTTTCATTTTTGACAAAACCATGCCGTGTTTTGCTCCCATCCGCCTGAATGAGCATTTTCGCGTGGACGGAACCCATCTTCCTCAGCCGTTCAACGCCCGATTGGTTTTCTCATTTTCGCGTGGACATCTTTGGAGTCTTGCCGTCCCACCACGTATTCCGTCCCTGCTCGTATTTTGGGTTTAACATGGCACACGAAATGGAAGTTACACAGGCCAGGACAGTCTGGCTACCGCTACTTAGTAAAGTTCACTTATTCTTTGAACAGTAAATATACTTCTCGACGCGTGCTTCTGTTACTTCCGGTTCAAGTTCCGCCTATGCGAAATATCTACCACTTTATCAAAGAGGCTAGAACGCCTATCACACCAGCACAGCCGGTCCCTAGACAATTACAAGTGTCCCCAGTGCGTCCTTGTCCTTTCAAGTTTAGGCATGAAAACTGTCCAACCAAACGGGATTCTAAGACAAGTTCCAGACCCCTGGGTAGTGGGCACTGTTCCTGTTTCTGTTTTTTTCCTCCTGTTTTACTGTTTATTGTTTTCTGTTTCAGGGACCCAAAATAAACAGAATAGCTGTTTTGAAGCCAGCTGTTTTTTTTCTCGCCTGTTCTGTTCATTTTGGTGTATCCTGTTTTGCCCTGTTCCTATTTTTTTTTTACCTGTTTAAACAGCCAAATCTGTTTTTGGGGGGAACCCGCCTTATCAGTACAACAAATCCAATTTGTCAACATTACCAGTGACCCACGCGAAATGTGGATGCGATGACGGCTATCAAAAATATTGAGCAAGAATTAAGCAACAGTAGGAACAACAGCAAAAAATGGGAACTTCAGATACTGTAAAAATTTATTCAGCTCAAGCTGACGGCGAATTGCATTTGACTGAGCTAAATGGATACGTAGTCAGCTAAGTCTTAGACTACTGTTGCAGCTTTCCTCCGACCCTTCGTGGCAGCAGCCGTCTTCGGGTCCAATATGAAAAAGTGCGCAAGCGCTCAAACTGAGGATTCGAATCCGACTGAATCCGGGTTCGAATCCGACCTTAACAAAAATTAAACCATGATCATAGGTTATAGTTTAAAAATCAGAGGTGAAAAAAACACTGATATTTCAGGTAATCAGATAATGTGATAGATTACTTAACATATTTGGTGGTGGACAGCAAGCAAATTTGATTGTCTAAAGCCCACTGCGTAAAAATTGGGAAAACGGAAACTGAAAGGATGTAGAACAGAAATTTTGAGCGGATTCGTAAGATTGAGGGTTTGGAATCCGAGTCCGAAACCGAAGCCTGAGAAGCAGAAGATTCGAATCCGGCCAAAAGGACGAATCATGGATTCGAATCTGAATTTGGATTCGGATTCGCCCAGCTCTGTATCATAAATTGTGTACGAACAGCCTAATGACCATTCGCCCTTGACTTTTAATTCATTGGTCAATATGGGTCCAGTTACCAGCGTTTGGATGTGGGGGGGGGGGGGAGTGGAGTACCACCGAAAGATACATCTAGATGAAATACCCATATGTACAATGATGTTCACGCATTCCAAATTTCCACCTTAGTACCAGGCACGTTCAGCAAGTTTGCGAATTTGGTCAGGCAATTTACTCTGGGCAATCCAGGCCCAGTTTCACATAATTCGCAAAACGGTGGTAAGCCTTTAAAATTTAACTGAAAAGCCAACTAATTTTTTTTGTCATTTAATTAAACATACTGAATTATTGGGATTGTTCAAAGGGATTTTTTTTATTTTCCACTATCTGCTCTAGTTATGACGTTCAGAATCCTCCCCACAACGCAAATTCTACTATGACTCGGGAAGTTTTAATATAAATACAAACGCTGCTTTTCGTGGGGCAGTGGTGAGATTGGTGAAGATTGTTTAGTGCCGTAACAAAAGAAAAATCATAAATCTTTCTCGTAAGGGGTGCAACAAAAATACAAGCGCATTGAGGTACCACAAATCACACGGAAATTCCACTATTTGAAAAACAATTATTCGTCAATAGCGGAACAACGAAGTAACGCATTTTCAGCGGCTCTTCAAGCTGTTTTAAGTGAATAAGTGATGGGTAACTAGATTGTCCTATCCCAGCCTTTTTAGGTTTAACTTTAAAGGAAACATTAGTTACTGGAGGAATTGTGACCAATTGCCCTTGAACCGAGAGTGTATCGGGGGTTGACTCCCAAAAGTGACAACTAGACCCCAAGGCCCACAAGTACACCAAGTTTCAAATTAGTATCTGTCATGGTTCACGAGATAAGAATGCCAAAATAAAACGGTGAAAACCGAGAACGGAAAACCGGCTATCGCGTCCGCAAGAGTGGATTGTTCATAAATGAACTTTCCACTAAAACGGAACATGATGTAAACAAACGATAACTGGAATTCCTGACAGTATTTTTTGCACACCCTCAGTTCTATACGGAAAAGTTGAGATTTTTCAACTTAATGATGAAAGTGTAACTCCGTTTCACGGAATTTCGCAGAATAGTAGACTCACATTCAGCCGAGAAATCCGCGCGGTTTGGGCCTTGTATGACCATGCTCAAAAGAAACCACCGAGGAAAAGCTGTTCGGTATTCTGATTGAACATGCATCTCTCGCGACCCTCCCTTCACAAAAAAATGACCTTCGTCACCAACCACTGTCACGAAGTGAAGCTTGCTTAACTTTGAGTTTCTGTGATCCGTAAACTTTAGTTTATTACCGATCACTGTGACAAACAATCCAAGTGGAAAGGTAGGCTATGCGAAAATTTGTTGTTAAGACAAACGAAACTTCCATGGCTCAATTTCCATCGGGAAAAAGTGTAATTCATTGACAAAGGCAGCTGGAATTCTGGACCAAGATATTTGTTGTTCTATGAAATGAACTCGAAGAAAGGCATCTGTGCGGTGCAAGGAAGAACTATTCAAGATACTTCATGGTACAGGGCAAACTACAGGTGAACTCTGCCATAAACATAATAAAAAATACGGGAAATCAAATTCTAAAAAAAAAACTGTTTTTAACAGCCGGTTCTGTTTTTTTTCGCCTGTTTAACAGCTGTTTCTGTTTTCCAAGTCATCATTTCTGTTAAAACAGAACAGGACCTGTTTTCAAGTTTCCTGTTTTCTTTCTGTTTCTGTTCTTATGTGACCTGTTTCTGCCTGTTCCTGTTTGAATGCAAAAACAGAACAGTGCCCATGCCTACCCCTGGGTAATTCATGATGTCTAAGCCTTTATGATGTCTAAGCCGATTCGGGTGGGCTTTACCTCGTCAGACGAGGCGCTAACCCCAAGCCTGATTCTGTTGAATTTTTTTTTACAAAAAACTATGGAAGTCAGAAAAATCGACCAGTCTGCTCTCATGGCGGGAACGTCTTTAAAGTTTAAATGAAAAGCCAACTTAATTTTGAATCATTTAACTAAAGACACTGCATTATTTGGATTGTCTAAAGGGATTTCTTTGATTTTTCATCATTTGCTCTAGTATGACGTTTCGGCCGTCCACACAACGCAAATTTCCACTGTGACACAGAAAAACTGAATCTCAATACATACGCGGCTATTCAGAGGTGATCAGCTTGCGGAAGGAAGCTCACAGCCAACACTCATTTTTCGAAAGTCTTTCTGTCAAGCATACAACACAGGTAAAAGCGCGAAGAATAATCAAAAATCCGACAGGAAAATTCCACTATCTGAAACTGATTATTCATAAGTGGTGGATCAACGACCTAACACATTTTCACCGGTTTTCAAGCTTCTTTAAGGGAATCAATAAGTGATGGGTAACTAGATTGTCCTATCCAGTGGAGAAACCAGCCCATTGTCGTGGGGGGGGGGGGCAAATTTTACCGACAAGATTTATCGATTTCAAGGATCTTACAACCGTTGTAATAAAAAGTTGTAACATATCAATTGAGATGGTTTTCTAATGAAGTTAATGGATTCGCCATTAACTTCCTGGCACCAATGGTCATTACATAAAACCAGGAACATACTATGCAGTCAGTAGTCTTGCAAATCAGAAAAGATGCCCTAAATTTGCTGCTTAAGCGTCCGAACGAAATCCAACAACTGAGTGGAAGGTAGGAGGGGTCAGAGTAACTTTATGATGTGACGATTCAAAAACCAAACGTGTGTATGGGCGTTAGGAAGTGCTCGGATTAGACCGAAACTTTCCCAAGAAGTTCAGTTTATCCGCGTCTGACAACAGTGTTGCAAGGAGGTCTCAGAAATATTGTAATACGGGTAGTGGCCGAACGGATAGAGTGACTGGGATAAAACTTGAAAGGTACAAAACTCATGGGACCTAGACAAGTAATTTGAGGCCCAAACCAGATCTGACGTCCGTTAGATGAAGGTCGGGCAGAGGGACCGGTAGGCCCACTGGAAATTTTTCGGAAATGCTCAGTTCGAGCGCGGCAGATGCCAAATATGTGCCATTTATGTGTCCAAACCTCTTCTTGCCATTATGGTCGTCCTGTGGGGGGATTAGAGGTGGGTCCTGGACATTTTCTTAAACGCTTAAACGCAAGTCGCTTGAACGATTGAGATAAACTTGGCAATGCTGCGCCCGTGTGACTTAATTGTGTTATTCAGATATCCTTGCCTGATCCAACCTCGGTGGGCCGAATTGGTGGGGGTATCACTGCCGGGAATTTGAAACTCATAAGTCACTGAATAAAGTGGACTATTTCCCGGAATGGTAAACAGCAAGATCAACCCAAAAGGGCAGTTTATGGGTGGGAACGGAGAAATCACTCAAGAAAAATTCGAGAAAACAGGTTTGCCGGTGTGGTTGGTTTACCGTCAAGGAATAGAAAGGAACGAAGAAGCGTTTGGTTAGTGCATTTTCGGATTTACCGACGAGAATGTTCCAGTCACCACATCAAAAAGTCTCGCACTGATGAATAGTTCAAAAATACTGAATTTAACGACAAGATTTGTATCCATTCCGGACGTAAACAGACCGAAAAAAAGAGTTCCCATTTTACCGACAAGACTTTTCCAGGTCACTGTATCGAAAAATTAAAAACAACAGATATCAGGATATCGATCCGATCATCGGCTTGATTTCCCGACAAGGCTTTTGTCGGTATTGTCTCCGTATCCCGACACAAAATTCTGATTTCCAGACAAGCTTCCTGATTACCGACAGAGCTTATGTCGGTATTAGAAACGGTATTAGGAAAGTGTTTTCTATCAGAGCTCTTCCCGGTACTGAAAACGGAACCCCTGCACCGTCTCCGCACCGACAAACGCTGTCGATTTCCAACCAAGAAGTTTCCAGATTTACCTAAAGAGCTCTTGTCGATATTGAAAACGGAATCCGTCCACTGACAAACGTTGCCGGTTTCCTTACAGTTTCAAGATTTACCGACAGAGTTTTGGTCAGTATGAGAAACGAAATGAGGAAAGTGTTTGTCAGAGCTCTTATCGGTACCGAAAATCGAATCTACGCACTGTCTCCACAGTCCACACTGAGAAACACTGCCGGTTTTCCAACAATAAGTTTCCTGGCTTACCGACAGACATTTTGTCGGTATCGGAAACGGAATGCTAAAGCGTGACGTACCGACAAACGCTGCCTATTTCCCAATAGGAAGTTTCCTGTTTTACCGACAGAGCCTTTGTCGGTGTAGAAATGATACGATTTACCCGACAAGATTTTCGGGGGGGGGGGGGGGGGCAGCTGCCACACGACCCCCCTAGTTTCGCCACTGGTCCTATCTCAACCCTTTTCAGTTGAACTTTAAGATGATGACAGAGGTATCAACTGCATTTCAGCATTCTGAAAGGTAAATGATTGACTTGATTTACTGCGGCTGTCTAGGCAAAAGCATCCCGGCAAACAGACCTCTTTAAAAAAAATACTCACGAAGGTATGTCGAACACTCATCGTCAGCTGAAAGTTACCATTGATCTCAACAAAGATCTCTCCACCTTCTAACGACGAAATATCGGTGTCCCAAGGCAAGGCTGTATCCTGATCAGGTCCCTTAAACACACAACACATACTCGGTTCTAACTCCCTTAGCTTCAAGGGCTTCAAAAGCGCTTCTCTTAGCGTTTGTCCCGGTTTCACTTGCACTGTGGTTCGTTGCTCGTTAGGCAAATGAGCGCGGACAATAGAGCGGAGGGGCGATCTTGGGGGTTGCATATCGCATAAGGGGGGACCGGGGCCTCCGCTGTTCATCTCTTTCATGAAGAAGGGGGGAGATACTGAAAAAAGAAACAAGAATAATTATCTGAAGTACAGGTCACATAGATACAGCTTCTGACCCAATATTCTGAAAAATATACTCTTTTCTACGACTAAAAAACAGGCTGTTTCTTATTCGATTTTAAGACCCCTTCGCTCAGATGAGAACAAGGCCAGAAGTTTCGGTGGATCCCAAGGATGGGTCAAGGAGGTTAAATGTTGCAACCGAACTTCGAAATATTTCACGGAAGAAGAAGAATAATAAAGCTAGAATAGGGATCCTGTCTCTCAACTCATATGGAAGAAGAAGAAGAAAACTGGAAAACGGCCAACATGGGTCATGCCTTTTCGGCGTTAACATCGCAAAAATTCAGACGACAAGGCACGGCCCCTGTTCAAAATAACCTCAAGTGTCGACACTCTCCGACTTTTTCCATTATTTTCATAATTTAGTTCACTTTTATCTGTTTTACTTCTTGAAATATACTCTAGGCCTAGATTCCAGGCGAAACACCCATCCGAGCAAACGAGAAGAAGATGATTGGGTAGACAAGGTACTATAGTACTCTAAATGGGAGACTGTCAACCGTGCGTATGGTTGACAGATAGCGACATTCGGAAATTCCTACCTGAGCCGGAATTTCTTTGTCTGTTTCTCAGCACAGCTCAAGCCTGGGATGCCCGGACTGAATTCCCCCTCATCTTTGCCCAAAATTGCTGCAAGATTTGTGGTTTTGCAATTCCCGGATAGAAAATTAATCGCCAGAGGCGCAAACTGTATCTCCAATATCTGGTTAATTGTTCATTCCCAAATGTCTGATTTTCTCTAAATTCTGGTCAAACCGTCTAATTAGAAAATTTTGTTCGTTCCCTTATTGTGAGTTTCCACCCGATTCCGGCCGAACTATCCATCCTCAATGAGACATCTATTAATTAGAATATACTGTTCGTTCCTAAATTTTCAGTTTCCCGGCCTAACCATCAGCCCGAGGCGTAAACTAATACCATACCCCAAACTATCCTTTTACCCTGTACCCTTCGTTACAACGAAGGCTGAAACTCTGCATGGAGTTGGTGTCAAATCTCTGAATCACCCAATCCACAAAAGTATTTCCCCTTCCGAAAAGCGGACGAAAAGGCTCCCGCAAGGTAGCTACTGCGGTTGAAAAGTTGCAGCCAATCAAATGTGCCCACCAGAGATTCGTAAAGAGTTTTGTCCCTTTATTTCCAAAGTTGTATAACGAAGGGTAAGCTGAGCTGCTAGTTAAATTTATAACATTACTGATGACTGCTGTACCCCTATATACGTAGGCACATTATGATTTATGCGTGTGTTCATAGGTTGTATCTATGACTATCAGGGGCGTCACTATGGGGGGGGGGGTTGCTTAGTTCAACTTTTTCTGGGTATAGTCGTTGGAAGCTTCGCTTCTTAGCAAAAGTTGAAACGAAAAGCCGGATATGCGAAATTAAATATATGAATTTACATCAAAGGAACAATGTCAACTGATGCATTACAGTAAGTTTTACACAAAATTTCGCCTGCGGCACATTTTGTAGTATTCCCTATTTGTAAGAATGGTGTATCATTTAGTTTTCCTTTTAGGATAGAAATTCCTGGGGTTTGAAACACGTTAAAAGCCGGAAATTGTACTATACTGAATTTTCCGCAAAAAAAACAGATTAAAAAATTTCGCATGTGGGGCTTGGTTACAGTCGTTGGAAGCTTCGCTTTCCAGCGAAAGTTAAAATGAAAAGCCGAATATGTGAACTTTAAAATACGAAATTATACCAAAGGAATAACCTCAATTGATGCGTTGTTACAGTTAGTTCACACAAAATTTCGACTGCGGCGCACTTTGTAGTATTCTTCATTTAGAAGAACAGTGTTTCATTTAGCCTCGGCGTTTTAGGATTGAAATTCGCTGAAACACGTTAAAAGCTAGAACTTTTATGGTAAGTATAGCTAAATTTTTCCGGAAAAAAGGCAGATTTAAAAAATTTCGTACAGTCGTTGGAAGCTTCGCTTTTTAGCGAAGGCTAAAATGAAAAGCCAAATATGTGAACTTAAAATACGAAATTACATCAAAGGAATAATCTCAACTGATGCATTACAGTTAGTTTTACCCCGGTTCTATTCTGTGCTGGCGGGAAATGTACGCCGTTGCCGCGAAGCGGTTACGGTGTGTTTTGTCGGCACATTTTTTAGTCCGTCGGCACAAACCGGACGTCCCCTCCTCACAAAGGTAAAAGGCTAATGACGCCCCTGATGACTATACCAAACACATTTGACGTAAGCCATGACAAGTTTTTGGTGAATAAAAAGATTTATCTATCTATCAATCCCTTAATTAGCCTTGACGTGAAATTTGTTTAACCACAGGCAGGCGTCTACTTACAGTTTTGTTCATCTTGCTGCCTCTCTCCAACTGTTGTGGTTACAAGGTATTGTTCGTCTTCAAAGTCGCAAGATACTTCTGGGCTCTGGCGTCCATTCGAAGCGAGACTTAGTCTCTCCAGAAGCTCTTGCTCTCTCGCTTTCAGATCATGTAGCTTGCTGGTCATTTCATTGTACTCCTGTAAGACACAACCTTCATGCACCAGCTTTGTGTGTATACACTCACATCAGGAGGTGGGGGGGGGGGGGGGGGTGAAACATGGCTGATTTTACTGGTCAATAGCACAGCTCCTATTTGTCTTCATTGCCTTAGGCTCGAATAGGGACCTTCAACTACAACGGCTTATGGGAGGTGTTCTTCCAGCCTTGTTATTTCCTCTTCGGTAAATGCCGCGCCCGGAATCCGACAAAAACCGAAAATTCACCAGTTATAATAAATTCTTTACGCAGTTATTCATGTCGGTATAGAGACAGGAAGACTGCTTTGTCATATTACCGGCTAAATGGTGTGATCGCATTTCTAATAGGTCAAGAACAAGTAGGATCAAAATACCCTCACGAATTTTCAACTAGCACCGGTAACCCCGTCGTAGCCTGACCTAGTCCGGATCACTAAAGACAGAAAGGAATTGCTCAGTGGATTTGGTGAAGTGGTTGATAAGGGATGAACAAGTGAAGCCTGAAAGTTTACTAGAAAGAAGTACGATAAATATACCCCTTTTGGATCCCAACGACATCTTTCGTCTTGTTGCTTTTGCCCCTCAGCTACTTACACAAGACACACCCGTAATATGCAGGTAACAATTTCCATCGGTTATTTAAAGTGTTAAGCCGACTGGAAAAACTAATCAAAAGAAGTCCTTAGGTACAACACCTAAACTTACCGTCAGGTAGAGAGAAGGCGGATGCTGAAATCCTCCAAACTGCTCGTTCAGCGCGTCAATATTCTGCTTCGTCAGACGAATCATGCTTTGAATATTCCTCAGCTGAAAAGCGTTTCAAGTTACTTTCTAAAATTTTGACCTTAAAGTTCATATGTCTGGCATAGTTGCTAAATTTCACGGTTCTTGAGACCAAGATACTCAACGGATGATGTTTACAATGCTGATGTCCGCCTATCAAAATTTGGTCGGCGCAGTGGCTCAGGACAGTTTCTTGACGCCGTTCTCTGGAATCCAAATACAAACGGACAAGCTTGAAAAGCTTTAGTAGGAATTCTGCATCGTATCTGAAGACGACCACGCTCTGTCCTTGCTTTTTCTTTTTCACTGGTCCGGTTCAGTATGGTTTGTTTCTATCAGGTTACAAACTAGGATGCCCACACTACTGACCGTGACAATCAATGAATCTGCCCTGGCACAAATGGCTACGTAGCGTGTGTGTGTGGGGGGGGGGGGGGTTTGCCTCAGTAGTTCCTCCTACCTCAAACCATGTCTCCTCCCTAGGGCTCAGCCAAATACTACCAAGAGAAACAGAATCATCCACCAGGTCAACCAAATAATCCTCAACTCTATCCCATATAGAATCAAATTTAGCCAAGCCAGACTTTATAAAACCAGTTGGCGGAAAATTTCCTAGATACCCTCGCCACACAATCATCGCTGTCAACTGAGGAAAATGCGTCCCTTCTCTCTGCTTGTTTTGGCAAATTAAATCAATAGGCTACTGACAGTTGTAAGGCCTCCCAAACAAAAAAGAGATGTCAAGGCATGTGTCACTGCACACTTCCAGTTAGTTACAAATCCAAAGCAGTATAGTTAGGAAAGAAATTGGCCGCAGTCTCGTTAGGACAGGAACTGGCCGCACGAAATGGTAAGCAACCTCCCAACCACAGCACTATTGTTTCTGGTAAGCATTTTGTTATACAGAGCCTGAAACGTACAGAATCAGATGCACTTAGAGAGAAAGCGGCTGTTGTGCTCTCCACTTCGCTTTGATCGACCAGTAGGATCGAAGTCTGTTTTAGAACTTCGTGATTTACAATTAGGTCTTCGGGGCTTGCAATTAGATAGTTAGTTATGCAGAATTTTTACTGCAATGAAATCAAGCAGAAGCTAGTAAGTCCATTTGCTAGAACATATGTGACACCCTTTATGATTGCCTGTTTATTTATCACCAGCTCAGTCAATAAAAAATCCCTTTCTGGACCACACTGTAACGAACCTGTGTTCGGAATGCAACACATGGGAGGGTGGGTATGGTTGACCAGTGGTGCAGGTTAAAAACTTGGACATTTGTCTGCCATCCGCATTCCAGAACTCTAAAGCTTGTCCAATTCGTTTTACAATCCATGTCAGAGAAAACCTTCACTGTTCGAGGTCATTTAAGATCCACTAGGGATGCTACAGAATCAAACCGTTGGTAACTCCTTCACTGTGAATTACCTACTGTTTTGTATTACTCTCCGACAGTCTAGACGATCATTCATTAACTGACAGCTTTCTAGTACACTAAGCCCTTTTTCTATAACTGGGCTATGCTAAAAAACTCAGACATGCTGTCAGGGAATGTAGGTGTGCCTCTTGGCCTTATCCCCCAGAGGAGTATCAGTATACAACATTTAGGTGTAATAGAGGTATGCTTATCTGAAAGTCACATAGCTCCGAATTGTCACCAAAGAAAACACTAAAAGAAATGACAGGCAACTTTTACTGCAAAATACATAGTAAAACCATTTTATTTGGTGTCCAGTTTATCAGCTGGATTTTACGGCAATTTCTCTCAATTTTCTTCTGTTTCTTCTTTCTATTTTTGCATCTGTTGCTATGTGGCGCATAATTTTGCCAAGAAGACGGCACTTAAACCAGGTTCAAACTAAATAGCATACCCTAATTGAAGAAGTATATTTAAAATTTACGAGAGAAAAATAAACAAATAGAATTTGAGCTTAGGTTACTGTTTGTTTGTCGTGCAAGAAAGTTAAAACAGTTGGCTACTAGCTGACATCAAATTTATTAATCTTCCTTCCCATCTGACTATTTTATAAGCAATAAACAAAACCAAGGTTAATGAACCACAAATACCACAATCCCTTGATGTTTGGATGCCCTATATGCCGAGTATATCTAGCATTTGGCTATTCAGGCAGACACATATCTTCAATTTTTGGGAACAGTGCTCCAACTTAGGGTATGTCTAGAGACGTCGTTTTAGGGGGGGGGGGGCAGGAGGGGAAGCTGCCCCCCCCCCCCCGGCATCCAAATCAGCCAGAGGCAGAGGCGTCGTTTCGATAAGACAGGGGAATAGACAGCGTCATCCCTGCTTAAAAAGGTCAATGTTTGGTGAACGACTGTAAAATCCGGTGCAGCCTACATGACAGCCTGTCATAAAAATCACTTTGTTTCTTAAAAACTTTATAACTTTTTATATACTGCCCCCCCCCCCCCGCCCTCCAGAAACGACGAATGAGAATCAACCAGTGGCACCCGTTCACTAAACCTTTGGGGTGGGGGCCAGGTTTTTCACTGTTTTGGGGGTAACATTAGAGCAGTTTTGAAATATACTTTAAAGTAAAGTCATTGCTTTGAATTTTGCTTTCGAAATATGCTTTGAGTCTCAACCCCAGACTCTAAATCTCTTTTCGGCAGTTTTCAAAAATATCTTAAATTAAAGTCATGGCTTGGTATTTTGCTTATTTTTCTTTGTATTTTGAAAACATATTTATTGGAAAAGATCGAGCGTCACTTTATTATTTTTTCCTGACAGGTGAGGGCCACCTTGAAGATTCATAGGGGGGCACTGCCCCACAGGAGCACAAAATAAAAGCGAAGCAAGGGGAGAGGGTCAGCAAACACTCAGTGCCTTTTTCACTCAACCCCAGCTTGCTTATTTTGTGAAACGGTACGAAAAGTATTAAATATACTTTTACCTAGGTTGCAGAAAAGGCTACTCTGTTTCAGTTTTGTTTCGGATGGTAATTTTATTCAGAAAGGGTCGAATTGAATAACCCTCATTTACCATTTTCCAGTAGAATGTTCTACACTGTTTGAAATTTATCATAACCAAACACTATGAGCTGATCGGGACTTTGAGCTTGAGCTGAAAGGCACTTTGATCATAAGGAACTCCAAATTTTTTGCCTGTAGCCCTGTAGCAGTACACTCTGTTTACTGGAAGAGTGTGTCATGAGGTTTGGGCTCACGATTTCAGGGAGGGGACATTTGAAACCTAAAATTTGCTCGAGAAGTAGCTAGTTTTGTTGCAAAACAGGTAGATTTGTTGCTACACGGTCGTTAGAAGCTGATGCAGTGGCTTCGCTCTCCAGCAAGTTCCTGTTATTAGGCATGGCCTTTACCTTTCACAAACTGGTTTCTTGAAATTCGTTTAGTTTTCTGGATGTTGTTCAGTACGTTTCTTGTCTATTATTTCTAAACAATTCAACTCATCAGTCGTGCTGGATTTCAAACAAGGTGATTTTGGGGCATCCACCCAAATGCCCCAAAATCTTGGGGCAATAACTGCCAACAATGCCCTTTAAACAGCCCCTGTTTTACAGGTTCCCGAAGAGGGCCCGGGACAACACTGCTGCCCCCCTTTAGGTTTCAACGAAATGACACCTCTGGGCAAGTCCCAACGTTTGAGCACAGACGGCATCTTGCTTACATGAGGCACTATTCGTTGGAACCATCCTGGAGGCAAGGGCTCAGTACCAGTCATACAGAAATCCTCAATTTCAGTGCACAGTGCTCCAATGTTAGGGCATCACCATTATCATTGCTCATACTTGACACCATGGCCTGGAACAAGAGCACATCACAGTAGAGGTATGCTTATGTGAATGTCACCCAACAGTGAACAGCCACCAAAGAAAAAACTGAAATCTGTGCAAGCCAATTTTTGATGCACAATAGCTACTTGCCAAAACATTTCATCCACTCAATTTTAAATGTGTCACTTTTTAAATGAAAACTTAACTGTCAGTTTATTTGGTAACTGCCACCCATGTATTCCTTTCATTTTGGTAAGCAGAACATAACTTAACCAAATAGATGACATTCAAAACTAAACATAGGCAACTCTCAAAAGAGAAGCCCATTTAACAAGACCAAAGGTTTCGATGGGATCCCAAAAAATTTAATATTTGCTCCCGACAATTCTGTCTTGTAGATATTCGGTCTGCAACAAAGTTCTTAAACAGTTTTACTATTAAAATTTACACACAGGTTAAGGCCAATGGTAATAGTCGGCGAAGACCAAGTTCGTATTTGACAGTGCAAAACGGATATGCCAGCTGAATCTCACCAAGTTTAGATATATTCAGATATCCGTTTTGCGCTGTCAAGTATTCAGATATTGATTCAGCATGTGGTTTACCCTATAGCCTACGTCGTATCTCCTTCCTACCTTACTTCTGCCCAACTTCCGGTTTTCGGCCGGATTCCGGACAACCTACTTGCCTGACAAAAAACTAAAAGACGAATTCAGTATGTCTCCTTACCTTATATCCAACATCTAATCAACTTCAGATTGAACTTTTAGTTTAAAAAATTTTCCGGTTTCAGCCGGATTCCGAACGATCTATACGTCCGATGTGAAATATGATTGTCATATACGAATTCAGCATGTCTTCTTACCCGAAAATCAACATCTTATCGAATTTAAATAAAACATTTACTTTTAACAAATTCTCCAGTTTCATATTCGGACTCACACGTCTCCTTACCTCTATATCGAACCTCTAATCAACTTCATATTAAACTTTTAAATTTCACAAATTTTACGGTTTTCGCCGGATTCCGTGTGAACTATTTGCCCAGCGAGAAAATAAATTTCATATTAGAATTCAGCACGTCTCCTTACCCCTATATGAATGAATGAATGAATGATTTATTCGCACATTAAAGCCATCCGGCCATCATGCAAGAAAACGAAACAAAAAGTAAACAATCTTACATGCGCATATACACACTAACGCACTCTTAATATTTTTAATTTACACTGAATACTTTCTTAGCACTAAAAACACAATTTCCCCATCAGAAGAAATCTTTCCGGTGTTTAAAAGCTAACCTGAGGAACTTCCCAATAATTCTTATTTCTTTAAAATCTTTACTCCCCATCATTTTAATAATCCATTTCTTATCAGTTCCCCCCACCCCGAAAATCTCCTCCCTTAGCCCCCGTAACTCTCTACAATCACAGAAAAGGTGGCATATATCCTCGTTCATTTCTCCACACATAGGACAGAAGTATCTCAATAGCTTTCAATAGCTTGAAAATAGCAATAACTATCTCAATAGCTTTCAAAAAATATTTGTTTGTCCCTTAATTTGAAACCCCTCCCCCACCCCCAAATATAAGGCTACGGAGCCCATCTTCGAACTTGACCTGTACTTTGACCCAAAGGATCCTCCCACCAAGTTTCATCCAAATATCTCTCAATCCCTTCGAGGGGTATCGTGCGGACAGACGGACAATTTTTGCGATGTCATAGGTATCCCTCCACTTCCGTTTTGGGATGCCAAAAAGTAATAATAAAAATCAGATTTACCACATTCCAATTCAAAATCTGTGCCAGGACAACCCTTAAAGCACAATGGACACTTCTAATGCTTTATTTTGTATTAAATGCTTCACAAATAAACATTTCCGACTTCCATTCGACGGCACTACAAAAATCGGCCGTTTTCTTATTATTCCTTGTCTTTACCTCTCTGGCATTTCGGCGATCCAAATCTTATGAGCTGGGATATCGTGGCAGGAAATTCAAAAACTCCCAGCAACGCTTGATAGAGAAGGATATATTTGAGATGTCACCAATAAGCCAAGCCGCAGATGCAGTTTATCTGATTGTTCTAGTGTGTCATCAGAAGTTCCATGTTTTAAGTGCCTATTGAAAGTTTTTCTTTGTGGAATAGTGTTGTGAAGCTTGATTAACTTGCTTTATAAAATGTACCAGAATACGCAATAAGTTTATAAAAAATAACATAGCTACAAAAATCATTAAAAAACAAATAGCCTATTCAAATCTGAATTAGACAAGCTGATTTATGCATAAAATAAAGATCTACTAAGTGTTATAAGAAACATCACTTTTATCTTTGTTCAAGCTAGTAAACTGAGCATGTACTAGCCCAAAATATTACGCTTTGAAATATCACAGAGAGGAAACTGTTGAAAAAGCTGCTGAGCTAGGGGGTAAGCATTGTTCCTAGGTTGTTACAGAGTGGGATTGGGGTAGTCTGATGTGCCCATTGAACTTTAAACATTTGACTGTTTTGCAAGCAAGTCGGAAAACCAAGGTACAGTAGAGGAATGCTTATTTGAACAGTTACTCAAATTTGAACAGTGCAGTTTTGGGCTAAATGGTAGAATAAAGATCTAAAATACCTATTTAGATGTTTTCAAAAGTCCTTAATTACCTACTTTTTGGGATCCCAAAACGTAAGTGGAGGGATACCTATGACATCTCAAAAGTTGTCCGTCTCTCCGCACGATAACTCTCGAAGAGATTGAGATATTTTGATGAAACTTGGTGGGAGGATCCTTTGGGTCAAAGTACAGGTCAAGTTCGAAGATGGGCTGTGTAGCCCTATATTTGAGGGTGGGGGAGGGGTTTCAAATTAAGGGTCAAAACAATATTTCTTTAAAGCTATTGAGATAGTTGATTTAGAGGTAAGGAGACATGCTGAATTCGACCCGGAATCCAGCGAAAACCGGAAAATTTGTGAAAACTAAAAGTTTCATATGAAGTTGATTAGAGGTTGGGTTTAGGGGCAAGGAGACGTGCTGAGTCTGAATATGATATTTATTTTCTCGCCGGACAATTAGTTCGGCCGGAATCCGGCCAAAACCGGAGAATTTGTTAAAAGTAAAAGTTTTATTTAAATTTGATAGGATGTTTGATCTGTGGGTAAGAAGACATGCTGAATTCGTCTATGACAATCACTTTCTCACCGGACGTACAGATCGCTCGGAATCCTACTGAAACCGGAAAACTTGTTAATAGTAAAAGTTTAATCTGAAGTTGAATAGAGGTCGGATTTGGGGGTAAAGAGACATGCTGAATTCGTTTTTGAGCTTAAGTTATTTGCCAGACAAGTAGTTTGTCCGGAATCCGGCAGTAACGAAGGACGGAGATACGACGTAGGCTACAGGGTAAACCATATGCTGAATCCATATCTGAATATTTCACAGTGCAAAACGGATTTCTGAATTTATATGAACTTGGTGAAATTCAGCTGGCATATCCATTTTGCACTGTCAAATACTAACTTGGTCTTCTCCGATTATTACGACTGGCCTTAACCTGTTTGTAAATTTTAAAACTAATAATTTTTAAGAAGTCTGTGTGCTCTGTGTGCTGAAGATCGAATATCTACAAGACCGAATAATCGGAGCAAACATTAAAATTTTGGGATCCCATCGAAACCTTTGGTCTTGTTCTAACTGGTAGTTACCTTTAGTTACAGCTAGTGCATGGATATGGCAAAGTTCGAAGTCAGCAAACGTTCAGATCAGTTCGAATAAGCATACCTCTACTGTATGTAGTGAAACAGTAAGAGAAGTGTTCAAATAGTGGCTGAATACAGCGGAATAGCAGATCAGAGCATGACAGATCCATGGTGGACTTTATTTTCTCTGGAGTAGGTGAGAGTCGGGTAGTATGACACATTTTTTTGTTTGTTTTTTAATTCCCTGAAATTTGTAGCACATAGCATTGGCAGCACGCACTGGGTTCCCTATAGAATCTTTGGGATTTTTTTCATATTTTTCTCTCTCACAATTTTTCAGTAGTAAGCTTAATTCTGGACATTGTCACTGTGTCATACTATCTGCCGGTGTAGGGTAGTATGACACACCCCTGGTTCAGTATGAAAAATCTATAACTGGTATGTTTTCTTATTATATTTCACTCACAAACTTTCATTTAAAAACAAACAAAACTTTGAACCATGAGGAATGGTTTGTGATGGTTCCAAGGCGATTTCCCCTCCCTCCACCCCCCACAGGTGACTGAACCCGAAAAACTGAGGTTTCGTATATTTGTTTGCATATTTAGAGTCTCAGTACTTATATTACTGAAGAAATAACAGAACCAGTCAGATACTATAGAAATCCTACATGTCAAATGTCAGTCGGTACTAATACATGTGTCATACAAGCCGACAGAAACTGTGTCATACAAAGACTCATCCAAGACTCCTTAAGGAAACGGCAGCATGGATAACCTACCCTCTAACCAAGATTTTTCAGACCTCCATGGCAAGCAAGTCTGTTCCATTGGACTGGAAGTCAGCCAACATTATGCCAGTCTTCAAGAAAGGGCAAAAAAATCAGGCCCAGAACTACCGACCTATAAGTCTTACATCTGTGCCTTCAAAAGTCATGGAAGGAATCATCAATGATGCAATCATTAACCACCTTGACAAGAATAAACTATTGTATGGAGGACAGCATGGTTTCAGAAAAGGTCGGTCAGTTGAGACCAATCTTGTTCAGTCTTATGACATAGTAACCAAACTCATTGATGAGGGGCTTCCAGTGGATCTTATTTTGCTTGACCAGGCCAAGGCGTTCGATAAGGTTGTTCATGCTTACCTTCTTTATAAACTGTCCAGATATCAATTACATCCTGATGTTGTAGAATGGATAGAGTCTTTCTTGACTGGACGTACACAGAGGGTGATGATTTACAATAGTCATGGCTCACAATCCTTCTCCGACCCAAGCCCAGTATTGAGTGGCGTTCCTCAAGGCACCAAGCTTGGGCCAACGTTATTCAGCATCTATATAAATGATTGTCCCTCTGTTGTACATAACACCCTTACACTCTTTGCTGATGACTCAAAACTCTTCGGTCCTGTTGCCAACAACAAACAAACATCTGAACTGCAAGCTGACCTTGATGCTCTTTCCAACTGGTCATCTCTGTGGCTTTTGGAGTTCAATGCTGCGAAGTGTAAAGTACTTCACCTTGGACCTAAGAACCCTCAACATACGTACACCATGTTGAATGGATCCAAAAACCACATTGACCTAGAAAGTGTGGAGGAGGAAAGGGACCTGGGTGTCACAATTGACAACCAGTTTAAATTTCATCCCCACACTCGCCACCAAGTTGCTAAAGGAAACAGAGCACTTGGACTTGTCAAAAGGACCATCACCTCTAGGAAGCCTGTGATCATTAAGAAGCTTTATACTGCGCTTGTGAGACCCCACCTTGAGTACGGCATGATTGTTGCATCACCCCACCACAAAATGGATGCCAAAGCCCTAGAGGGAGTGCAAAGAAGAGCCACTAAAATGTCACCACAATTAAAAGCCCTAGAATACCACGAACGGTTGAGGGTACTGAAGCTTCCCAGCCTCTCGTATCGACGTAAACGCGGCGACGTCCTGATGGTAAAAAAGCTGTTAGACTCCGACATTATTCCTGGGGTATTCGAGAGCTCCCAATCAAAGTCGACGAGAGGCCATTCCAAGAAGCTCCAACTGACCAGCTGTAAACGACGCGAGCGGCACAGTTTTTTCTCTGTACGGAGTGTTCCACTCTGGAACAGCCTTTCCGAAAAAACTATCAACGCTGCTACCCTGGATGGCTTCAAGAAAGGCGTGGACGAGGACTGGCGAAATGCTGAATGTCGGCTGCACTGGGATTCCAGTGAGCCGATGTGACAACAAGATTTATCAACCAATCAATGCCGGCTACACTGGAGTGCCAGTGAGCCGATGTTACAACAACGATCTGACAATCAAGCCGCCAACCAGCGAGAGACTCTACAGGAGGGTAACACCACCTTATCTCGCTGGAAGTGCGATTTAAGGTAATTTAAGGTAATACTACCCAACTCCCCATCTTTTATGGGATCAGCATTTCCTCCTAAATTGTGTGAATATCCAGCAGTTTCTCAACTGCTTATGATGATTAAATACCTTACCTAGGTCCCTACAATCCTATGTTGTACCACCTTGTCCACATGGGAGTTCATGTTAAGACAAAAAAAATTACTTTGAAGTAACATATGTTTTTGCTTAAGTTCTGAGTGAGTAATTATTTATTTTTTTTAAACTCGTTTGCTCCATTGTATAGTAGATGTCTCTTAGCTACTGCAAGCACGGATGAATAAAACCAATAGAACCAATAGTTCTGAGAGTGTGTCATGCTACCTGCCATGTCATACTACCTGACTCTCCCCTAACTTACAAACTTAGGTAAATAAGCATACCTCTACTGCTCCAGTCACCCAAAAACCCTGATTTTTAGATACCTTAGGCCAAACACTGGATTTGTCTAATGTTTGGCATACATTATGCTTAACGCTGGATACACTATGCTGTCTCTGACAGCGCGGTCGGGTGTGAATGCGTTCGGCTTTCACCATAAACGCAGCCAAATATAAACTGTTAGTCAATCGTCCAACGTTATAGTCTCCTACTAGAAAATTAAACACTGAATCGTCACATCACTACACTGAATTGTCACATCACTTAAGTCATAGTCTTGTGGTAAGGCCCGAAGAGCAAACAAATTTGCAGAATGCCTCAAGCACTTGTAAATCCTTGTCTTTTCCTAATGTTGCATATCCAAGTACCAAAGCTGTAGATGGGGCTAGCTTGTGTGATTCCAGATTACGAATCAGCTTCCTCCTTTGGGAACTATATCTTCGGCATTCAGACAATATACAATCTACTGTTTCTGATATGCCTCTGCAATGAGCGTTAGTACAGTCCGGAGAGGATGAAGATTCATACTTCGAATGTCTCAACAAGTCATAGCGTGGTCGCATCTCATTCTAAAAATTGTGTTAGCTACTTTTCTATTTCTAGGTATTAGGTGCGGTGGGGTCCAATGGCTGTTGAATGCCTTGACGTATCTGTTTGTTGATGATTCACAGAAATGCCTAGCTACATAATCTCGTGATTTTTTTCATCATTTTTAACTTCTCTCGAGGTGAGATCTTGACTCTCCAAGATATTGGATGATGAATAGCTGCTTTTGCTGCTTGGTCTGCTTTGTCATTTCCAAGAATATTTATGTGGGATGGGATCCATGACAGCCTGATCTGTACCTGAGGATTTAGTACCACCTGAGGATTTAGTACCAGATCCAATATTTCTTTCTTCAGGAGATGTACCTCCTCCTCTATCTCGCCAGAACTCTGCACAATAACTTCAATGACTGATTTTGAGTCGACAAATATCACATACTGGTCCGGTCCTCTGTTTTTTGTTCAAACGCTTTTTGGATTGCGAGTGTTTCCACATGAAAAATGGAAACCCAATCAGAAACTCAAATACCAATGGAGTGACAGGTGTGGATACTGTAGCCTAACCCAGGAAAATACTGATGATTCAAGTGAAGCTAAAAAATCGGCCATCAGAAATCCTTTATCTGTTATCTGTTATATCGAGATATGTCAGGGTTAGATTACCAACAGGTATCCAACATTTTACACAGGCATGGCACATTGTATCTACCGTTGTGCATAGGCTATGTTAAATGCTAGATATAACCAATATTTGGCATTAATTGGCAGGGTACCTGTTACCTGGCAGGGTAGACTGAAAATCTGAAATGAAAATTTTGTTTCAAAGCAGATCTAACGCTGACCTCAGCTGGCATGGAGCCGTGTGTCCTAAAACCGAGATTTGTGTCTGACTCCACAGTACAACCACAACTGTGCTGTAATTATGCCAATGGATTGCACTGAAACTCGAAATCTGTCATGAAAATTTTGTCAGAAACAGATTTTACCAGCAGCACAGTAAAAGGAGTTACTGAGCAGTTACAGCTGTAAGCAGGTAGAAATAAAAGCTATGATAGAAAATAATGATAGGATAGAAATAATGATAGAAACACACCTGATCCTGTAGAAGGATGTAATCTTCAACTTTGCAAAGTTTGCTCGGGGACTCTTGGCTCTCATAATGATTGTTTGTCCACAACAAAGGGGCATTTTTGGTCTTAGACATTTCAAAGAACTAGTCTACGCCTCTGTATATAGTAAGACAATCACAATTAGGCACTCACAAGAGACACAAGTGGTTTAGCAAAAATCATTTGTGATTTACATTTCCACAGAAATGCTATGTTAGCGCTAGAGCCGCAGAAGTTGACTTCGGCTGGGTGAGGCTTTCCCAAGGGTCGCGCGATCCGAGAAAGCTAGAGGCGTACTCTCGCTGTTCTGGTCCCCGAAGCCGCGCCGAAAGTCGGTGGCACGCAGACGATAAAATTCTGGCGCCGAAATTTTGAAGGTGATATCTTTCAACTTTTCTTTCTATTGAGCTTTATCTTCCGAAGGCTCCGGTCTTTTGTTCTGTTTTTTTTTTCACCTGAAAGTGTACTAGCAGCAAGAGTCTTCGGTTGTGGTAAGTTGCAGGAATGACAACTTTTATCAAAAATTGTATGTTGGCTCCAACGTCCGTGGTATCTGGTACCACGGTCTAAAGTCGTTTTGTAGTTATCGTGAAATCTGATACCACGGTCAAAAGACGTTTTTGCAGTTATCGTGGTATCTGTTATTGAGACACCACGGTCCGACCGTGGTAACTGATCGTGGAATCTGAAAATTCATGTCGCTTTCATCAACTTTTGCCAAATTGTTGGGAAGGAAGTTTGGCACTTAGTGATGTGACTGAATATCAGTTTTTCTTTTGGGATACTTGGAAAAGCTGCAATTTCGGCAATTGTCGTTTTTACAGAGCAATCGTATATCAGATAAATATTCCTTGAGCCCAAGCTGACTTTGAAACATAAATTCAAATAATATATACAACGGATACGTCAGCTACGATGCTTCATCAGCGATATTTTGGCCCTTCTTAGCAAGGGTCTTTTTCAGGACCCCGGAAGATTGACATTCGTCTTGGCTTGCGTGGAGATGGGATACCCAGGATTAAAACAGACGGATCACCGTTACGATCGCTATATCAACCATAGTCTGCAAGTACAATAACAACCCTGACGATTTTTGGTGGAAAAAATGCAAAACATTTTTGAAAAATAACTTAAAAATGCTAAAAAAAAAAGAGAAAATGCCTACAAATCAACTTTTTGACGGAGTGCCACCGCCGACCAAAATTCTCTCGGCCGCCACCGAATTTTGATTCGACACGGCTTTGGGGGGAGGGGGGGTAGAGTAGAACCATGGAGGAAAACACGGAAATACAGTGAATCTTTAGTACTTCCTGGGGACTCCCCGTGCGGAAAATAACTGGAATACAGGGAATGGCTCAGCATCGATTTTGTTCGAAAAATAAATTCTGGTGAACTTATTGAAAATTTTGGCCCACCTTACTTTTACTTTGTTCATTTTGAAATTTTATAAATATTCTTTGAGCCCAAGCTGACTTTGAAACATTTATTCAAACAATCGCTTTCAGTATCGCGCCGATGGTTCCAAGTTTCTACAAACGTTATGTTGATGATAGTTTCACAGCATGGGAAGGCCAAAAAACAGACATTGTGAGTTTCGTTGACACTTTAAACTCAATTCAACCGACTATCCAGTTCACGATTGAATTTGAAAATTATGCACAGAAGCTGCCGTACCTAGATGTTTTGATTGCTAACAGTGAAGGAAGTTTTGTCTGCTCAGTTTACAGAAAACCCACCCACAACGATCGATACCTTCCATATGATTCTTCCCAGCCAGAATATGTGAAACGCGGGGTAATTATCTCACTAGTTGACCGAGCCATACAAATTTGCGACAAAAATTTCTTAGATGACGAACTTTGCCACATTCGGGACGTCCTCTTTGGAAACAAATACCCCGTTCAACTGGTTGAACAGATCATCAGAAGACGACTGAAGCTGCATTCATCCCCCAATGATCCTGTAAGTTCTACCAGTAATGGTGAGGCAGAAGAAAAAAATGCCCGCGTTTACCTTCCGTACGTCCGCGGAGTAACCGAAAAATTGTCCAAAAGTTTGAAAAAATACAACATCCAAGTCTTTCACAGAACCCAAAATACTTTGCTGTCCTACCTAAACTCCGGAAAAGATAAAGTCCCAAATCAGTACCAAAGAGGCATTTATTCAATACCTTGTGATTGCGGAAAGCGTTACGTAGGAAGGACAGAGAGAACTTTCGGAAAACGACTTGCAGAGCATGAGCAAGAAATTGACCACGCCCTCTCCAACGGACACCGTCATAACTATACTTTCAAATCTGCACTTGCAGAACATATTTTCGAAAACCCATCCCATTCAGTATATTTTGAAAAAGCCCAAATTCTTGCAACGTGCACTGGACTCCATCAAACCATTCGAGAAGCCGTTGAGATAAAGAAAAACCGAGCAGGCATTAACCGAGATACAGGCGAGTACTCCCTACCGGAAACGTGGAACGGGGTTATTAAGGGAAGAAATTTTAAGCCTCAGTCCCTTATTAACAACAAAACCGAAGTCGATCAAAATGCAGAAAAAAATATTTCCTGCCGTCGCCCCAATTGTGCAGCAAAAACAGCAGCAGTGTCAAAAATTAAATATCAGCACTAGTTTTTCCGTGCAGTGATTATTCAAAGTAATAGATACAGGCAAGTACTCATAATAGAAAAGTAGAACGAGGTCATTAATAAAATAACATTTAAGTTTTCAACCCTTTATTAATAAAAAAACCAAAGTTGATCAAAATGCAGAAAAAAATCCTTTCCTGTCATCGCCCCAATCGTGCAGCAAAAACAGCGTCGTTGTCAAAAAATTAAATCTCAGGACTAGTTTTTTATGGCACTTGAGCTTACTCAAGTGCCATATAGCGATTGTAATTTCTGTCCGTCAGTCGGTCTGTCGGTCTGTCGGTCCCGGTTTTGCTAGTTCGGGCACTTCCAGATAAGCTAGGACGATGAAACTTGGCAGGCATATCAGGGACCGGACCAGCTCAACTTAAAATAAATCATTTCTTCAATCCGACTTTCCCCGGATCCGGGAGTCCGGAAACTATAAAGCAAAAGTGGAGCGAAAAGTAGCAAAAAAAGGGCTGCCCGAGTGCGGGACGAACCAGGAACCTCTGAGTTATAAGTCCAACGCTCTACCAACTGAGCCACGAGTCCATGTCTGAGAGAGCGAATGCGGGAGTACAAACAAAGTGGATAATCTAAACAAATTACATTGTTAGGATAATGGAACTTGTCAGGAATATTGGATGTATTAGGGAGCGTATGCGGGAGTATATATTGTTAAAAGATTGACGACCTGATTAACCTGGACATAGTCAAGAAACATAAATAATAGTTTGGGCACTTCCACGCAAGCTAGGACGATGAAACTTCGCAGGCATATCAGGGACCCGACCAGACTAAGTTGGAAATAGTCACTTGCCCGATCCGACCATCGTGGGGGAGGGGGCGGAATCCGGAAAATAGGGACATTCATCACTTTCGAACGGGTGATCGGATCTTAATGAAACTTGATATCTGGAAAGATCTCGTGTCTCAGATGTCTCATTTCGAGTCCGGACCGGATCCGATGAATCTTGGGGGTGGGTCTTGAGGGGAGTGGAGGGACGGGGAATCCGGAAAAATTTGGAAAAATTAAATATTTTCAGCTTACGAACGGGTCGTCGGATCTTAACGAAACTTGGTATATGGAAGGACCTCATGTCTCAGACGCCGGTGACATTGGGGGGAGTTGGAAGGGGAAACCGGAAATCTTGAAAAACGCTCAGAGTGGAGAGATCCGGATGAAACTTGGTAGAAAGAACAAACACAAGTCCTAGATACCTGACTGACATAACCGGAACGGATCCTCTCACTTTGGGGGAGTTGGGGGGGGGGGGAGTCCTAATTTCTAGTGATCCCGCGAGTTCGATGCTTCCTGATGTGCTAGGACAATGAAAATTGGCAAGCATGCCAAGGACCCGACCAGATTAAATAGGAAATAGTCACTTCCCCGATCTGACCATCTGGGGGGGGGGTGGAGGGACGGGGAAGCCAAAATTGAGGTATTTTTAACTTGCGAACGGTTGGTCGGATCTTGATGAAAGTTGATATTTAGCATGACCTCGTGTCTCAGACGTCCCACTTTAAATCCGGACCGGATCCGATGTCACTGGGGGGGGGGGAGCTGGTGGAGGGAACCAGAAATCTTGACAAACGCTTAGAGTGCAGCGATCGGGATGGAACTTATTTGGCCACGGTAGGTGGAGATAGAGTGAGTACCGGAAATCGTGTAGCACGTCTAGGGATCAAACAAATGGATTTATTGGGATGAAAGTTTGAACAGTCATGTGCATTTGCTGCAGACAATCGAGACGATGCCGGAACTGCTCAGAAATGAGTGAAACTAAATATCCTATTTCTATTTCCGAACCGCATTTTTGGATGGCGGGTGTATTTTGTGAGGTTCTCATCTACTTTCTTGTACAGCCTACTCGTACAAGTGCCATATGAGCTCGTAGCTCTTGTTCATTCTAGTGGTATTTGAAGATAATTTACTTTAATAAGATATTTATAGTCGGTAGAAGCTTAGTTATTTATTACAGGTTTGATTCCTTCCCCGCAGTTGATCTAGAGGATTGACAGCCTGACGAGGACCCTTGCCAAGAAGGGCCAAAATATCGCTGATGAAAAATCATAGCTGACGTATCCGTTGTAAACTTTGAAATTTTACATTTGCACTATCAACTATCAACATCAAAGTTTAACCGAAAAGGGCTAAGATACGTCAATCTCTTTAGTCGTCACTTATTAGATTAAAGCGGCTTGTGTAAACAAAGAGTTCATTGCAACCAAGGTATACTTTCACCAAAGAGCCGACTACATCTTGGTTCTTTCAGTTAATCTGCCAGCGAATACTCAGGTTCCTGGCGATGACTAGTTTCAATCATTCGGGATCGAGACCGGACAATTGGGTTTTTAGTCAGACCTGTGGAATGTGGGTTTACTCACTGCGTAATATCCGAGCGTATTTTACGCACGTATTTGAGCTCGAAAAGATTTCTAGCAATACGGACGTATTTATATACAAAACTGCTGTGTATATATTCTGACATCATTCTCAAGTGGAAATACATATCTATGTTTTCTGGAACTGATTAACGAGGTAGACACTAGTTTCGAAGTAAAGAAAGAGTTTGTTAGCATGCACGTTACTTTGTACAGTTAAGTATGGGTGACCGCTCGGGGACCATGTACAGAGTAGCGGTTCATAACACATTAACACCGCGTAACAGTTTAAGATGAACGTTACGTAATAGTGGAGTTTAACACTTTATAACAGTACAACAATTCGCAGGGTGGGGACTCGAGTCCCTGGACAAACAAAATGCGGGAACTCCGATGTGGGAGGTTTTCCGGTGGCAGTTTTTTCTCAGGATTTCCTTCTAGATGCCTACGTACGAGCCAGGAGACAAACAAAAAATCAGACATAAGAATGGGATATAATAAGATACATATTTTCACAAGACGCGAAAATTAGGTTTTAGTCGTAGTAACATATTCCTTCGTTTTGGTGACACCAATGAGGCTGAACAGGATCCGCGCCAATCCCTCTCAGTGAAAGCCTCTCTCTGAAAAAGTAACCTAAAATTAAACCAATGGACAGCAACACGTTTTCCTAATGGTAGACGATCATCCTTCCCATTATTTTTCACAACAAAATGGGCGATTATCACATAATCGTGTACATTCTGCAATCTAGTTGTACATACTTTTGCAGAGGAAACCAGAAATTCTCCGTCGGCGCTGAAGAAGGGAGGCGGTCCTCCCAAAATATTCATTTCGTTTTTCAGTATTTTCGTTTGCCTTTAAAAAAAGCGGCGAGTGGTGGTGAAAGTAAGCAAGTGAAGACCAACGATCATTGCTTTCGAAAAACTGTGTTCAAGGTTAGATTCCCCCGTGTGCTTGCTTATAAGGTATAAAATATAGAAGCGACTCTGGAGTATGGATTGAAAAGACGTGAGAATGATATTAGAGTCTGACTAACAGTGACGGCACTCAATAATCATTCGTGTCTGAAATTGATATTACATATGTCGGAGCAAGACTGCATCGCAAGAAGGGTGAGACAGATGTTTTACTTTACACAGCCCGAACACTTGTTTCAAAGCCTTCATGCCCGAATTTAGTCGTAGGCAGCCATCCAGCCCCTCCCCCCTTTCTACAGATCACGCCGCTGATTACAATGACATAAAAAGAACCTTAGCGGGCTTCGGAACTGCAGGCCCACGTTGTGCACAGTTCAATTCACGTTGTGCACCGGGTTTTTGTCAATCGGCCTTGTGTCCCCGGCTTAACCCTCTATTTACTTTGATTTTATACAGAAGCGTAAATTAAACCTTGAACCTTGAAAATCCGACGGCTTAACCAGCAAGATTTCCATGATACAGGGAATAGCGCTAGAGGACCCAACAATGAAAGAAAAATAGCTAGGACGACACAGACCACTTCCTGGCCTTGTACAGGTGACCTATTATCACTTTTTAAGGTGGGATAAAATTGTGGTTGATCATTTTTGTCTGTTTGCAGTGAAGAATTAACTGAACGTGAAATCTGATTTCTGGTCTCGAATCAGGTACCTCCGCATTCTATTCATTCTGTGCTATCATTCCTAAGTCTATCGTGACACGATGGTATTTCATTCGCGTCGAAAGGGAAACGTGCTAAATTTCCGAGCGGATTGACAGGCGAGCGACCAGAAAGTTGGAAGGAAAACCAGCAGCAGGGCCCTGGTCAGACCCTGGTACCTATCCTGTACATTTTTACATTTTAAAAATGTAAAGGATAGGCAGAAATGTGAAGAATCCGCCCCATTCCTAGTTTATACTGGCGTTAAAGAAGGTTGCGTACTTCCGCCTGTCTGTTCAACTATTGCACAGACCGAGTCCTAGAAAATGCACTTTTTCAGTCCAATGGCGTAGTTGTTGGCCTATATGTCAGTATGGCTAACTTGGACTGAATCGACGGATTCCATCTTCTCACCGCCGTGTTTCCGAAGCACAATCCTCACTAGACCGGTTAGCCTTTTTTGCCGAGAAGATTGCTCTTCGAACACAATAAGACCAAGGCAGTGGAGCTTAACATGCCTCCAGGCTGACGAATCGACTTCTACAGCTTCACGTACCTCGGATCTGAGATCGATAGCAAAGGAACCTGTGACCTTCATGCGCGGAGGGCACTGAGAGTATTCTTACAGTTACGGCACTATCTTTGGTCGCGACGAGAGATTAGCATAAAAAAGTCAGCAAATATAAATTGGCTGTCGGCTCAGTCCTATTATCCGGAGCTGACTCCTGGACCGTAAAAGCACCACAAGGGCGAGCTGTCGAAATTTTCGACCACCGTTTTCTCCGTTCCATCTTCCGATTCGAATATTTCGATGGAGTCTTCGTCGCTGATGTCCGCCGTCACTGTTCGAATATTGAAGAAACTGTAGCAGATATCAAAACCCGTCGCCTACACTGGCACGGTCACGTCCTTAGGCACCCAAATGACCGCCTAGTTAAACAAGTTCTCTTGGCAGAACCCCTTCCTTCTTGGTGAAGTAGACAAGGGTGAATGGCTCCAAAACTTGTTGGTGACCATAGACAAATGCCTCAAGTCTGTAGGCGGTTTGCCCCACTACGGCCGAACACCCCGATGGAAAATTTGTAGCCTGCGACCGCCCAATGACCCAAATGACCGCCTAGTTAAACAAGTTCTCTTGGCAGAACCCCTTCCTTCTTGGTGAAGTAGACAGGGGAACGGCTCCAAAACTTGTTGGTGACCATAGACAAATGCCTCAAGTCTGTAGGCGGCTTGCCCCACTACGGCCGAACACCCCGATGGAAAATTTGTAGCCTGCGTAGTTGTATAATTTTACGAAAAAGTTGCATGTATTGATATGTAACAGTAAAGAATACTATCATTTAATGTGCCTCATATTAGGCCAATCTTAAGCAGTAGTATCAGTAGCATCAGGAGCATGCAGTAACACGGTAGCCTTGACATAGAAGCATGTAGCAGCATCAGTTCGTACTGCATGCTACTTTTTCTTACAACTTCATACTACTATTTTGAGATACATTTGTTATCAAGACGGACAGCTGACGCAGGCCCGATTTGGGATGCAGCCTTCGACAGCTCATGGACGCAGGTGAAGCGGCAGCCATCTGGTCCCGTTACCGTTGGCCCGTGCGTCGGTCCCCGAGAGGAAAGCAATCGGTTTTCCCGTATCCTGCCAATTCATCAACCCAATTTTTACACAGTTTCATTCCAATATTTATTTCAGACCATATCTTGTTTTACTAAATTCCTTATCATCATTCCATGCTTTAACTTTTTTTTTTTTTTTATTTCGCACTGATGTTCGCAACATAGGCTATTGTTGCAACATAAGCATTTTCAAGAAGACTGAACATGTGCAATCTATGAGAATTTTTCAGCCTTCGTTTGAAAAAATCGAACTTTCCCTGAATATCCCTAAAAACCCTTACTTTACCCCAGATTTCCCTGAATCCCTAGATTCAAAATAAGTGTCCCTAAAAGTTTTTTTGTATGCATTTCGTAAATATTTTATTGACCTCTTCTAGCTTTAAGCTATCTGAAACAGAATTTCATTGATTGATTGGTTATTACAAGTACAGGCATGTATTGTGAAAGTTTTTAGCAGTAAAGGGTTAGGTTTTGCTTTAACCAAACGCATGGCGGATTTCTGATCTTTTTCAAATAGTTAGACATTTATTTAAGTACTAGAAATAATACAGCACTGGACAACTTGATTTATTGGCCTAGAAGGAGAAGAAACTTATGTAGGTCGGTAAACCTAGGTTGCGTTCCGCCACTTAATGAGTGTTAACAAATTGTTAAGAATCGTTAAATTTTTGCGTTCCACGTTTCTAATTTCGAAATTTAAGCTCCGCCCACCTATAATTTCCGTTCCAGAGCTTAACGATTGTTAACTATTTTGCAACGATGGTCGGTGAGCATCGTTACAAAATAGTTAACAATTGTAGAACTGGGAAAAGTTAACGATCGTAAAAACTGCAGTTATTTCCACCCCGAAGTAAAGTTAACGATTGTTAACAATTGTTAAGTTGGGGGAACGCAACCCTAGTAGGACCTCATGAGTTCTGTATTTCTATTCATTTTTCCCCAGGGCTTTGCGACTGGTTATAGCAATAAGTCCACCTATCACCTTTTACCATCTACCAACAATTATAATACCACTTGAACCGAATTCGGTAAATAATGAGACCAAATACACAGTTTAAATCACTGAATTTACGCAAGGACGGACCGAATGCGGCGAAATCGATGCGGACTGAACAAGAGTTGGATGAATTACCGAATTCGGTCACGAATCAGGACCAAACGAATCTGATTAATGACCGAATACACTGACTGAACAGAAACGGGCTTGCCCATTTCGAAATGTGGGGACAAATGATTTTATGAAAAGGGAATCACGACTTCGCCGCGATGCTCGTTTTGACACTTACCTTTGATTCACTAGACGCTTAGCTGCAGTTCGCCACTTTCCGGCTGGGTTGCTCCAAAGCCTCTCGGCTAGCGCTGCCGCACGTGGCCATAGCTTGCCGTCCAGCGTTCCTCCGTCCGTCTGTCAACGGAAAAACGAATAAGATCGTCGGTATCCAAATAGCTCCTGAGACGGTGGCGGTGGTGCATGAATCGTCAAAGGGTTTTAATTTTTATCAGCTGAAGATTTTTACAGTCCCAGTTTTGGGCTGAGATTGTCTGTTCCGATCCCTGTTCTCACCGCCCAGTTTTTTCTCAGAAATCTGGCCACACTCTTTTTTTTCCTGCAATTTTCGATCAAGCCGGGTTTGACAATCTAGCCAGATACTCGTAAGAAAACATTATTTTGTTCCTACTTGCTTTCAGTGGGACCGTTAAAACCTGATAGATTTTTTTTCCAACCAGAAAAGAAATGGGAACGAGGATCATTTTCTTTTTTATCTTCAAAGAAGGATTCCTATTAACCGGCAAGAAGACTGGGGTTACCTGAAGAACAGCTTATGAATTCAAAGTGATTAATCCAACTTTTGAAGCCTATCGCTATTCGAAAGGTGAAGGTCCGAAAGGCGAAAGGTTCTATTTAAAGTTTAAGTGAACAGGCAACTTATTTTTACATCTTAGATTGAAATACATTGAATTATTATAACACACATTGGGGATTTTCATTCTGTCCACAGTAGTCTTCAGTAGGGACGTTGGGAATGTGGACGCTTTCCCATGGTGAATCCGTCCACAATTCGCCCGCGAAAATTTAAACTGTCGACCAAATGTGATTTTTCAAGCTCATATTTTGGTCGAGGTCAGATATGGCAAATACACAATTTATTTATTCCTATGCTGCTGGTGTTGTTGCCAAATGTTCCAGGCACCATAGAGCTATCACAAAAACGGGAAGAGCGGCAAGCACAATGGGATAATCGGTTATTTGGAAATATCAGAAAAACAAACTAACGCTTTTTCATCGGGTTTTCAAGATTAGTTAAGTGAATAAGTGACGGGTAACTAGATTTTCGTATCCTAGCCCTTTTCGGTTAAACTTTAAAGTTTAAGTGAACAGGCAACTTATTTTTACATCTTAGATTGAAATACATTGAATTATTATAACACACATTGGGGATTTTCATTCTGTCCACAGTAGTCTTCAGTAGGGACGTTGGGAATGTGGACGCTTTCCCATGGTGAATCCGTCCACAATTCGCCCGCGAAAATTTAAACTGTCGACCAAATGTGATTTTTCAAGCTCATATTTTGGTCGAGGTCAGATATGGCAAATACACAATTTATTTATTCCTATGCTGCTGGTGTTGTTGCCAAATGTTCCAGGCACCATAGAGCTATCACAAAAACGGGAAGAGCGGCAAGCACAATGGGATAATCGGTTATTTGGAAATATCAGAAAAACAAACTAACGCTTTTTCATCGGGTTTTCAAGATTATTTAAGTGAACAAGTGACGGGTAACTAGATTTTCGTATCCTAGCCCTTTTCGGTTAAACTTTAAAGTTTAACTGAAAACTGCTAAGGTAGGACCAGTATTTCGCCCGGAATCCGGCCCAAACCGGAAAGTTTGTTAAAAGTAAAAGTTTTATTTGAAGTTGATTAGATGTTCGACTTAGGGGTAAGAAGGCATCTAAACATGATGTTGAAAACATGATGGTGAAAAAACGGATGCTTAGACCCATCACTTGTTCACTTGGAGGGGCCTGCAGACCCGTTGAAAATGCGTTACTTGGTTGCTCCGCTATTCACGAATAATGAATAATGAATAATAAAGTGGAATTTCCCAGACGGATTTGTCGTACCTCTATATGCTTGGACCTGTGTTGTGCGCTTGACGAAAACGACTTACGAAAAATAAGAGTTCACGCAGTGAGCTACCATCCGCGAGCTGATCACCGGTCCACGTCATAGTAGAGTTTTGCGTTGTGAGGCCTTAATATTCTGAACGTCATACTGCGCAAATGGTCAAAAGTAATAAAAATATCCCTATCACAATCCATATAACGCAATATATTCAGTTAATGATACAAAAATAAGTTGGATTTTCAGTTAAACGTTAAATTAACGGACCAGACGACCAGAAGGAAGCTGATCGGGTATTAGTTTTCAGCCACAGAACAGCTAATAAGCAAAACGGTGTCAACGGTGACCGTTTAATATTCTAGAGGTAAATCATTGTTCAAATGGATGTTATAAGTTTATACGGCGGATAAGGATTCCTCTTTTCCTCGAGGCTATAATAAGGTGAATAAACCTACTTCGGGTGTTAAAAATCTCGCCCCCCTTATGCCCGGGTCACACCTGGTAATACGCCGGTAATAAAGTAAAAATAGTCGAGACGGAAAAATCTATCTCTGCTATTCTGAAACATATCTTTGGACCAATCACAGATCACAGTCAGAGTGATAATTGTGGTAATATTTCTTGAATTTCTTTGTCTTGTGGATTTCTTTCGATATCTGAAAAGCTTTGTTCCCTCCTGTGTCAAGTTTTTTAACGCCAGTGCTAGTAAGTAACTGTGTACCTGAGATTATCTTGGACGATTACATTTATTTTAAATTAATTCATAAGTGTTGACTGTAAATTGAATATATTTTTACTGACGACCAAACGAGTATTTGGCTTGCCCACTTCACGTTTTAGTAATAAATTGAACTGAATTGTTCCAGGTGTGAAAGTGGTTAATAACCAAATTGGCGAATCACATTACGTACAGATATGACTAACCGGTATTTACGACCAATCAGCTCCTCGGAAGCCGTTATTGGGAGCCTGATCAGCTTCGAAAAGAGCTAACAAGGATAACCAAAAAGTGAGCATAATACAAAATAAAAATTAAATAAAATCAGCATAATGACATACGTTAAATAGGGAGTTAGAACTCTCGTGAATCAGAATGGATGGAACAACCAGGGACGCTTTAATTCAGGTTCAGGCTAGGAAAAGCCGATATCTGATTAGATTAACAGTCAGAAGCTCATACCATTTCAGTCCAAATGGCTGCCTCGCCTCCCCAAATTCTCTTCGGGTCCGCTGTTATGCCCTGACGAGACAAGATCTCAATGGGATCGTTGTCGTAGACTAGCTGCCAGCCCTTGTAAGGGGAGCACCAATTGTTGCCATCTCCGACCCAGGACCCATAGCCACAGTCGAGGTACCAGTTGTCCGAATTTGAGAAAATGAGGTCGTAACCCTTGTTGTAAAGTGTAGCGATTGAAGCGTCATCTGATCCTGACCAAACTTGGACGATGTAACGCCTGAGAAGATCAATATTCATATGACTAAGTCCAAAAGTGATCCTCAGGAAGAAGGAGTAAACGTGTCCGTAACGACTCAAACTCAACTCAAACGAGGAGTCAAATCCTGTGTCAATCAATCACGGCGATCTTTGGCAGCAGATGCCACACCACTTCTGCCTTTCTTCCGCTAGGTACCCGGAGAGGCCGGAGATTTTGGATCGGCAAGGAGAGATAGTCATCAAGAGTATTACATCACGTCTCTATGTTGAAGATGTTTCCAGGACTATCTTCCTCTGTCAGAGCAGTGACAGTTATTACATTAGGGGGCGGGGGGGGGGGGGCTGGTTCTCTCCCCCACGTGGGTAGTTGAGATAATGTTAGTTAGCTCCGATATTTAAAGCCTTGATACGTATCAAACGAACGTCCGGGCTCGTTTCGAACCAAAAACGGAAATTCGACCGAAATAAGTTCGTCTCTGAGAACTTTTGGTACTTATAGCCACGAGTCTGTCAGTCCTCACTATCGACCTGTAAAAGAGATTTCAGCACGGCTTGTCCTTCTTCGATAGTGAACTTTAGTGTTTTTTAGTGTTTTCTGTTCGTGTTTTTTTTCATTGTTTGTACTCTGCTATTCTGTCTTTTCAGCGGGTTATAAAAATAAATAAATAGATTTCAGATATGCAGGGCTTCAGCACAGGATTGTAATAGATATGATGATAAGAAATACGACATTCTTCAACATTTCATCCCGTCGTTGTCTCTCAATTACAATTGTCCACCACTCTCTTTTGTATCAAACCTTTTCCATTTTGTTTATTTACCTACTCTCGTAAGTTGCCACCATTGTGACACCATTCCAGATTCTGAAAAACTTCCGCACGCTTTTGCTCAGTCCTCACCGTCAGAATCCAAACTGGTAAAACGGATTTCAGAATCTGTTGGATTTTTGTTTCAATCCAAGTTCCCACTTATCCACGAAACTGAAATTTGGAAAGTTTTCCGCGAATCTGAAGAATATACTAGGCAATGGGTGATAGCCTGAACATTCGATCTTCTATAGAAGAAATCAGACACTTACTCAGGTGTTATGATATCGTCTACGAAGTTCTTCTCCGTCAGAGTGGACGTCCACACGATAATAGGAACTTGTCCGAAAACTTCATCCACTCTCGCAAGAACACGACTCTGGTAAACTCCCCACAAGTAGTAGAAGTCTTCTTCGGTCCTAAAATTAGTTATTTTTATTAAAACTAGTTATTCAAAAATTAAATTAGTACTCTCTGACCGGGGACGAACCGAAAGGTGGCGGGATCCCAAACTCGACGGTTTGTTTTTATGTCCTTTTAACCGAATGCATAGGTAGCATGGTTTTGGCGAGGAAGTAGAGCTTGATTAAGCAATACCAACAGATCAAAACCGAGTAAAAGCAAAATCCGCGTCATTCAAAAACAGAGAGAGGGCGAAAACTGCGACGGCACAGTCGCTGTTTTTGCATGGCGCGGTTTTAGCTTCTATTGCCTACCATACAGACACTTCCGTACTCTTAACTCTTGAAACATTTTAACAAACACTGAAGGAGCGCAGAAAGGAGCTAAGCACCAGCTTTGGTTCAGCAATGGTATTCTACCCTCTCCGCTCCTAAACCGTCCATCCCCCTACCAAAACGTCGGAAATCGACCAGAACTAATGGCAAGTTCTAGGGCACCTCAAATTCTTTGACTGAATAAATAACGACGGGAGGAAAACTAATTTAGTAATGCTAAATGGTCATGACAATAGTTGCGTTTTAGCAGATACACAAATATCTTATACCACGGTAACTGGATCTTTGCAAAAACAACAGTTCCCTGCTTTTACGTGTTGATCATGATGATAACGATTAACCTGAAATGACTTTCCAGATACCACGGTCCGGACCGTTGTATCTGAATATCAGACATGCGATACCTGGTCCAGGTACTCGGTAACTGCAAAACTACTTTGGACCATGGTCCAAGATAGCGTGAAATGACTTTCCAGATACCACGATCCGTACCATTGTATCTGAAATTCAGATATACGATATCTGGTCCAGATACTCGGTACCGATAATCTGCAAAACGCAGCTAATCTACATCGTTATGGGCTACTACAATATCAATTCAAAACATAAAATAAAAGTTTTATTTTTTTTTAAATAATATCAAGGGTTGACTAGCTTACGACCAGGGGAACATGATAATATGTGAGCAAAGGTTCCTTGGGGCTGGTCTGCGCGGATATGATATCCCCCATAATAAAGATAGGACAATTTTCTATGCCAGAGCACATTTGACGTATTTTCCATCAGCTACAGTAGAGGTATGCTTATATTTGAATGTCTGCTGACAGTGAACGATCTAGTATACTTTTGCCCTCGAGTTTCATTCTGATCTGATTACCTTTTCGAAAGTTATGGGTGTCTAAGGTTTCCGCATTCCCCCCCCCCCCCAATTCCCCCCAGAATAGCCGGATTCCGGTAGTGACAATTTCTAATCCAATCTGGTCGTGTCCCTCATCCAGCTACCGTGGTATAAGATATTTGTGTATCTGCTAAATGCAACTATTGTCATGATGAAAGAAACAACATTACTAAATTAGTCTCCCTGATTCGTTGGCAAATAGGATAAAACAATCAGCTTCTTCAAGTGGATTTGGGCATTCTTCATTAAGGGATACACAGAAGCAAAGAAAGAAAGTGAAGGGCAATGTGTTCAGCGAAAAATCGTTGCCCAAGACCACATGTTCCGGTTTTCCATTCCCAAAGTCCGGTTTTCCATTTTCCCTGTAGCTGATTGAAACTGAGCCAAGTTCCGGTTTTCCAGTTCCACGCTCCGGTTTTCCAGTGACCCTCATCCTACGATTGTATTTCACGTGACTCTAGATAAGCAGGCGTATGGTTTTTCCACCCCAAAACACAGACGCAGAAGTCTTGTGACTATGTGGTATTCGACCATTGATTATTATTTTGAGTTTTCCTCTGAGTACTGACTCACTCCCCAGAATGTTTCATGACCTCACGTCTCTCAACGCGCTGGAATGTAATCCTAAAAATACATAAGCAGCGAGCGCCCTTAGATTCTTTAGTAGACGCTGTGCGAATGCTCTGGGTTTATTGCTCGTTCTCTCTGACATAGAGTTTATAAAGTTTAGGACCGACTGGTCTACCTGAGCAGACAACGCTCAACCTGAAGGTTCATTGCCCTCCCTCCCTGACACAGGGTCAATAAAGTTAGGACCGACTCCAGAGCAGACAACGCCCAACCTGAGGGTTCATTGCCCTCCCTCCCTGACAAAGGGTCGATAAAGTTAGGACCAACTGGTCCACCTGAGCAGACACCGCTCAACCTAAGGGTTCATTGTCCTCCCTCTCTGACACAGGGACGATATAGTTCAGGACCGACTTGGTTCTCTTTGTGTGCGTGTGTCCGTCCACTTTGATTTAAGTAATTTTGGTAGCGAGCCGAGCCTCTCGCAGAAGCAAGAAGTATTGGGATAAGAAGACAAAAGCATCTGAGACATTTACGTTATTTTATCTCTTAAAGTGCGTTTATAAATAAAAACCTTTGATTTTCCCTATACCAACGTACCGAACTTAGTGTCCGAAGTTGCGATACCTTTAACTGTCACAAAGTCCAGCGGCACGCTACCACAGTAGCTGGAGACAATTAAAGGTAGCATGATAGTATGGTAGTTGTTGGGAGTCACTGCAAGTATAGAAGAGGACATTGAACTACTTTCACAACAATATAACTACATAATAGTCTCCTATTTACCTTCCTCTTCCTTGCTCTGCCAGCCAGTCAACAATAGCCTGAGTGGAATTCCAGCAACCGAACTTCACTTCGTCTGCTCCCAAATGGAAAACGTCTGGAGACAACGCTTCTTTCAAGTCCCCATATATTGCCTGTAGAATGTCGTAGACGTTGTCATTGATAGGATTTAGAATGCCACAGGGAGGTCCAATGCAGACCCCTGTCCTAAAACATGAAAAAAGAATTAGGAGTTTATAGCTTTTTTGAAAAGTGTCACACTCTTTCTTGAAAATAATGTTGCAGTTGAAAAAAAGTGTTGTTCCCAAAAAGAAAACGTATCAAAAAAACGTTACTTTAAAAAAAAGTGTTGTTTTGAAGGGAAAACGTCTCAGAAAAACGTTACTGTTACAAAAAGTGTTGTAGCTAGGAGATCAAGATCTTGACCGGAGTCCACTATCGTAACAAAACAGCCGAAAATCTCCCTGTCTAAAGGTTTTAAAACATTCAATTATTCAAGAACTTGAAAAAAGCTAAAAAAAAAAGCTAAAAAAAAAATAAAACTGAAACACTTTTGTAAAAAAAAGCGTCGCAGAAAGTCGCAAAAAGAAAGTCAGGATTATCATGTCGCGAGATAACAGCGTTAATAGATACATGATTATATACTTGCACCCTAAATTTGAACAGAATCTGACATAAATACCGGAGTTATAAGCAAAACGAGACGTTTTTGTTATGAAAAAAGTGTCTTAACCAACCAAAAAAATATGTTGTGTACCTGTTGACAGTGTAGTAAAGGCGAATACACTGTAAAGCAAAATCTTGCAGTACTTGACGCAGGGATTAATCTTGTATCTACTGAGATTATCTCTAATCCGGATTAATTGTATCTATTGATATAAGATTACCTCTAATTCGGATTAATCTTATCCAAGTAGAGATAAGATTAATCCCAGTAGCAAATACTGCAGTTAACTTTAATCCTTACTTGGAGAAACTTTTTACAGTGTAGGCTGGGTCGGACTAATAGCAACTACCATAAGACTGTCGAGATGGATCTTAAGCGACTTCATCTAACGATTAACTTTTTCCCGCATTTGGTAAGCGGGACAACAACGCGAACTGCAAACGAAGTTTGTTGTACCCAAGTCTCCTTGATAGTGGGTTTACATATTCTCGGAAATCAGAGCATATTTAAAAAATATGCCTGTTTTTCGCTAGAAAAGGCAGATCAGTACTATAGCACAAATTTCAGCACCATCATCAATTCCATAGGGAAAGTTGAGATTTTTCAACTTCATGACTAAGGTGCAGAGATTTTTAGCCGAGAAACCTGATCTTTTCTTCGCAGCATAAGAGCTAAGGACGAACATTAAGATTATGCTTTGTGTACGATGCGCTACCCAGAGAGCAAGAGTACAGCCTAAGCTCTGGTGCCCAGCAAAACCAGAAGCTTTTCTAATTAAGACATGTAAAAGAACAACGGTCCTAAGTAAGTTTTGTAGCCACAGGGACGCCTGTCATTTTTCCTAATAGCGAGGGCCCATGATGCTTTGTTCCAGAGCTGCTGCCAGTCCAGCAAATCCGAGTCCGAGACAAGCCCGAGTCCTTGCGAAAGACTCGAGTCGAGTTCAGAGTCCGAGTCCACAGCTCTGGCGGACGGACAGCTCTGTGAAAGACGAGTCCGAGTCCTTGAAAAAGGCGTCCCGAGACAGTCTCGAGACGAGTCCCGAGTCCGAGTCCACCAGCTCTGCTTTGTTCATAGTTATTTACTTTAGCCTTCCACTCGCATTATTTCTCAACGATCTTCTCCCCCCTTCTTTTTCCATTTCCACTAGATGACGCACAGTCGAGCGATAGAACTTTTGATAAAAATTACTGATAAAGAAAGAAACTAAAATAGCGAATCCTAAGTTTCGGGATGGGTAGTGGAATGCCTTTATTAATAACTAAGTGATGAACAACTTATCAAGGGCACTTGCAAATAGCTTGATTAACATAGAGGTTGACATTACCTGTTGAACTGGTTAACGCATAGTGCTAGCTCTCCCAGGCCGTACTTTTCTCCCCATTGCCATCCATTTCCAGCATGAGCAGGACCATCGATTTCCGGAATGATTCGCACACCTCGAATATTCGCGTAGTTGTTTAGTGCCTGAAAGCTCAAGAGTCAGTTCCCGATGAAAAATTTATCCCAAAACAGTAGAATGAAGTTGTACGAAAAAAAAATTTAACGTCAATTTAACGCTTCTACGTCAAGGCTAAAACGTGTTACTGCATACTACTGCATGCTACTATTAGCAAGACTGGATGCTTCTATGGCAAGAAATGATGCTGACCAGTCTGAGGCGCATTAAATGACGGCATTCTTTGCTATTACATAGTATTACATGCAACTTTTTCGTACAATTACGCAGGCTACACATTTTTCATCGGGTTCGCAGATTTGAGAAACCTCTTATTTGCAACGGGGTTAAAGCCACAATTGGCTCAGCTCTCGAGCTGCATATGCTCACCTGCCCACGTGACAGGCAAGACCCGCTATTCCGGAATCAAACAACACTTTTTGTTGAAGTTCATAGAAATTTATTTCTCACGAAACTTTACAATATTCCTACGTGGAAGGCCCGAGACCTCAAAAGTCCCGGTACCCCGACATATGGATATGTTAAGCACAAGTAAGGTTGTGTAAGGTTATGAACTAAATTTAGTGAACGTAAAGAGACCAAAAGTTTCGATGGGATCCCAAAAATTTAAGATCTGGTCGAGACAATTGCTAGTCAGCTGAGAAAACCAAGTTTGGGTATGGACTCACCATGTGTGTTTACCCCTATTTATCATATATACTTGGACGAAACTGATCGAAACTTCCTGCCTATACTTCTGCCAAATATCCGGTTTCGGCTGGATTCCGGATGAAGTACTTGTTCGGCAAAAAACTAAAGCTCAAAACGAATTCAGGATACCTCCTCAGGTCCGGGTAGAAAATGATTGTTATATATGGATTCAGCATGTCTCCTTACCCCTATATCGAACATTTAATCAACTTCAAATAAAACCTTTACTTTAACAAATTTTCCGGTTTTTGGCCAGATTCCAGTTGAACTATTTGTCCGGGTATGAAACGATTGTCATATACGGATTCAGCATGTCTTCTTACCCGTAAATCGAACATTTATTCAACTTCAAATAAAACTTTTACTTTTAACAAATTTTCCGGTTTTGGCCGTATTCCGGACGAGCTAATGCCGGCGAGAAAATAAGTTTAGATATGGATTGAGCATGTCTCCTTACCCCTAGATCGACTATCTCATTGGCCTTTTTAAACATTTATTTTCGTCCCTTAATTAGAAACCCCTCCCCCACCCTTAAATATGGGGCTACAGGGCTCACCTGTGAATTTGACCTGTTCTTTGGCCTAATGAGACATCATGCCAAGTTTGAATAAAATACCTCAACCTCTTCGAGAGTTCTCTGTGCTGTCAGACGGACGAACGGACATCATAGGTATCCTATAAATATTCCTTCAGCCCAAGCTGACTGCGAATCATATTTGATAGTGCAAAACGGATTACGTCAGCTGAATTTTTATTGGCAGCTATATTTCGGCCCTTCTTGGCAAGGGTCCTCTTCAGGCTCAAAACGGCTCAAGTTGGAACAAGACCAAAGGTTTCGATGGGATCCCAGAAAGTCAATATTTGATCCAGACAATTGGGTCATGTCTTAGCCAGACTCCTTGAACGCTTTTACTATTAAAATTCAGAAACAGATTAAGGCCAAATAGCTAATCATCTGAGAAAGCGAAGTTCAGATATGGATTCAGCATGTGTGTTTACCCCTATAAGTCATACCTGTTTTGACGAAAACTTCCTGCCACTCCTGCTTATTTCCCGGTTTCAGCCGAATTCCGGAACTACTTGTCCGGCAAAAAAACAAAGCTCAAAAACGAACTCAGCGTATCTTCTTTCCCCAATATTGAATATCTAATCACCTTCAAATAAAAATTTAACTTATAGCAAATTTTCCGGCTCCAGTCGGATTCCGATCGAACTATATGTCCGGGCGAAAAATGATTTTCATACACGGACTCAGCATTTCTTCTTACCCCTAAGTCGGATATCTAATCAACTAATACTAAAACTTTAAATTTTTCCGGTTTTGGCCGGACTCCGGGCAAAGTACTTGCCCGGGTAGAAAATTACTTTCACACAAGTGTTCAGCATGTCTTCTTACCCCTAAATCGAACATCTAAGCAACTCCAAATAAAACTTTTACTTTTAACAAACTTTCCGGCTTTGGCCGGATTTCGAGCGAACTACTTGTCCTAAGAGACAATGGTTTTCACCGTCGTGTTCAGCATGTTCTCCTACCCCTAAATCAAACATCTAATCAACTTCAAATAAAAGTTTTACTTTTAACAGACTTTCCGGTTTCGGCCGGATTCGGGGCCAACTACTTGTCCGGCACAAAAATGGTTTTCACCATCGTGTTCAGCATGTCTTCTTACCTCTAAATCGAACATCTAATCAACTTCAAATAAAACTTTTACTTTTAACAAACTTTCCGGTTCTGGCCGGATTCCGGGCGAACTACTTGTCCGATGACAAAATGGTTTTCATCATCGTGTTCAGCATGACTTCTTACTCCATAATCGACTATCACAGTATCTGTTTAAAAATATTTACCCCTTAATTTAAACCCCCTCCCCCACCCCTAAATGTTGGGCTACAGAGCCCATCTACGAACTTGACCTTACTCTTGACCCAAAGAATCCTCACACCAAGTTTCATCAAAATATCTCATTCCCTTCGAGAGTTACAGTGCGCACAGACGGATAGACGGACAACTTTTGTGATGTCATAGGTATCCCTCCACTTACGTTTTGGGATCCCAAAAACGAGCTTGTGGAAACACAAAACTAAAGATTCTAGCCTAGCGTTAAATATTTAACTGTTCATTCCCAAATATTTAACACTAGGCTAGAATCAGAGGCTAGAAGGCTAGAAGTAGAGAATTAAAAAAAAAACAAGACCACAGATTACGATGGGATCCCAAAAATTTAAAGAAATATATAAATATAATTTTTTTTTCCCAGAGGAAAAAAACATGACAGTATGTTATACCACTTGCTAGAGCCGTAGATACCCTTCAATATAGGAATACATCCTTGCTCTTACGAGGAGCGTTAAAGCCAGGCTTCACCTTCCAGATTACCAGACGTCCCGAGCTTCCGCATAGTCAAGACAACCCTTCCAGATTTTTAGATAATGATGATAGGTAATTTTGCAATTCTTCAATATTTTCTACATGACCCCTTCGTATTTCAAATACCTCTTGCATCCCAGTCACAACTGTCAATCACTTTCCCTTTTCTTCCCCCATTTGCATATTTGTAGTGTCTCTCGAACAGGTTGCCTCCTCTATGGCACCTTCCAGACACCCCGGACTTCCAGACGTCTTGGGCCTGGCTTCATCTTCCAGATCCGTGTCGACGAAAACGGCTGTCTGGAATCCGGAAGAAAAATCTGGAAGGTGAAGCATTGCCTTTATAGCCAGGTTTCACCTCCCAGATTTCTCTTCCAGAAGCGGTTTTCGTTGAGACCAATCTGAAAGGTGAAGCAAGGCCAAACATCTGGAAGTCCCGGGTGTTGGACACACCAGAGGCGTATTCTCGCCATTCCCCGAGGACTCCACTTGAGGAGTCCCCGCGTTTTTGTTTGCCCCGAGGACTCACTCCCCGTATTCTCGCGAGTCCCCACGGACGGGGAATGCTCCATTTATCATCACCATCATCAAAAGGACTCCCTTTCAGATTCGAAGGGGAATCAATTTTTGCTGGTGTTGGTGCACTTAAAATTAATTAAAAAGAATCAGAATAAACAAACCAAAAATAAAGTGGATCCAGACTAATTTCGTCAACTGCAAAAAAAAATTTCGAACAACATCCGTTTTAAAAGCATTCCCCGTGTTCTCGTTGTTTTCCGTATGCGGAGTCCGCACTGAGTGACTCCCTCTATTCTAGCCGTTCCCTTCGATTCCCCCAGGAGTCCTCGCGGGGGACGGCGAGAATACGCCTCAGATTCCGGATGCTGCAAGGTGCCATAGAGGTAAAACGTCTGAGGGACACGAAAAATTTGCAAATATAGGAAGAGAAGGGAGACTGATTGACAGTTGTAATTGGGAAGCAAATGATACTTGAATTTGGAAGAGAACATCTAGAGGCGTATTCTCGCCGTTCTCTGAGGACTCCTTGCGGAATCGAACGGAACGGCGAGAATAGAGGGAGTCACTCGATGCAGACTCCGCCTAGGAAAACAACGAGAACACGGGGAATGCTTCTAAAATAGATTTTGTTCGAAAAAAAATATGCAGTTGACGAAATTAGTCTGGATCCACTTTATTTTTAGTTTTGTTTATTCTGATTCTTATTAATTATTTTACATTTCAACACCAGCAAAAATTGAGTCCCCTCCGAATTTGAAAGGGAGTCCTTTTTGATGATGGTGATGATAACCGGAGCATTCCCCGTCCGTGGGGACTCGCGAGAATACGGGCAGTGAGTCCCCGGGACAAACAAAAACGCGGGGACTCCTCAGGTGGAGTCCTCGGGGAACGGCGAGAATACGCCTTGGGAAATAATGAAAAAGCAAAATTAGCTATGATCATTATCCTGAAAATCCAGAAGGGTTTGCTTGAAGTGCAGAAGCCTCAGATATCTGAAAGGTGAAGCCTGTTTTTTTGACAAAACTCCACAGTGATCTTACCTTGAAGTCTTCGACGGTGTAAGTCTTCCTTGCGGAATAAGCACCATAAGGAGCCATCTGTGGCACTGAAGTGGAATCAAACGGAAAGCTATGTGTATCAGATATGTGAAGATGCAGTGCGTTCAACTTGTTGTAAGACATGGCGTCAATGGTTCGATACAAGTCTTGCAGTTTAATATAGTTTCTCGAGATGTCTACGCTAAGACCACGATGAGGGTAGAACGGCCTGTCCACAACTGACGCCTGAAGGAGAATAAGTCGAGGATTATGGATACTCATAGTACAGGCAAAGGGTTTTTGGTCCTTGGTGGAAGCAAGAATTCTGGATCCGTCAAAGGGAGCAGAGATGCCAGAAAACGTCTCCTACCTTCCTAAGGACATGTCTTACCTATAATACTAACGCAACCTACTTCCATAATCACTCCATATATTTCTAAACCCGGAGACCCCCACTGCGAATGGTATTCTAACTCCTCTAACAAAACCATGCTGATTTCTTAACCCGGAGACCCCAATTGCGAATGGTATTCTAACTCCTCTAACAAAACCATGCTGATTTCGCACTTGCCATGTTTTGCTACCTTCGATGTGTATCACGCTGTCTCCGGTTGTCTGCGAAAAGTTTCTCCATCAGAAAAACCGGTTATGTAAATTTGTCCCTGTTCTTGCTGTAAGTCAACGGGTCTCGGAAAAGGCTTAAAACAGCCCAAACCGTGGGTTATTTGTTGAAAGCACAGCCTAATTTTAAATTATCCAAATACTTTAAAATACTGTACGTTGAAGAGTAAATAGTGCGAGGGGTCCTTTAAGAATGTGCTTTCATGAAACTTTAGCATAACAACAAACCTTAAAGATGAAGGGTTCTGTTTTTTTTCACTGAAATGTAGGCTACTAAGATACAATAATAGTCTCATCCGAGTTTTATGTTTGCCCGTTTTTCAGCTGAGCCTGACACTCTGGCAGGATTGGGCGTGACGAACTGAATGTTTGCTAATGTTCCAATCGCCTGCTTTATGTTTGATAATAGTTTGTATTTTGTGTCAGTTTATATTTATGGCCCTTGGCTGAAATAAAGGTATAACAAAAAAATAATAAGGACACCAAATCTGCAAAAACAGGCTTTAGGTAAAGAGACAACGGAAAGGTAAGAGACAACGGAAATAATTAAGAACTATCAAATCTTGATGTTACAATACACTGGTCCTTTGAGTTACATTAGAGTCAGAGAGGCTTTCGGGTGATACTTTGAGCGTGTTCCACCCTCGTACCAATGTAATTATTAGTTACTATTTCCGTTCCAACCTCACCAAAAGTTACTACGCTGACTGTTCCAACCTTCTCGAAATAGTAACTAATAGTAACTATTTGCATACCACGCTCGGGAGCGTAGTAAGCGTAGTAACTACGAATCTCTGAATCGTGATTGGTCGGATTCGCCCGTGGTATGATATTTTGCAGGAAAATAGAAAAGTCGTTCCAGCCTTGACGGAAAAAGCCAGAATTCGTGACGTCATGCGTAGTAACTACGGTAAGTAGGATGGAACACGCTCTTTAAGGATTTGCTGAGTATATCTAGTTAATTTACTGAAGTCTGTGGCAGATTAGTAAAGACTGGAACATTGTTGCCCTGAAATGCTGAGAATCAGGTAGGATGGCAGCGTGGCGGTAACTCGACATGGGGATCAACTAAAAAGAGGCACGAAAACTGAAAGGGCCCTTTCAGGCTTCAGAGCGAGGGTCGGGAACCATGTTCTAACGTGCCTTCTATCAGGCTCTGGAGTTACGGACTCTCATTTACTTGTCTACTTCTACTACTTGCTAATCTCTTTTTATTACTCGTGTCTCCTCTGCCATGCCGTACCGTGCCGTGCCCAATGCCGTCTTTACCCTTAGGCCGGTTAGACCTGTGCTAGGGGGCCAGGGTAAACGAGAGGCCAAGCGACCGGTGTAAATTGTTGAGAAATCAGGATAAGGTTGCTATCCCTGTTGCCTTGTTCATTAAGATCCAGGTTTGACCAGCTACGTTGCACCGTCATTTACGTTACCGAAATTATGCTCAAAAGTGACCAGTGTGGCGACCAAAACTTGTGCGTGTGAATGTGATGGCGTTTTATGTTTTTGTCTCACGAAAAGGGGCCAAAAACCCATGAATGGCCTAGGGTCCACCAAAAGTAAAAGACGGCACTGGCCGTGTCTCTTTTTAGTCGATCCCCTCGACATGTACCGTCGCAGCTACTAGAGTGGCAGTGATTCCTCTTCGGCCTAAACAGTCGGAATTAGTCCAAAACGAAGCTACACCCTCGACCTACACTACTTACTAAGGTCTCGGGGAGGGATCAGGAGAAACTGGCACTAGTGTTGGCCGTAGGCGAAAACGATATTTGAAATTTTCTTTTATTTCAGCTGACGTATCCGTTTTGCACTGTCAAATATGATTGGCAGTCAGCTTGGACTGAAGGAATATTTATTTTCTAACTACCGTAAATAATCGAATTTAACTAACTCTTAATATGGTTATTAATATAACTAACTTTTATTATTTACATAATAAAAGATGGTACAAAATGCCATTTGACTCCAATTTTGTTCTTAAATTTAGCTAAACGAAACGTACATGAGAGAAAAACCGGTATCAAAAGTGAAATACCGATGTATCTATAAATCGAAAAATCTAAATATCGCCCATCACTAATTCGTCCTCGCAAGATGAAACAGTGGGTTTTCGTCCAAAGCTAAACTTATTACTAAGCGCTTCGGTGGGGTTGGGGCGTGTGTGTGTAGGGGGGGGGGGATGTATGTTCGACTATTAGAACAGTTACGAATCTCAGCATTGTTTAAGTTGGTTATAAGATATGGTAAGGAAAACGGTACGACACACTTACGTCTCCTACAAGCACAAGAGATCCAACGGTGTCATCCCAGGTTATCAGCTGAGCGAGCGTCTCCAAGGCATGCCGAGCGCCGAAAACAGTTTCAGACAGAATCCCAATTGAGACGGAATCAGGTCCTTTGGAGCTAGTAAGGGTGTACGACTCATCGGTGTTGTACGTCTAAAAGTGGAAGCAGTCATTCAATGCCACTGGGCCAATGGTCAATCCCTGATACCGGGGCTACATTTAAGGTTGAAATAATAGTTGCATGGTTCTCCTCTGAATTCTCCTATTTCGCGTTTTTGACTATTGAGATGAAGCCATTAGCCAATTCTCCTTTTTTGCGTTTTTGTCAGAATCGAGAACGGGGAAAGCTTTGTGATTCTGCAGAATCGAGAAGTTACTTCGACAGTGAATTCTCGATTCTCGTTCTCCTCCCTGATTGGTCAACAAAGGGCGAATGTTCAGTCCGTATAAACAAGTATTTAACAGGTGGCTAAATTAGTGGTTTGTCAAAAGTGAAGACGGAGAAGAGCAAAAACGGTAATTTGTACGAGAATCGAGAAATGAGAATTCGGATCAAAAACGCAACTAACGATTTTTGTTCTATTAGTATTGTCATCTGAGAATAAATACCCTTTTCTGATTGAGATACTCATCCCAACCAGGGGTTTCACTAGCCAAATGCGCCCTGCCGCCCATTTCAGCTTCTCTTCGCATATGTCATAGTAAAACTAGTGATAAGAGCAAGCGTTGAAGTAGACGTATCTCCGAGCTCAGGGGCGGTTTGAAGGGCTTGGGCGTGGGAGGTGACGACCTCAAAATCAACGACCGGCAAGTCACAAGGGTTATACAGTTAGAAACAATAGCCAAGAAACACAGCACCACATGCGGGAAACTGTAAGAATTTAAATAAATATTAAAACTAGTATTTGTATGGTTAAGGTGAGCGCATTCGTAATAACAGAGAAGACACCCGTCTTAAAAAACAAAAAGGAATAAAATATTACGGCCACAATAAGTCAGATAGGCTTCATCAGCAGAAGCCTCACGTCAGTGGCAAATGGATATCATGACGACACTTTAAGCTACTTGGAAATAAATTTGATTGATTGGTTGATCTGCTGAGTGTTGTCTGTTGAAACCGCGCATCCTTGTGTCATCTGTTATGAAACTTCTGACAGTGCGTCTAGGGGCCCGAATCTCGGAATTATCTGACCAGGGGTCAAAGTGGTAATTATAATGTGTAAAAAAGTGTAGCTGGTACTTGTCTATTTCATATCCAAGCCTGCTTTTCTGTTTTCTAAACTCAAAGTACGTTAGATAAATAAACCCGATTCGGTCCCGTTCTGCAAATGATAGACCTAGGGCTTACTCTCCCCAACAAGTTCCATCCCTAAGCCTTCACTCTAAGCGTGCAACGAGATTTCCGGTTCCCCCCTCCAACTGTCTCCACAGTTATCGGATCCAGTCAGTCTTGAAACGAAACATCTGAAACGCCTGCTCTTGCCAATTATCAAGTTTCGTTCGGGTCCGATCATCAGTGTGAAATTTCCCTCTAATCGCCCAGGATGGTCGGACCAATAAAGTAACTATTTCAAAGTCATTTTGGTCGGGTCCTTAATATATAACTACCAATTCTCATCGCTTAGCACACAGTTCCACATTCGCAAAGCAGCTGAGAATTTTCCCGAAGCTCCGCAGTAATATATTTTATTTGTAACCCGCCAAATACACAAGGTGGTAGCGGAGCAAAGAGAATAACGAAAAACAAGATAAATAACAGTATAAACACACAGAATTTAGATATTAATTCATTAATTTGAACCAATGAAAAGCGTCCGCAAACCTGATGGTAATAGATTTGGAACCATAAGATATTGGTGTCTACTTACAATCCTTGTATCAGTGGAAAGACAGCTCACAGACACTGAGACGATCGTCAACGAAGGGGAGGGTGAGACACCACCATACTCTTCCATCGCGTCCACATACCCCCTAGAATCAGAGCCATAATTTATCAGAGCAAAATAAGACTAGGGACTAGCGCCAAGACCTATGCTTTCCATGCTTTGCAAAAGGGCCATACTCGTAGCGGCGCCCACTACGCTTGCGGCATTTGAAGCGAGACAAACTTGCGGGTTTAGAAATTTCTAGTAAAGCAAAGGAGCGGTCTGCACACACCAAGGAATCAACGGAGTCTGTATAATTTTTTTGCAATAGCTGCGTTCGCTGCACTCCGGGCTGTCTCTGGTTTTTCCGCATCGGTGTTCTGTTTTTGTCCTATTGAGCGTTTTTGGTCTCACCGATGACGTTACAAAAACCTGCCTGCCGAGCAGGTTCTGGTTAGTCTGCACCGGTGAGCACTAACCGGACACTGGTTGGTCCGAAAACGGGTTATAAGATCGGGAAGCAGTCAACGATGAATGCAAAAACGCGTTTTGAGTAGCACCCGTGAGCAGTAACCGGACAACGAACGCAGCTAATGTTCAGAATATAAAGTTATCGGAGCCAGCGTTGGTGAACTGAATGAGATTCAGTAGGGAGGTTCTCTATCGCTGGTGGTGCTAGTATCGCTGCTTCTCGAGTGTATGTCAATTTTGTCAAGTCTTGTCGCTACTCCATGGTGATTTTCTGCTCTGTATTTTAGGTACCATCGAATAAAAGAAGATCCTCGACACAGCTCAATAATGACTCAAAACGCGCTGACAGTTAATCTTTTTCGGTCAAAGAATTTCAAAAATATAATGATTGTTCAATATCATACATATAAATTTTTACACATTGTACGTCTGCACATTTGCACGTATATATTGCACGTTCACGTCCTAAACAGGTTCGATCCACTAACAAAAAACAGATTTATCTCGTATACGCCTACAATCTCAGAAAATTATTTTATCCTCGCTCTGTCAGGTAAACGTGAACCTTTATAACTGACATCAGTCGAGTCACACTCAGAACAAAATAAATCTAGGGAGTAGCGTCAAGACTTAACAAAATTGACACACACTCGAATAGCAGCGATACTAGGACCACTAGCGATAGAGAACTTTCCTACTGAAACTCATTCAGTCGTCCACGGGAGCTTTGATAACTGCATATTTTGAACATAGCAAAAAAATGATACAGCTTTCATTGTTTCATTGGTGTGTGCAGACCGCACATTTGCTTGACTCAAAATTTCTAAACCCGCAAGTTTGTCTCGCTTTAAATGCCGCAAGCGTAGTTGGTGGCGCTACGAGTATGTCCCGGTTGAAAAGCATAGAAAGCATAATTCTTGGCGCTACTTCCAAGTCAGAGCAAAATAACACTAAGGAGTAGCGCCAAGACCTATGCTTTCCAAGCTTAGCAAACGGGCAATATTCGTAGCGCCGCCCCTACAAACTTGCGTGTTTCGAGTAGAGCAAAGGTGCGGTCTGTGCAAACCAAGGAAACTACGGAAGCTGTGTCATTTTCTTGCTATGTTCAGAATATGAAGGTATTGGAGCCAGCGCTGGTGAACGGCTGAATGAGTTTCAGAAGGGACGTTCTCTATCGCTAGTGGTGCTAGTACCGCTGCTATTAGAGCGTGTGTCAATTCGTCAAGTCTTGGTGCTACTGCCTAGTGTTATTTTGCTCTGTCCCTAGTGTTATTTTGCTCTGGTCACATTGCTACATCTCGAGTTCTCCCTTCCTGCGCCGACATGGACAAAGAGTAGCTCTTCTTAGTAGACTACAGCCAAATTAATAAATATCCTAGAAACCGCCAGAGAAACACTCAGTAATCACATTACGGGTGTTCGACAGCGTCTACTTTTGATTTTCACAGTGAACGGAATAACCGTCAAGGGTGTCACAGCGTCAAAGAGAAGAAATTTGTTTGAGCCCAAGCTGACTTTGAAACATTTATTCAAACAGAAGGTGGGTTCCGAGTTCAGTTTCGATCCGTGAAGTGTGATCATTAGTTCCAGAAGTCATATTAAGGTATTTCTTAAATGATAGCAGAGACTCTTATTTCGAGACGGAGGTATCAAATACTAAGATGCCATTAGAGACCATGTCGTATAACTGGCTTCTGAGACACATTCCCTTTGTGATAAAAAAATCCCTCCCTTTACGCTCATAAAGATTGTCATGGTAGGCTTATGGATTAGAGACCTATTCGACAGATATTATTCAATAATGTTTCTCGAGCATTATTCTTGCTTATGTATGAATGTTTGATTTGGGGTCTCCCCTTGAGGACAGGCGAAAGCTTTATGGGGTGGCCCCTGTTCATATATGTAGACCAATAAAAATTGTATCTCTCACTCTCATATCATCATGTTTCCCATAGGTAGCTATTTTATGAAAATCTTCATACAGAAAGCTATACTATGTTTAACTGACGTTTCTAGAGGTCGATATTAAAGTATGATCAACGTATGTGCATTTTCAACTTAAAGGACCCCTCTTGTTTATCTATCTTTTATAATATACCTAGTTCCCTTATGGAATTATAAGCTTCTTCCCATGAAGGCGTATATTAGGAGAAATCCTATTCGCCTGCAATTGCAAATTTGCAGGTAATTTGCAGGTAAAATCCCCCATTGTTTCGTTTTTGTTCCTACGAATTTTTAGCGCTTTTTCCGAAGTACTGAGTTTTGCCCGTTGCGCAACTCTAACTTTGCCAGAATCTTCAACGTCGGCTCAGAACTCTTTCACACACAAGGATACGAAAATCTTCTGTTATTGACTTTTCTTATTTGCTTAGTTTTCCCACTTTTCAACCACGGCGCGTTCAGTTCTCAAATCTTTTGCGCTCAGCCGCCGTGTCGGAGCGCAGGAAGGCTGGATAGAATCGTCAAGCACTAACGAGGAAACCACTTAATTCAGGTGGAAAGTAATAGTATTTTCGAAAAACGTTTTTCTGATCCACTTCGTAGTGAAAATATCATTTCTATAGTAAGAGTTGTGCTTTAAGATTCAGGTTATTATCGCCCCTTTTCTGCTTTAAAAGGCCAGGTTCGAAACTTTGTTCCACGACATACGACATGGCAGTACTGACATAGGGGTTGGGGACTTGAAAATCTATTTTCATTCCCTTGCAGACCTTAGCGAACGACCAACAGGATAGCAATACCACGAAAAGAAGGAGTTAGTAAATGTCACACAACTCACCGGAAAATAGAGATCATCTCCTGCAGGACTGCTGTAGCCTCCGCGCTTGGAGTACTGAACCCATTGAATACTACATTGCGGGCTAAAACGGGGACAACCTCGCTGCCTAGGGTAGTTGATCCACTTGGAACAGGCCACAGTGTCCCATAAGGTCCGCATACCAGCTTACACGTTTCAAGCGTTGTCCCATCCGGTGCGTCAGTTACGTCTTCTTTTGTGCAGAGTCCATCCCTACAGGTCCATACCCAGGGGCTCGGTACGCTGCATTAGATAAATTACTATAGTAAGTAATAAGTAAGTAAGTAATTTATTTATGACCCGCCATTTCGAACAAGACCAAAGGTTTCGATGGGATCCCAAAAGTTCAAATTTGATCCAGACAATTGGCTCTTGTCTTCGCCAGATCCAGTCTTCGCCAGACTCCTTGAACACTTGTACTATTAAAATTTAGAAAAAGATTAAGGCAAAATAGCTAATCATATGAGAAAACCAAGTTCAGATACGGATTCAGCATGTGTGTTTACCCCTTTAAGTCATATCTATTTTGACGAAGCAGATCGAAACTTCCTGCATTACTTCTGCCAATTTTCCGGTTTCGGCGGAATTCCGGAACTACTTATCCGTCGAAAAAATAAAGCTCAAAAACTAATTCAGCATGTCTCCTTACCCCTACATCCAACCTCTAATCAACTTCCAATTAAACTTTTACTTTTAACAAATTTTCCGGTTTTCAGCCGGATTCCGAGCTGTGTTGTGTGTTCCGAAAATGATTGTCATATGCGTATTCAGCACGTCTACTTACCCGCAAATCGAACATCTTATCAAATTTAAATAAAACTTTTACTTTAAATAAATTCTCCGGTGGCCGGATTCCGGCCGAACTACTTGTCCGGCGAGAAAATATTTTCGTATTCGGAATCACCACGTTTCGTTGCCCCTAAATCAAACCTCCAATCAACTTCATATTACTTTTCAAAAATATTCCGGTTTTCGCCGAATTCCGGGTGAACTATTTGTCTGGCGAAAAAATAATTTTCATAATCGGATTCAGCATGTCTCCTTACCCCTAATTCGACTATTTTATTAGCTTTTAAAATATATTTTTTGTTCCCCTTAATTTTAAACCCCTCCCCCACCCCTAAATCTAGCGCTACATAGCCCATCTTCGAACTTGACCTGTGCTTTGGCCTAAAGAGTCCGCATGCCCAGTTTGATCAAAATATCTCAACCCCTTCGACAGTTATCGTGCTAACAGACGGACGGAAGGACAGACGGACAACTTTTCGATGTCATAGGTATCCCTCCACTTACGTTTTGGGATCCCAAAAAGCGGAGTAAATGAAGAAAATAAACAAAACACATAAACACACAGAAAAAGACAATTAATTTTTAATCTTCGGTCAGGAAGCAGTGGATAACGTCGTGCGCTGGTAGGTTAGGCAACACGAACAACTCTGGAGAAAAATAGAGCATCGGAAAATATCTCAGAACGCAACAATCGCGTTGGAGGCAAGCCAAGTCGGACAGACGGACAGCATAGGCGGGCCCGGGCCCCAGGGCTAGGGGACAGGCGGGCCCCATTTTACTCAGTTGCTTCTGTAGTTTGAAATTTGTTTGCTTTTGTAGTGCGTCAGTTTCTGGGATCGACTAAAACCAGGAAGGGAAGGGAACGCGAGAAAAGCAGGAAGTGCATCCTAAAACCAGGAAGGGCATACTAAAACGAGGAAGGGCATCCTAAAACGAGGAAGGCTTTCGCCAGAATTCGCCGCACCGTTCCCTTCCTCTATTTAGTATTATTTGAGGGGTCGGCAACTTTCCAAATTCAAAGTTCACCATCCCTTCCTCATTTTAGTAAGCCCTTCCTGGTTAGTCGCCTACCGTCAGAACGAGAAATGAAAAGGTGAATTACAATTTTTGTAGTTGCCGACCACTCAGTGAACTTAATGCCTACCCATGTCAGGATACTGAAACGAGGAAGGGATGGTGAACTTTGAATTTGAGAAGTTGCCGACCCCTCAAATAATACTAAATAGAGGAAGGGAACAGTGCTGCGAATTCTGGCGACAGCCTTCCTGGTTTTAGGATGCCCTTCCTGGTTTTAGTATGCCTTCCTGCTTTTCTCGCGTTCCCTTCCCTTCCTGGTTTTAGTCGATCCCTCAGTTTCTGTGTGTAAAGTGTTTCTAATTCGTTTGTACTTGTGTAGTAATGGCGACAAGCTATTAACGCCAAATGTAATAATAAATAAAATAAAACAAAACCGAAGAAACTTGCCTGAATTTCGCTCCGTCCCCAGAAACGCCGCAACAGCTTACCGCACTAACAAACAAGTACAAGAAAATACGTGAGGCAGATTCCATTTTCGGAATCTATCTGCGTCCAAAAATAATGAAAAAGGGCATCACTGAAGATAAGCACTTATCTTTTCTGTATAAATCCAGCTTCAAAGCCTCGAAAAACAAATCTAAACAAGAGGCACCAACCATAGTCAATAAAGCATAAGAATGGAGATAAAGTCGACTCTAGCAAAGGTTGAGGGGTTACCCACTCACCGGCACCTGATGTACGCACTTTTCCGGCACCGACCAAAATCATCGGTGCCTGCACCGGTGGCGTCCATAAATTAGGCTATTCATCTTTCAAACGATTCTAAACATGTCACTTCTGACACGTGGCAACCAGTACCGGCTGGTGTCAGACAGTGCCGGGACCACGGCACTTGATGTCCCGATGAAAATGTGTAGCCTGCGTAGTTGTATGATAGTTGTACGAAAAAGTTGCATGTATTGATATGTACTAGTAAAGAGTACTATCTCTGTATGTGTGAAAGTCTTGTTAAATAGTAGCATATAGTAGTATGCAGTAACACGGTAGCCTTCTAGTAGAAGCATGTAGTAGCATCGTTAGTACTGCATGCAACTTTTTCGTACTACTTCATAGTACTATTTTGAGATAAATTTTTCATCGGAGTAGCCTTGAAGTAGAATTATGTACCAACATCAGTTAGTACTGTATGCTACTTTTTCGTACAACTTCATACTACTATCCTGAGATAAATTTTTCATCGTGATACACTTAGATCGAGAGTGGGCAACCCTCTGCAAAGGTAGAAGCAAACTACTTTTGTAAATTACCAGGATCTAATGTATACACGCAGAAAAGACGCACCATCCAAAGAAGTTTCTACTCTGTTCAATGAAAAGGTGGCCGGGGACCACTAGCTTGTAATTTCGAAACATGTTTTATTTCAATCTATGAATAAAAAAGATGCTCCAACATCGTGACTAGAAAATACTGGCCTTGCATATAGGCTTCTCAAACCTAACCGACTAAAGCTAAGTATTCACTGAACGCGAATATTTTTCGCGAGATGACCTTACGCGAAAAGCTGCAAAACAAACTGCTTCACTTAAGGCGTATTCTCGCCGTTCCCCGAGGACTCCTTTTGAGGAGTCCCTGCGCTTTTGTTTGTCCCAGGGACTCACTCCCCGTATTCTCGCGAGTCCCCACGGACGGGGAATGCTACGATTATCATCACCATCATCAAAAAGGACTCCCTTTCACATCTGGAGGGGAATCAAATTTTGCTTGTGCTGTGCAACGTAAAATTAATTAAAAACAATCAGGATAGAGGAAAACAAAAACAAAACTAGTTTCATCAGCTGCATATTATTTTTTCGAACAAAATCGATGTTGGAAGCATTCCCCACGTTCTCGCTCTTTTCCGTGCGCGGAGTCCGCGTGGAGTGACTCCCTCTATTCTCGCCGTTCCCCTTGATTACCCGAGGAGTCCTCAGGGAACAGCGAGAATACGCCTTTAGAGGCGCCCACATTCGCCGGGACAAACATGAATCCACGTTCTGTGGAGACTTAGCTTAAAACTACAATTCGAGAACAAGCGAAGGCACGAGTTACCTAAGCCTTCTAATAAAGTGTCGCACGCTGTCACAACATAGCACCACACGCTTCCCGGGAGAATCGATGTATCTTCATCGTTCAAATTGTATATTCGCTAGATGGCTCTCCTCTCTCTCTGTTTATACGTCCTTCATAAAATCCGATGACGAATTGCCGCCAGATGCGCTAGAGGAACAATAACAATCACACGTGAGATCCGGGGATAAGTTATCTGATGGGTGAATAAGCGATTAGGCTTTCGCTTAATATCGAGTCGCGCAATAGCCCCGTTGAAAAGTCAGCCAGCACTCAGTACTGAAGTCGGGAAGCCAGAAATGACAAACTTGATGAGGCTTGACAGAACAGAGTTGAGTAAAGCAAAAAGAGGGGAAGCGGCATTTACAGTTTTAAACATGGTTAGGACTAAGAGGAATTGAAAATAGCAAAACAAACCTGGATAAACGTACACCAAGAAGTGACGTGTCATTTTTTTTTTTACAATAGCGCGCCTAGCGGCCAAAAAAGAACTAATCTGAGAGGAATATTATGAGGGGCGTATAGACTGCAGACAAACTCAGGCGTTTCAGCACCCGAGTGCACATTTTCAGAGATATGAGACCTGAGTACTTCGCTTTCAACCGTCGAACGAAGTATAACACAACCAGCCAATTAGATGGAGCTGTCACCCAGTGCTACAATACCACCAATTCTCTCCTTTCAAGCGGACGGACAAGCACAGAAGCGGCGCACATCTGCTCTGCGTAGAAATAAGAAATCTCGTATAAAACAGGTATACAAAGTTCATCGTTTTCGAAAATAGGGACCGGTGCCCTCTTCAAATAATTTGGCGATATCTCCACTCAGTGCCAATGCACGACCTCTAGGGTTTCCTCTTCTATAACAGGCTCGTATGGGCTTGCCTAAGAGCTAGTAACCCGATAGAGAGGCTGAAGAAATGTGACAGACATTAAAGCCTTTGGGCATTAGTCAGTCGTGTTAGGATTAGTATAACTGAACCCTTTGAATTGAGCTTGGTCCATGGACACTAAAATGTCTTTGTCCACAGGAGTGAGCTGCGGCTTGGCGGCCGTAAAGCCCGGATCGAAGTACTGCGTGTCCAGGACGTGTTTCTGCAAAGAGAGCGAAAATTAAAGGGAGTCGCCGGTACTAGCCTAGACTAATTATTACCCCAAAACTGATTCGCATTGCGCGCTTCGTCAAACCAAAGTCGGTATAACGGAAGGCGCTTGGGCGAACTTACACTGCATTTTACATACCCTACATCCTGTACTGTTCTCAGACTGGTCTCGTGTGTGTGTACGGCATTCTGCGGAAAAAGGCATTGAAGTTTTGAAGACGTCCTAGCTCATCATCTACATTATGTTTATCATGATTTTTTGCATGCCCTGTTATAGTAATTCAGTCTAAAGTGTCGTGCTTTATGTTGATTTTTACTGTACCGGTTTCCCTTTTTTCGTTTTACTCCACTGTCGTCTTGTTCATTTGGTGGGTCATAAATTAAATACATATATATATTTCTATTTACATAGCGTTACCCTTTTTGCTTATTTTTCGTTTGCGCTTGCCTATACGTCTACCTTTTTGCTATTTCCGGCTTTTGTAAGCCGTAAAAGTTTCCAATATTTTTGGGTTCTTGACGGAACGCGGCAAAATGTTGGGGGACCTGTTCTGTCGTCGGATTATGTACGAATCCGTGATTATGCGTTTTTGCTTGGACGTTTGGCGGCAATCGCGGCTAACAGGACGTCAAGTCCTGAATGCCTTATAAGACATTCAGCAACAACGTAAATACCCCCCGCTCGGATAAACGTTACCCCAGCCATTACATAGCCAACATTTGATTTCCTACCCTTCCTTATTGGCAAACAAAGAAATTACTTCACATAAAGTTGGCCATCACCTTAAAGATACTCCATGGTTATGTGCCTTCCGAGCAGTAAAGCGAACCCTCCAAATCTGATGGTAATGACAATATTCATCCTACTGTTGATCAATGACGCAAACCTCACCCACAGAATGCTGTCTGACATGTCAGTGATCATGGGGAAGCACGAGAAAGGTCACCCAAACGAGTCATCAAAGTTGACTCAAATCCTACATAAACCAATCAGCAACGTTTGCTCTTGTGACCCCTTCCGTGCCTACTGTCCAGTTTCGGGAAGAACCGTGGGCGGTGCCAGACTCCGAAGTCTAGGATATCATCAACCCCTTTTTTACAGGATTCGCTTTCGACACCTGATTCGAAAACCGGAAGATTAATCAGTAAGGAAAATTTTTTATATTTCTATTTCTAAATTTTATCTTAATAATTCTAAACGACACTAATTAGTTGTGAAGTAAGAAGAGTAACAACCTTGGCTCAGTATTATATTTAATGCCTGGCTTCCTAATACCTTAGCTGTGAGAGGCCTCTGGAGTCTGTTATGGGACAAAGTGTACCCCCCGCTCTTCGTAACTACTGGTGCGTTGGTGTTGTAGTGGAATCCTCCCGCTGCACTGAAGCCAGGCCCGTATCCAGGAATTTATTTCGGGGGGGGGGGGGGGAGGGGGGGTTAGCCTGCGGGTCGGACAAAAAAGTACAAAAAACACATGGATCAGAGGGAAAAGCCTATAAAAATGGTTATTTTTGTAGCTTTCCGGGGGGGGGTCAATCCCCTGACCCCCCCCCCCCTGGATACGGCCTTGACTGGAGGTCTATCTTCTTACACATTACGTTTTACTCACCACTTTGGGTTTGTACGGCGGTTCGATTTCTTTCCTGTCCAGTTTTTTCCAATCAATACCTTTGAAGAAAATATGATCGCATATGTCGCCCGCTGTACAAGTTGGGGTCCCGAGACGTTTCGTCGAGTCTTTCTCCATCAACTGAAAATGCAAAGCTTGGGTTAACTTCCATGGCTAACACTGCGCCCACAGTTCAGAGTGGCCCCTCTGGGTTCTCTGCATTCTGATGCTTCCGAGTTAAATATGGCGGAAATCTTCCATTAAGCCAGATAGTGAACTGAAAGACCGAAGTGCTCCTCAGCCGAGATCTGAACCCAGGACCTCTGCCTTTCTAGCCTTGTGTCCTACCACCGAGCTACAGAAGGACTTGTGAACCTACTTCGCTGAAGCCAGCCATAGGAACAATGATCCCGCATAAAGGCAGGTATTTGTCACGGTACTAGTCCCTTGTATAACAATTAATCTACGTTACCCCGTTAGGCTAATAACCAGAACTGTAAGGCTGGCTAAAGTTACCAGACGTAAGCCAAGAACTTACAGAACACACAGAATTATTCTCTAAGCTTCGATGAGAAATCTATTCAGAGCTGAAACGGTACGCTTCGTTTTTCACCACTATGATGCACCAAACGGCTGATTTGGCGACCTCTTGGATTCATTTTCCGGAAAGCAAAGCGAGAATCTGCCGAGCGCCAGAACTAACGGAAAGTGGACGCGCCTCTGTTGTGCTTTACAACTCCTCACTGGCTCGCTACATTCATAAATATTCTTTGAGCCCAAGCTGACTTTGACACATTTATTCAAACAATGTTTTCAACGGATACGTCAGCTACGATTCTTCATCAGCGATATTTCGGCCCTTCTTGGCAAGGGTCCTCGTCATGCTGTCAATCCTCTGGTTCAACTTCGGATTATAACAGGTTTGTTTCCTTCTCCGAAGTTGAACCAGAGGATTGACAGCCTGACGAGGACCCTTGCCAAGAAGGGCCGAAATATTGCTGATGAAGAATCGTAGCTGACGTATCCGTTGAAAACATTGTTTGAATAAATCGCTCCATTCCACGTACGGAGTGAATTCCCTTCCATGTCACTTTCCAAAACTAGTGGAGCGCAAGAACAGGCTCGGAAAGCGAAGCGAATTTTAGCCGCGACGCAAGAACACACGTTGTATAAACCAGCGGAGCTTTCCAGACTGCCAACATCGGCCTAAAATTTGCCCGCGCGATCGCGATCTCTTGGCACAAGGCTTTACGCTGCGGGTCGATGGAGAGTCCGCCTGTATTTTCCGCGTCTCCATGTTTCCACACGGAAAATATTGTGTTTCTCAAACTTTCCCGTGTGGAACTGAAGAGAAGTGCGGAAAACTACGCCGGGAAATACAGACCGAACTTCTTGGATTTAAAACTGGGTGTATTCTCGATAGCATAACCTTGTTTGGCGTATGAAGGGGTGCCCAGCTTCGAAAACAGAGATATTCTGCCCGATCTAGCACTGGTGACAGGAAGGACACGGCATCAAAATCTCCTTATGCCAGTTAAATGTCGCACAAACCGGTATTCAAATTCCTTTGTACCATATTTCACTGAGAAGATTAACAAAAAACAAGTGAATTCTAAGTTATTTATTTTCTTTTATGTAATAATTGTATATATTCAAGTATTTTACTCAAGTATTCAAGTATTTAAATGCAATGGTCGACGTATTTAGTGCCATTTCGGCGCTACGAGTTGGATCAATAAACATATCTATCTATCTATCTATCTATCTAAATTGGCCTCAAATATTTTAATCGGGAATTTGTTTGCGTTCGTAATTGTCCAGAAGTAAAATTGTGTTAAACATTCGTGAGACCAATTACGAGGTCACGCAATTTGAGGTTGGCAAACCTTCCTGTATAGTCTTTGCAGCTGGTTGGTCATATGAGTTGGTCATACGTGACGTGGCAGCTAAACAAGAAGCTAACGAACTAATAGAGGCGCAAGTTAAAACACAAGGGAACAAACGACAGCGATTTGCCCTTCGTCACTGACCAGATAATGTATACTTACCAGCGTCATAACAGAGATTGCTTCTATTGACAAGTACTTAGGATAGGGGACTTTCTCATTGCAAATATTGTAGAAAAGTTCGTCTTCATCACACCCATTGAATGGCGACTGACCAACGAGCATCTCGTAAACCAGGACACCAAAGGACCACCAGTCCACGCACTGGTTGTACTTCAATCCCTTGATAATCTGGAATGATGGACAACTTAAAGTCCGCACACAGCTACGGACGGACTTGATTCCAATTTAGTCTTGCTTCAGTCAAATCCACCGTCTGTTGTGGGACCCCATCAGGACGAGACAATATTTTAGGGCTTAACATTCCTGTCCTAAAGAGCACTCAATTTCGACGAAGACGGTATACACAAATAAAATCTAATATACAAAATTGCAGCAAGCACTGACCGTTTACAATTTCATATTTAGAAAATCACAAATATGCCGTTGCTAATTATACACAGACAATTTTTTACCGCACATGGAAGAAATTTAGGAATCCCGACATGTTCAAACTGAGTGACAAACCCTGGGTAAGGGGTTAGAGAACTGAAGTAAGCGAATGTACTTGCAGTTTTGTCATAATAGTGTGCTACTTTGGTGAAACCAAAAGTTACAGGTTTAAGGAAATAGAGATTAAAGTTAGTTGAAGCAGAAACACGTAGTCTGAGACCATCTTTAACCTTTGAAACAGCTTCGATCTCGGAATCTCTAGGCGTATTTTCAGACACCAGTCACCCAGTACGAGTTCTCTGGAAGAGTTGCTTATCCTTCAACCTGCGCCCTCGCTAAACCTCTTTTCACATGGTCAGTCTTCGACATACCCTTGCGAGTTTCCCGCAACAAATTGTAAGTAAATACTATTTTCATGCCTGGATTCCGTCAACAAAACCTTACGGGTGCCGTTGGCACAAGCCCTTCGTCTCTTAAGTTTCGTATTTCTTTGTTGGTACTGTTTGAAGGCGACTGAGGCCAAAAAACGGCGACAAACTTTTTTATGAGTAACCTCACGCACTGGCGGGTCCAAAGGTCTGCTTAGGAAGAGGTACAGGAGATTCCGGCTACCCCCCCCCCCCCCCGCCCCCGTTACCAGACATACCTGGCACCCCCCCAGGGTACCAAAACTCCCGACCAAACCCCACAACACGATAATAAAAAAAAAATATTTTTAGGAAAAGTATATATAGAGGCGAGCCGTCGTCACGCGAAGTGCTTGCGCTCCAAACTCCAGATTTTTAATAAGACTATTAGTTGCCTACAAATTTGCATTCGGGGGGGGGGGGGGGGGGGATGATACCCGTTTTTTTTCGCCAGGGGGTTTTTGGTAACAAGGGAGGGCACCAGGGTTTTTTTCGCCAACACTCTGCACAGGGTGGCAAAAAGGTTGCCTATACATACGACTAAGTTAAAAATAAGGTGTTCGGCTGGCTTAGTTGCTTTGCGGGACCTTCATAACGACCTGCCTACGAGACGTCGCACTGGCCAGGCCCATGGGGAGCAGGACTCGGAAAACAATGAGGTTCTGAAGCTTGAGATTTGCGAGGCTACTATGAGACCCAGCAAACCATGGCCTGTAAGTCCCGGCGTAAGTCTATGATTTAATGCAGACTAGTTAAGTCTACGGACACAAATGACTAAATACAGCTAATTAATCATGCTTCACTGCACCAAACTACATTTTATTTTATATCCGCCACTATTGAGCTGGGTTGAAGCTGCTAGCACTTACGAATGAAAACTATGTGTCTAGTTTGGAATCCCCTATAGCAAAACAAGACACGCTACTGCAAAACCACAGGAAATACAGGGCTAGCAGTTTACTCATTGGGCATTATTATTCATTATTTACGACACTATTGAAAGCTGAGTGTATTTTTTTCCTTTTCTATGTCTGTACTGCACTATTTCCCTCTTGTTAAAAGCGTAAATAAAATTTCAAAATCATCACCATCATCATTAATTTATGATGGGCGAGCTCTAACAACCCAGCAATCTGTATCGAATGTGGTTTATGAGAGCCTTTCAGTCTATTCTTGAATGTAGCATACCTCGGGAGCCATATAGTCTGGGGTTCCACAGAATGTATCAGCAGTTCTATCCAGGTAGATCTGGAGCTTACACATTCCGAAATCGGCAATTCTAACGTGTCCTTCGTAGTCCAGAAGGATGTTGTCGAGTTTCAGGTCCCTGTAACAGAACACATGATTTGTTCAATTGGCTCAAACAACTGTTTTCAAGCGTGGATGCTTCACTAGGACCAGTCCCCCCCCCGCTATCAGGAATGAATTTCCAGTAGGAGATAAAATGCTTCAAAGTCAACTGAAGGGCTAAGCACGCGTATCCTCAAAACCACACGATGGCGTACAATGTCTAAAATTACTGCACAAAACACGATATTGTTCGCGTCTTATTAAATATCTGCACATTAAAGCAACGCTGTAAGCTAAATCACTCGGTCAAAGACAACATATTACCACAAATTTTCGCACAATTACAATAGTACGTTCCCACTGCGTTTAATTGGTCTACTAGACATTTTTTCGCTTTGCGAACTTCTGTCCTGACGAGGGCCCTTGAAAGAGAACAGAAGTATCGCCAAGAAAAATTTACAGCTGCCTCTGGGGGCTAGACGATCCCCCCACCCCCGGCGAAGATCCTCCAGTACCAAAAACAACCCGGGTTTCAAACTCCTCTCGGCTAAAACCCACCCGAATCCAAATATGTAGGAAATATAGAGAATCGTGTTGAAAAATGCAGTTTGGACCGCAAGCACTTAAGGATTTTCCCTAGACACGAGAATTAAATGTAAAAGCGTGACCGCGGCTCGCTGACCGCTCGCCTCTGTACGGCCGCTCGCCTCTGTCCCTTGCATTGGTGAGTTTGACGAAATTATTTGGACGTTCGTTAAGCCAAAAAGACTCCCCCGTAAATACACAGGAATTGCTGTCTGCTGCTATTACTATTCGCTTGGTCAAAATGCCAGTGATCGTTCCAAGTTCCTGGAGAAACTACAATTAGGTGCTGATTACATGTAAATTGTGGGATGTTTATGATTGGTGAAGCAAATGAATTAAGACTTGGTTATGTAAATAAGGCTTTTAATCTTAAGCAAGTTCTAAAGAATCCGACGACAAAAGGAGATACCCTTTTGGACAAAATTTTCACCAACATGAATGAGTTTTGTTGTGCCCCTGTAGCTGGTCCGCCTTTAGGAGGCAGCTACCGCTTTACACTTGAATTGGACCCGTTAAATAAAATAAGAATAAACTACACGACTACAGAAACAACAAGTAGACCCATCTCTGAAAACGGGCTACTGAAGTTTGGAGAATGGGTTCAAAAACAAGACTGGAAGGAAGTTCCAGTACTAGCGAAAAACTTCTGTTTTTCAGGACCTTTTGCTTAATACGTACCAAACTTGCTTCCCTGAAAAAAAGACAAGCCGCTTTTCATCAGACCGACCTTACATCACGAAGGAGGTTAAGAATTTGGTAAAGGAAAGGCGACGGCTTTTTCGTGAAGGTAAGCAAGAACAGGCGAATAAACTTAAAAACAGAATTAGGAAAATAACTCGTAAGGAGGCGTCGCAGTATTATGATAATCAGGTTAGTCAACTTTTTCAGACGAAGCCCAGTAAGTGGTATGTAAATATTAAACGTATGATCGGTAAGTCCCAGAGTGTCTTTGATTTCAGGTTGGATGGAGAAGAAACAAAGACAGTAAATAAACTAAATACACATCTAGCCGACATCGTCCAATATCTACCTCCTCTTCCCGAGGAAGAAATCCCAAGTCCAGCTCCTGATTTTACGGAATTCCCCGAGATTTCGGAATCGGACACAGTGAAAAAATTAAAGAAACTAAAGCGAACTAGTGTTACTCCTATTGATATACCGGTGGATCTTATAAACGCTTTCCCAGATTCATTATGTGCCCCTTTGACTCATATTTTTAATATTATAACAAAACTGGGGAATATCCGTCTGGATGGAAAAACGGTTTAGTACCCCTATCCCCAAAAAAGATTCCCCTAATGATTTTTCAGGTGTGCGACCAATAACGATGACGCCTATTTTCAGCAAGGTTTATGAAAGTTTAGTAGCTACTTGGTTAAAAGGTTATATACCACACATTACCTAGTCAATTTACTTGACACTATGCTCAAGCATCTGGACGACCCTGAACGTTGGCTCAACTTGACTGCGATTGACCTGAGAAAAGCATTTGACCTGGTCTGCCATAGTGTGCTTTTAAAGAAGTTAGTTTTAGATTTTAATGTTCACCCTTTCCTTGTGAAAATAATTGCGAATTTTTTGTCGCCTAGAACCCAACGGACGAAATATAAATCAACGTTTTCTGATTCCCTCCCAGTTTTTTGCGGTGTGCCTCAGGGTACTATTTAGGTCCATTGTTGTTTCTTGTTGTGGTCATCGAGCTGGCCCGAAGTTCACCAGACCGGCTGAAATACGTCGATGACTTGTCTGTCCTGGAAAAGTACTATAAAAATATCCAAAGTAGTTCTGCAACCACAATGAAAGATACCTGCGAGGAAGCAAAGTCTGACAAAATGGTTGTTATTATGAACAAGTCTGAGATTTTAACAGTTTCTTTCCTTCAAGGTACCCTATCCTTCAACCCACCACTCCCAGATGCGTGTCAGGTTAACGAATTGAAGCTGCTGGGAGTACACATAACCTCGGATCTGAGGTGGCAAAGGCAGGTTGAGAGTATGCTTAAACAAGACCAAAGGTTTCGATGGGATCCCAAAAATTCAATATCTGATCCAGACAACAGGGTCTTGTCTTAGCCAGATCCAGTCTTCGCCAGACTCCTTGAACATTTTTACAATTAAAATTCAGAAACAGATTAAGGCCAAATAGCTAATCACCTGAGAAAACCAAGTTCAGATTTGGATTCAGCATGTGTGTTTACCCCTATCATATCTGTTTTGACGAAAACTTCCTGCCACTTCTGCTAATTTCCCGGTTCCGGCCGAACTCCAGAACTACTTGTCCGGCGAAAAAAGAAAGCTCAAACACGAAATCAGGGTATCTTCTTTCCCCAGTAATGAACATCTAATCAACTTCAAATAGAAATTTAGCTTATAACAAATTTTCCGATTCCAGCCGGATTCCGGTCGAACTATATGTCCGGGTAAAATATGATTGTCATACAGGGACTCAGCATCTCTTCTTACCCCTAAATCGCTTATCTAATCAACTAGAAATAAAACTTTGACTTCCAACAGTTTTCCGGTTTTGGCCGGATTCCGGACGAACTACATGTCCGGGTAGAAACTTGTTTTCACTTAAGTGTTCAGCGTGTCTTCTTGCCCTAAATCCAACATCTAATCAACTCCAAATAAAACTTTTAATTTTGACAAACTTTCCGGTTTGGGCCGGATTCCGGTCGAAATACTTGGCTGTCGAGAAAATAGTTTTCACCATCGTCTTCAGCATGTCTTCCTACCTCTAAATCGAATATTTAATCAACATCAAATAAAACTTTTACTTTCAAAAAACTTTCCGGTTTGGGCCGGATTCCGGGCGAAATACTTGTCCGTCGAGAAAATAATTTTCACCATAGTCTTCAGCATGTCTTCCTACCCCATAATCGACTATCACATTAGCTGTTTCAAAACATTTTGTTTGTCCCTTAATTTGAATCCCCTCCCCCACCCCTAAATGTAGAGCTACAAAGCCCATCTACGAACTTGACTGGTCCGACGACCCAACGAACCCTCACACCAAGTTTCATCAAAATATCTCATTCCCTTCGAGAGTTATCGTGCTTACAGACGGACGGACAGACGGACAACTTTTGCGATGTCATAGGTATCCCTCCACTTACGTTTTGGGATCCCAAAAGGCTAACGCGGCTATAAGCTACCTTAAACTTTTGTCCCGTTACGGTGTTCCATCTCCCCATTTACTACGCTTTTACATTTCTTTTATCCGTTCTAATCTAGAATATGGATGTCCGGTTTGGCATTTTGGTCTCACCCAGGAACAGTCGGATTTGCTTGAGAGGATACAGTATAGAGCGTTGCTTGTTACATCTAAGCTCCAAAAGTCCCGTACATTCAGCTCCTAAAGCAATTTAAGTTAGATGCCCTTTCATGCCGCCGACTTCAACTTTGTATGAAGTTCGGTACATCTATAGTCCAAAATCCATTTCACCGTGATATACTCCCCCCTGATTTTCTATCCTCCCGAATTCGTCTTCCTCGTCAAGCTGCCGACCCTGTGCCTCGTTTAGAACCGGTGGTAGCTTTGCGAACAAGGTATGCTCAGAGTTTTGTCCCCTCGTTTGTTCGTTTATATAAATCGGAGCGTTTTGAATGTTAATTTTTAGGTTATTTGTATTTTATTAATCGTAGTCTAGCATAGCATGTTATTGACCATATTTATCATAAAGTCGGTATAAATGTCGCAAAATTGTATATATTTGTAGAATGTTCAGTTATGACGTTATGTTTTGACGTAAAAACAACCCATCGGTTTGTCTGTTATCTGTTTTTATGGCACTTGAGCTTACTGAAGTGCCATATAGCGATTGTAATTTCTGTCCGTCAGTCGGTCTGTCGGTCCCGGTTTTGCTAGTTCGGAAACTTCCAGATAAGCTAGGACGATGAAACTTGGCAGGCATATCAGGAACTGGACCAGATTAAATTAGAAATGGTCGCTTCCCCGATCCGACCATCTGGAGGGGAGTGGAGGGAGGGGGAATCCGGAAAAAATAGGAAAAATGAGATATTTTTTAGCTTGCGAACGGGTGATCGGATCTTAATGAAACTTGATATATGGAAGGACTTCGTGTCTCACACCCTCCATTTTAAATCCAGACCGGATCCGGTGACATTGGGGGGAGTTGGAGGGGGAAACCGGAAATCTTGAAAAACACTTAGAGTGGAGGGATCCGAATGAAACTTGGTGGAAAGTACAAGCAAAAGTCCTAGATACGTGACTGATATAATCGGAACGGATCTGCTCACTTTGGAGGAGTTGGGGGCGGGGGGAGAAGTCCGAATTTGTAGTGATCCCGCGAGTTCCGTGCTTCCTGATGTGCTGGGACGATGGAAATTGACAGGCATGTCTGGGACCAATCCAGATTAAATAGGAAATCGTCAATTCCCCGATTCGACCATCTGGGGGGGGGGGGGGGTGGAGGGAGGGTGAAGCCAAAATTTGAGGTATTTATAGCTTGCGAACGGGTGATCGGATCTTGATGAAATTTGATATTTATGATGACCTCGTGTCTCAGACATCTCACTTTAAATCCGGGCCGGATCCGATGACACTGGGGGGAGTTGGAGGAGGGAACCGGAATTTCTATTTCTAGCGATCCCGCGAGTTCGGCATACTTCCTGATGTCCTAGGGCGATGAAACTTGGCAGGGATTGGGACGAAACTTAATGGATGGCACAAGCATTAGGCCTAGATGAAATTGACGGAGCCAGATGGTTTCGGGGCACTGTGGGGGGGAGTTGGAGGTTTCCTGGAATTCCGGTAGTCGTGAGTTAGAATAGTTCCAGATGTAAAACGACAACGAAACTTTGCAGGCATATTAGCGACCCGAATTATCTTGACTTAAGAACCTGACACAACATACCCCCGGAAACTTCCGTTCCTAGATCCGAGCATTTTTTGGGAGCAAGAGAAGAGAAATATGGAAATTGACTTTTATAAATTGCGAACGAGTGGTCTGATTCGAGTGAAACTTCATGGGTGATGCGAATCGATGGCCTCGACATGTAAAACATGCGTTCGAACCATATGCGACCACGATTAGGGGAATTGGGGGTGGAGGGACTTTTGACATGCACAAAAACCAAACGGATGGACCGAATGAGATGCAAATTCGACAGTGCCGAGTTTATGCGGCCTAGATTTGTTATTTGGCGTCCGGGCCGGATTCGGCCAAGGTAGGGGGGGGGGGGTACTGGAAACTTGCAGATAGGCTTTGCTCCAATTTCAGTAAAACTTGATGGACAGGAACAGGGAATTAAGAGATTGGGCCCGAACCGGCTCCGACAACGTTGTTGGGAGGGGGGGGGGGGGGTACCAGAACTTTCCAAAAATGCTCAGATTCGAGTGAAACTTGATAGATGGTATAAAAGAAGATGCTTTAGGTAGTCGATTTTTTTTTATTCCGAACCAGATTCGGCCACGGTAGGTGGAGATAGAGTGAGTACCGGAAATCGTGTAGCAGGTCTAGGGATCAAACAAATGGATTTATTGGGATGAAAGTTTGAACAGTCATGTGCGGAACTGCTCAGAAATGAGTGAAACTAAATATCCTATTTCTATTTCCGAACCGCATTTTTGGATGGCGGCTGGCGGGTGTATTTTGTGGCGTTCTCATCTACTTTCTTGTACAGTCTACTCGTACAAGTGCCATATGATCTCGTAGCTCTTGTTTAGATTATATTGAACTGAATTGAATAAAGATACTTTTCATAAAAAAATTTCCAATTTTTTTTTTATTTTATTAAGAATGTGTGGGGGCTTTTGGTAGGAAGGGGGGAGGGGGTAACAGCGCGGTTTTCACCAGGAGGACTTGATACTAGGGGAGGGGAGCGGGGCGGGACATTACGCACAACCCATCATAAAAGGAACATGATGCTTGTACGCTATTCGCAGGAGACCACTGGTATGATATTCACTGATATCGGGCCTATGATTTAAGACTGAAATATTACTGGAATAAATTCCAATATAGTTATTCTTTTAATACGAGTGAAACCCTGGTTTAACGGTTAGGCCACTAACTGTGGGATATTTACGTTACTGACGTCGAAAGCGCCGATCGAGCGACGGTTACTAGGAGATAAAGACAGGGTGACAAAACAACGCTCACCTGTACATGATTCCCTTGTTGTGTAGGAACTTCAAACCGGATACAATCTCAGCAGCGTAAAACCGCGATCGATCTTCGCTGAATTTTCCGCTTTGCTGAATATGGAACATGAGATCGCCACCATTCAGGTACTCCATGACGAAAAAAAGATGAGACTGCAAAAAACAGGTTGTTAGTGTTGATTATCGGAAAAGAAGGGCGCATGCACCCTTCGGCTGGGGTTCTTACAGTGACTTTGAAAGAACGGGCGGATTCCGGGTGAACTACTTGTGAACTACTTGTCCGGTGAGAATATAATTTACATATTCGGATTCAGCGTGTCTCCTTACCTCTAAATCGACTACCTCATTTGCTTTTCAAATCTATTTGTTTTCGCCCCTTAATTTGAAACCCCTCTCCCACATGTAGCGCTACAGAGCCCACCTTCGAACCTGACTTGTACTTTCACCCAAAGAGTCCTCATGCCAAGTCTGATTAAGATATCTCAACCCCTTCGAGAGTTATCGTGCTAACAGACAGATAGACGGACAACGCTTACGAAATCAAGGTATCCCGTCACTTACGTTTTGGGATCCAAAAAAGAAGAACATTTAAGAATCTATACTAAAATATTTTAGACTAAAAATGTATGCTAGGACGAGCAGGGAGAACCCTGAAACAGTTGGCTAGTATCAAGTTTATTTTTCCTTCCCATTTCACTGTTTTGTAAGCATACAGGAAAACCAGGGACTCGAAGTGCCATAAAAACAAAACGATTATAACAAGTTTCAAGGTGTTCTTACGGAGGCAAAAGCCTTTTTATAATGCAAGATTTTTACAAATACCACAAATGTTATATTCCTTTCAACAGGACGAATGCAAATAAATAGAAATAAGGAAGCTCCTACCTCGGTCTGGAAGGTACAGAATAAGTGGCACAAGTAGGGATGCTTTGTCCCGAGTGCCAACACTTTCCTCTCGATGAGTGTACATTCGACATCATCATCTTCGAGGACGACGTCCTTTTTAAGGCACTTGACGGCATAGTAACTTTCCGTATTCTTGAGCTCTGCCAGCATAACCTACGAAACAAACAGTATTTCAGTGACAGTTGATAGGATTCCCGTAGGCCTGAGATTTGGCACTAATGTCCTGGAAAGTTCGCATAGGGGCGTTGACACCTAAAAGTGGGAAGTGGGCAAACGCAACTGCCGTAAATGTCCCGAAAACCCATATGATTTTCCCGGAAGATGCTATCAGGAGATTCCTCTGAACCATTCCGGACTATTAAAGGACCACTCGTACTATTTGACCTTCTAGTTCCAGTATTTTAAAATAGTGTTCAATACTTCAAAAAATATGTTCCGTTTCCAATAAATTACCCAGCGGCTTTGGCTGTTTCAAGCCTCGTTGACTTATCGCAAAAACAGGGAAAAATTTACTTAACCGGTTATTCCGACGAATAAATTCCTCACAAATAATCATTGACAGCATGTTACGCATCGAAGGTAGCAATCCAAGGCAAGTGAAACAATCACTGGGGTTCTGTCAAAGGGGTTATAATGTATGATGAGAAATTTGGGTCTCCGGGTTTAACAGTTGATGGAGCGATTACGGCATTAAAATGATTTGTAAGGCCTTTAACTACCTTTTTACATGAATTCGAAAAGCTGCTCAGCTGATCGTATAGAGGAGGGGTAGCTGGGTAGCTTCTGCTCAATATTCATACAGTTAAAAGAAAAGAGCGACGGAACGCAAAACTCTGACAAATTCGTTTACCTTTCCAAAGCTGCCTTTGCCGAGCACTTTCAAGAAGACGAAATCGTCTGCTCCGTACTTTCGGAATTTCGGACGGTTTTTCGCTGGAGGTTCGGTGAGCGGTCTGGCAATCTCCTCCTCAGACTCCTAAAATGAAAACGACAACCAATCAGCTTACATACCATCTGTCGATACCATATTTGAACTTGTTCATATGGCACTTGTTAAGATTAGGTGGTACTAGAAAGTAGAAGAGAACTTCACAAAACAACCTGCCATCCAAAAATGCAGTTCGGACCTATAATTAGGATATCTAGTTTCACTCAAGTCTGAAAATTTCCCACATCGCCTCCAAGCCATCGCAAACCTTCCAAGTTTCAACCCAAGAAATCCACTCGCTATGTCCCTAGACGTGCCCAAGATTTCCGGTACCCCCTTCCAGCCGGTGTCCGGTCAATTCGTCACAGGACAATTCGTCAAAGACAATTCGTCACAGGACAATTTGTCACAAGGACATTTCGCCACAAGGACAATTCGTCACAAGGACAATTCGTCATACGGACAGTTCGTCATTAGGACAATTCTTCATACGGACATTTCGTCACAGAGAGCCTTATTTCAAGTCTGGATGTCGTTTTGAGCTGTATCTTAAGAAATACTCGGTAACATTAAAATGGTATGGCTATATACTACATTAAAACATGTATTTATGAGCAATTTTCCGCATATATTCGAGTACGTCAGTCTGACTAGACCAATACATGGTTTTCAGTTGCAGGTTAGTCTTCGTACTTCCACTTCTTGGGTGGGTTCGGGCACCCAGCAACAAATCCCCCGATACTCATTTTTGTTTTGCCCTGCTCCGGTTGAAGACAAAATATTTGCCTCTACATACCACAATGCAAATATTGTTCAAGTTCAAGTTTTTTTTTCAACATTCACAAATCAATAAATAAAAAATAACAGTTGAAAAAAAAAATAACACTCGCGCTGGAGAAAAAACCTATGAGGGTTTGCATTCGCGCGAACTTCTACATAACTTCTTATCGATATATATATAAAAATAAACAAACAAGAAATCGAATCTCTCTCACTCATCAATACTGAAATCCCCCCTCCCGCTGTTATTCCCTCCCAACCTCACCTTACCCCCCCCCCCCCCTGCCCACCCTTACCTCCCTAGTCCACCCTTCCTCGCCTAACCACCCTACCGCCCATTATAAAATTCATATTTATGCCCCAGAAAGTAATCTTTTAATTTCTTTTTAAACTGAGGTAGGCTACGTGTTCCGCCGCCCTAATGCTCACTGGTAGTTCATTCCATACAGACGGACCCAGATGTTTCATTGAAAATGAAGACCGGGTACCGTGACGTAAATCCACTACTATATCGTCACTATGCCTTGTTCCGTAATTATGCAGGTAATATATAACACTAAGACTGATGATTAAATATCGGAGATTAGAGCCAGTATTAAAAATAATGATTCAAATACTGGTTCAAACAACCTCTTGTGAAGGGGTGGCACTTTTTATTTTATCCAAACTACCACTGTCTAGCAAATTTTCTAAAATATGACGAACTGTCCTAGTGACGAATTGTCCTGTGACGAATAGTCCGTGTGACCAATAATGTCATGTGACGAATTGTCCCTATGACTAACTGTCTGTGTGACGAACTGTCCTGTGACCCATTGTCCTAGAATCCTTCCAGCCCGCCATACACCGCGACCGAATCTGGTCTGGGCTCCTAACTGGATCATCTGAAGCATTTTGTTTTACCACCTATCGCTCACTCGAATCTAAGCATTTTCTGGGGAACTTCCGGTTATTCTCCCCCGCCCCCCCCCCCTTTAAAAGAAACAAAATAAAATAAAAAGGCAGATAAATGCTAAAGATCGTTGTACTGCTTTACGAAGCTCCGCACAAAGCTTCTACTGTAGCGCATTGTGTTACAGTAGACTGGGGTCAGTTTGGGAACCTTTTCAGCCACTTCTCGGGGGGGGGGGGGGACGAGATCTTACAGGAACAAAGGGTGGGGGAAGGAATGAACGGTACATGGGGTGCTGGAGAAGGGAGGAGCCAAGCTTGCGGCATAGTTTTTCGCGGCGGGAAGAAAGGGATTCAATTTTGAATTCTTTGAGGTAAAAAGAGTATGGTAGGGGGAACCGCCATAGATAAATTTGCAACTATCTCTTCTGAACTTGCTCTATTTTATCAGTTTCACCTTGAGTAAGAGCTAAGTGCCAAACCGGACAAGCATATTCGACTAAGGGTCGAATGAAAGAGCAGAACATTAGCTTTAGCTTGTCCTTAGGAACCCGAAATTTTTTCAGTGTTTTTAGCATTTGAATTGCGCTGTTAGCTTTCTTTACAATTGTCTTTATATTTATGCCATGAAAGGTCAGAAGTGATCACTACACCTAGTAGCGTTATTTTATCACTGATGAGCCCAGGGTCGATAGGAGGTTCGAAAGACGGCCGAGTTTTTCTAAGAAAAGAAAAGGTCGTAACCGAGCACTTATCTTTATTCACGACCATATTCATTTCAGTCGCCTTTGAGGTAACCTATGGTCGATGAAACCGGCAGCGTTACATTTCAAATCCTCTTCTCGATTCTGCAGAATCACAAAGCTTTCGATTCTGACAAAAACGCAAAAAAGGAGAATTGGCTAATGGCTTCATCTCAATAGTCAAAAACACGAAATAGGAGAATTCAGAGGAGAACCGAGTTCCAAAGTGCAACTATTATTTCAAGCTTAAATGTAGACCCGGTATCGGGGATTGACCATTGGCCCAGTGGCATTGAATGACTGCTTCCACTTTTAGACGTACAACACCGATGAGTCGTACACCCTTACTAGCTCCAAAGGACCTGATTCCGTCTCAATTGTGATTCTGTCTGAAACTGTTTTCGGCGCTCGGCATGCCTTGGAGACGCTCGCTCAGCTGATAACCTGGGATGACACCGTTGGATCTCTTGTGCTTGTAGGAGACGTAAGTGTGTCGCACCGTTTTCCAAACCATATCTTATAACCGACTTAAACAATACTGAGATTCGTAATTGTTCTAATAGTCGAAAATACCGACACAGCTCAGATACAACTTCCGCTAGGGACAAATCGTTAACGTATTTCCATCTGTCCTCCAGCCCAGCAGCAATTTCATTTATCATGAGGAGGAAGCACAGCGGACCACTCATAGTTCCTTGTGGAACTCCACAAAGATCTGGTAAAGAAGTAGAAAAATGGCCTTTATACTTTACAGTTTGCTCTCTATTTGTCAAAAAGCTCTTGATGATTTTGACGATAAAATCGGGTATATTTTTTTCCGCCATTTTTTCTAAAAGAATGTTACGGTCAACAAGGTCAAATGCCTTTTTAAAATCAATTGCAATTAAATTTATCCATTTACCAAGTTCATCTAGAAGTTTTAAAATAAAATCAATATAATTAACTAGGTAATGGACTGTCGAACACTTAGGAATGTTACCAAACTGCTTTCGATCAGTTACTTTTAAAAGATATTCTTTCAGCCATGTGGCAACTAAACTTTCGTAAATTTTGCTGAAAATTGATGTAACTGTGATCGACCGTACACCAGAGAAATCATTAGGTGCTCCTTTCTTTGGGAAGGGGGTGATAAAACCTTTCTTCGAGCCTTTCTTCCATTTCTTTGGAAAATAACCTGTTCTAAGGCATATGATCTCTCTTCCTTTCAAGTCTCATTCAAATCACTCCACTTGTTTGACCCTTATGCGAGCCACACAATTTCTGGGACTCCCCTTCCAACTCCGCCCACCGTGGCTGAATACGACTCGGAAATATAAATGTTGCATCTCTGACTTATCCTGGTCACGTCCATCAAGTTTGACTGGAATCGAAGCAGAGCCTATCTGCAAATATCCGAGTCCCGCTCCCCCTACCACCCACCTTGAACGGATCCTGTCCGGACGCCAAATAAAAAATCAAAGTCGCTCGGCAGTGTCCAATTTACATGCTATTTTGTCTATCCGTTTGGTTTTTGTGCATGTCAAATGTTTTCGCAACCCCCATGATGGTCGGATCGGGGAAACGACTAATCCCAAGTCAGTCTGTTCGGGTCCCTGATATGTCTTCCAAGTATTATCTTCTTCGAATATCAGGAACTTCCGAACTTGCGGGATCGCCAGAATTAAGCCCCCCCCCCCCCCAAACTCCCCCACAGTGTCCGAATCTGGTCCGGTTATGTCAACAATGTATCTAGGACTTGCGCTTGTTTCTCCCCACCAAGTTTCATCCCGATCCCTCCACTCTAAGCGTTTGCCCAAGATTTCCGACCCCCCCCCTGGCTCCTGCTAAAGTCACCGGATCTGGTCCGGATTTGAACTTCATTGTCATAACACATCAGGAAGTACCGAACTCGCAAAATCACTAGAAATCAAGAGCACCCTCACTCCCCCATAGCGCCCTAATTCCGTACTGTTATACCAATGACGTATCTAGAACTTGTGCTTGTACTTCCCACCAAGTTTCATCCCGGTCCCTCAACTCTAAGCGTTTCCAAAGATTTCCGTTTCCCTCCTCCAGCTCCTCCCAGTGTCACCAGATCGTATCAAATTTCATTTAATTTCGAGAACTCAAAAAATAGCTGAGCTTGCCATTAGATTCCGGATTCCCCATTCATAGACGCCCCCACGATGGTCGGATCGGGGAAACGACATTCTCAAGCCAATCTATTCGGGTACCAGACAAGCCTGCCAAGCTTCATCGTCCTAGCACATCAGGAGCTACCGAACTCGTTGGATCAATAGAAACTCGCCCCCCCCCCCCCAAACTCTCCCACAGTGACCAGATTCGTTCTGGTTATGTCATTCACGTATGTAGGAGTTGTGCTTGTTCTTCCCACCAAGTTTCATCCCGAACCCTCCACTTTAACCGTTTCTCAAGATTCCGATCCCCCCCCCCGCTCCGACTCCCCCCAATATCAGTGGATTCAGTCCGGACTTAAAATGGGGCTTCTGAGACACGAGGTTTTTCTATATATCAAGGTTCATTAAAATCCGACAACCCGTTAATAATACCTCACTTCCGGATTCCCCCTCCCTCATCCCCCGGATGGTTGGATCGGGGAAACAACTATTCTCAAGTAACCTGTCCGAGTCCCTTACACGCCTGCCAAGTTTCATCGTCCTAGCACACCAGGAAGTACCGAAATCGCGGGATCACTAGAAATTCGGATCCCTCTCCCCCAACTCCCCCACAGTGAACGGATCCGGTCCGGTTATGTCAATCACGTATCTAGGGCTTGTGCTTGTTCTTTCCACCAAGTTTCACCCGATCTTGTCACTCCAAGCGTTTTCCAAGATTTCCGGTTCCCCTCTCCAACTCCCCCCAATGTCACCGGATCCGGTCTGGATTTAAACTGGGACGTCTGAGATAGGAGGTCTTTCTATATATCAAGTGTCATTGAGATCCGATCATCCGTTCGTAAGTTAGAAATACCTAACTATTCCGGATTCCCCCTCCCTCCCCCACCGCAGATGGTCGAATCGGGGAAAAGACTATTCTCAAGTCTATCTGTTCGGGTCCCTGACATACCCGCCAATTTTCATCGACATATAGCACATCAGGAAGCACCGAACACGCGGGATCACTAGAAACTCGGACCTCCCCCCCCCAAACATCCCCAAAGTGAGCGGTTCCGGTCCAGTTATGTCAATCTTGTATTTACGACATGTGCTTGTTCTTTCCACCAAGTTTCATACCGATCTCTCCACTCTAAGAGTTTTAAAAGATTTCCGGTTTCCCCCTCCAACTCCCCCCCAACATCACCGGATCCGGTTTGGATTTAAAATGGGAGATCTGAGACACAAGGTCGCTCCATCTACCAAGTTTCACTAGGATCCGACCACCCGTTCAAAAGTTAAAAATACTTAATTTTTCCTGATTCCCCCTCCCTCCACTCCCCCTCAGAGGGTCGGATCGGCGAAGTGACTATTTCTAATTTAATCTGGTCCGGTCCCTGATATGCCTGCCAACTTTCATCGTCCTAGCTTATCTGGAAGTGCCCGAACTAGCAAAACCGGGACAGACAGACCGACCGACCGACCGACATCGGACAGAAATTGCGATCGCTATATGGCACTGCCATAAAAAAGAAAGCTGATGGACCTGTTGAGAGAGCAATGAAAAAAAAAACGACCAAGCCGCAGCTTCGAAAGCAGTAGAACACACTCGTCACGCGTGTCGCATGATACACCCTAGAGCTACTAAAAATTCGGCGTACAAAATTCATTAAGCGTACAAAATTCAACAGACTCTCTATGATGTCTTGGCGTAACGTTCAAATCTTCATTGTTAAAATTTTGCTCTTCGGTAGTTCAAGAACTTTGTAGATCAATCCGTACCGCCTATGGGCGCATCGTCCCCAACCGGGGGAGCTATAATCGTAAAGCTTTGGGAAATTTGTAAAGCACCTTTTGCGCTCCTTCTATACTATTTCGTTCTGGCGCCACTCATGTCCTGCGAAAGAAGGAGATTAAAAAGATGAGAGCATGTTATTTTAAATATGCAAAGCACCTGCTCCACTTGTCAACATTGTCGGAGAAGTTCAAAATTCAAGATGCAAGTGTTGCTCTTTGGATGTTTCTTCGTCACTATTAACAAGACCAAAGGTTTCGATGGGATCCCAAAAATTCAATATCTGATCCAGACAACCGGGTCTTGCCTTAGCCAGATCAAGTCATCGCCAGACTCCTTGAACATTTTTACAATTAAAATTCAGAAACAGATAGCTAATCACCTGAGAAAACCAAGTTCAGATATGGATTCAGCATGCGTGTTTACCCCTATAAGTCATATCTGTTTTGAAGAAAACTTCCTGCCACTTCTGCCAATTGCCCAGTTCCGGCCGAACTCCAGAACTACTTGTCCGGCGAAAAAAGAAAGCTCAAAGACGAAATCAGGGTATCTTCTTTTCCCAGTAATGAACCTCTAATCAACTTCAAACAGAAATTTAGCTTATAAACAAATTTTCCGATTCCAGCCGGATTCCGGTCGAACTATATGTCCGGGCAAAATATGATTGTCATACAGGGACTCAGCATCTCTTCTTACCCCTAAATCGCTTACCTAATCAACTAGAAATAAAACTTTGACTTCCAACAGTTTTCCGGTTTTGGCCGGATTCCGGGCGAACTACATGTCCCGGTAGAAAATTGTTTTCACATAAGTGTTCAGCATGTCTTCTTGCCCTAAATCGAACATCTAATCAACTCCAAATAAAACTTTTAATTTTGACAAACTTTCCGGTTTGGGCCGGATTCCGGTCGAAATACTTGTCCGTCGAGAAAATAGTTTTCACCATCGTCTTCAGCATGTCTTCCTACCCCTAAACCGAACATCTAAACAATTTCAAATAAAACTTTTACTTTCAACAAACTTTCCGGTTTGGGCCGGATTCCGGGCGAAATACTTGTCCGTCGAGAAAGTAGTTTTCACCATCGTCTTCAGCATGTCTTCCTACCCCTAAATCGAACATCTAATCAACTTCAAATAAAACTTTTACTTTCAACAAACATTCCGGTTTGGCCGGATTCCGGGCGAAATACTTGTCCGTCGAGAAAATAGTTTTCACCATCGTCTTCAGCATGTCTTCCTACCCCTAAACCGAACATCTAAACAATTTCAAATAAAACTTTAACTTTCAACAAACTTTCCGGTTTGGGCCGGATTCCGGGCGAAATACTTGTCCGTCGAGAAAGTAGTTTTCACCATCGTCTTCAGCATGTCTTCCTACCCCTAAATCGAACATCTAATCAACTTCAAATAAAACTTTTACTTTCAACAAACTTTCCGGTTTTGGCCGGATTCCGGTTGAACTACTTGTCCGATGACAAAATGGTTTTCTCCATCGTGTTCGGCATGTCTTCTTACCCCATAATCGACTATCACATTAGCTGTTTCAAAATATTTTGTTTGCCCCTTAATTTGAATCCCCTCCCCCACCCCTAAATGTAGAGCTACAAAGCCCATCTACGAACTTGACTGGTCCGACGACCCAACGAATCCTCACACCAAGTTTCATCAAAATATCTCATTCCCTTCGAGAGTTATCGTGCTTACAGACGGACGGACAACTTTTGCGATGTCATAGGTATCCCTCCACTTACGTTTTGGGATCCCGAAAATCACTGACAACAGAGCCCAATCAGCCCAAGACCTTCTCCATTGCTTCCTGGACGAAGATATAAAATTAGTGTCTTTTATGTGTTTTATTTATTTTCTTTCCTTTACTCCGCTTTTTCGAAATGGCGGGTTACAAATAAATTACTTACTTATTGCTTACTACAAACGGTTTTTGCATTTGCTATGTCTAGCGGTTTTCGAACCGAATGAGGCTCCCGCTTATTCTTCTGAGGACATAATTGGTCATAAAGATTTCCGTGTTTCTCATTAAGAGCGTGTTCCATCCTACTTACCGTAGTTACTACGCATGACGTAACGAATTCTGGCTTTTTGCCGTCAAGGCTGGAACGATTTTTCTATTTTCTAGCAGGATCTCACGCCACGGGCGAATCTGACCCATCACGTTACAGAGATGTGTAGTTACGCTTACTACGCTCCCGAGCATGGTAAACAAATAGTAACTATTAGTTACTATTCCGACAAGGTTGGAACGGTCAGCGTAGTAACTTTTCGTGAGGATGGAACGGAAATAGTAACTAATAGTAACAATTGTTAGAAGTGTGGAACACGCTCTAAAGCTGAGGGGTGTCGTGCCAACCCAGATGGCTCTGCATTATTTTTCAAAAAAAAAAAGCACAGTTTAAAAGTTGAATGCTGGAACAGAAACTTTATCTGCTGAGTTGTGCTTCAAGTTTACAAATTTGTTTTCTTTTCAAATACTGAAGTAACGACATTCCGCAGAAGAAGCCAAGGTTCGCTATCGCAAAAAAAGAATCGTTCAACTTTAAATTTATTATCAAACATTTGGGCAAAGATATATGGTACGTGTCTGTCATTAAGTCATTTTCACAATTCCTTCGAAATAGTTTTCGTTGTTCACGGAGAGTCACCAGTAAACAAATGGCAACATTTGACAGCTCAGAACTCGGGCGAGACTGTTGGATATTCGCTTTGCTGGCATAGGCACCAGGCTTGCTCAATTCCATAGGTTTTTATGGCACTTGCAGCTCCGCTCAAGTGCCATATACCGATCACTTTTTTTTTAACTTTCTCCCGCTCTTACTAGGCAAGTCTGTGGTACACGTCTTCGAATGTAGTAAGTTCTGGGTCATTTAATAGAATAATTCGTGCTCTGATATAGCTTTCCCGTCAACGCTAACACGTCGAAGTGGGATATTAATAAAGGATCTGTCTGCTAAGAAATCACGGAACTTTTCTAACTGAAACTAATTTTTTTTTACTTTCTCCTAGACTTACTAGGCATGCCTGTGATAAACATAGTGGTACGGAGAAGATTCTAGGTTGTTTCATAGAAAAATGAATGCTCCAATTTAGCGCAAACACATTAAAGTGGGATTAGAATAGAGACTCTGTGTGCTCGGAAGTCACGAAACTAACTTAGACACTAACAAAAAAATAAAAAAAATACGACACGAATTTGAGTACATCTGTCTCCTTGCACAATAATATGAAACTCCTAAAACAAAACCCACTGAAACCCCTATACAAACTCCCAAAGATCTGTAGCCTGACCCATGAACTTGTCTCTCGAATTCTGCGCGCTGAGAATCCTCTCCTTCTGGTGACGGCGGGTTCCCATATGCGGCTGAGTAACTGAGTTTGCCAATTTGGCTGTCGTGGGGCATCCTACTTTATTGTGGGTTCTCTCCAGGTTGATGTTCTGAAATTGTTTTATTTTATTTGTAGTTAATATTAATGGAGTGTTTGTTAATTATTTTGTCACATGTTTGACCCTAGTTGGTTGTATCCTAGTATAAATAAATAAATAAATATTAACACTCAATGAGTTAATGACGCAATCGAAGGCGTCTCTCCATCAACGAACTTTCTAGTCTGAGAATGTTCTAGCCAGGAATGCCACTGATCCCCTCTTGAGCTGCCTCCCTGGGAGGAGGGCGCTCCTCAGGGACGTCTGTCCTTAGCTCGTTTTAGTGGCTGTTTAACTTTTGTTGTGTTTTTGTTGTGTGTGTGATGCATGGCCTTTGGCTGAAATAAGGCTATTATTATTAATAATATATATTTTTATTGACAAATTTAGGATTAAAGCAGACGTCTCAGTAGATCCAGTTTTTGTTCCAATATTCTAACGTGCCTCCTCTAAAACTGTGCTTTATTTTTCAAAAATAATCCTGACCCATCCTTGCTGTTTCGCGCGTGGTCCCCCTATAGTTGATAAGAAACCCGCTTGTTCCAAGGATCATATGACCTGGCTCCTCTAAAACTGTGCTTTATTTTCAAAAATAATCCTGACCCATCCTTGCTGTTTCGCGCCTGGTCCCCGTATCGTTGATAAGAAACACCGAAAAATCTTCGTAGCCGTTTTTTCTGACCAATGAGCTTCTCAGAAGCAGTAAGCTGGATATCGAAAGCTTTAGGGGTTTAATAGATTTATTCTTGATAAAAGGTTTAATTCCTTTGTAGTTCCGCACGTTATTGCTTTGGCACCTTTCTGGAATCTGTTTTCCTGCTCAGATATGAATGATATTCATAAATCTTTTTACATTTATGTAAAGTATCTGCTGAGGGTTCCACCTTGGACAAGTAATAGCAGATTGTCTTCAAAGTAGCAGCACGACCTATATCGGTTATTCGGGAAAGGCGAAGCGCAGCCTTAATGTCCCTCAGCAGATGCTTTACTCAGTGTAAATTCTGTCAGTGTGTGTGGCTTTCTTTTTGGGATCCCAAAACGTAAGTGGAGGGATACCTATGACATCGCAAAAGTTGTCCGTCTGTCCGTCCGTCCGTCCGTCTGTAAGCACGATAACTCTCGAAGGGAATGAGATATTTTGATGAAACTTGGTGTGAGGATTCGTTGGGTCGTCGGACCAGTCAAGTTCGTAGATGGGCTTTGTAGCCCTACATTTAGGGGTGGGGGAGGGGGTTCAAATTAAGGGGCAAACAAAATATTTTGAAACAGCTAATGTGATAGTCGGTTATGGGGTAAGAAGACATGCTGAGCACGATGGTGAACACTATTTTGTCATCGGACGAGTAGTTCGCCCGGAATCCGGCCAAAACCGGAAAGTTTGTTAAAAGTAAAAGTTTTATTTGAAGTTGATTAGATGTTCGATTTAGGGGTAGGAAGACATGCTGAAGACCATGGTGAAAACCGTTTTCTTGACGGACAAGTAGTTCGCCCGGAATCCAGCCGAAACCGGAAAGTTTGAAATTAGAAGTTTTATGTTCGATTTAGTGCAAGAAGACATGTTGAACACTTATGTGAAACCAATTTTCTACCCCGACATGTAGTTCGCCCGGAATCTGACGAAAATCGGAAAGTTGGTTAAAAGTAAAAGCTTAATCTGAAGTTGATTAAATGTTTGATTTATGCGTAAAAAGACATGCCGAACACGATGGTGAAAATCATTTTCTCGCTGGACAACTAGTTCGCCCGGAATCCGGCCAAAACCGGAAAATTTGTTAAAAGCAAAAGTTCGATTAGATGACAGATTAAGGGGTAAGAAGAGAGGCTGAGTCGGTTTATGACAATGGTTTTTTACCCTGACATATAATTATTCCGGAATCCGGTTGTAACCTGATTTTTGTTTAAGTCAAACTTTTATTCGAAGTTGATTAGATGTTCTTCATAGGGATTAGGAGATATGCTGGTTTTGTTTCTGTATTTTTTTTTTTTTTTGCTTGTCTAGTAGTTCGCTCGGAAATCAGCAGGAAGTCTCGGTCAGTATCGTCAAAATAGATATGGCTTAAAGAGGTATATCTGAACTTTTTTTTCTCTGATGATTAGCCTGTCCAAGACTGGATCTGGCGAAGACAAGACTCGATTGTCTGAATCAAATATTAGATTTTTGGGATACCATCGATACCTTTGGTCTTGTTAAGTTTCTTGTGTTCTTTCCACTATTTCTGTTGACAGTAATGGTCTTTTTTTCATTTCTTTTTTGTTTTTTTTCTTCTTTATCATTTAATTACTCCGTCTTTTTGTGCGTTTTTGCATTATGATGGGCAATAAATCTATTATTATTATCACTACACCCTTTGTGCAAAGATACTTCTCTTGCTCTAGGCGTCATACTCCCCTCTGAACGTGTCAAACAATTCGACATCGCGTCCTCGCTGGTTTGTTTTTGACGGACGAGGTTCTATCGCTTGATATCTTCTAGTACGAGATTGTTTACTCCGGACACATTCAAACTGTTAGAAACGGGCAAAACTCCATAACTTGGCAAGAATTCTAGCAAATCTCAAATATCTGTACGTTTAGCAGTGATCATTGAACAGAGTTTTAGAGCGTAAAGGCACCATAAATAAAAGAATTTCCTTGTTTACGGCCACCGAATTCCTTATTTGGCTCAGAAAATTTTCAAAAATCCACTGCTGCAATATCGAGAAGTTTTGACGTTTCTTGATAAGTTTTATTTCTCTCAAACCTAAACGGAATTTGCTGTTATCACAAAACCTGCACGTACTTACCACCTCTGTACTTGAGTCTTCATCTGATTCGCTCGTCGATGACAAACTTGACTTCGTCGAACTTCTTCTAGAGGTTGCACTGCTGCCTGTAGGGGTAGCGTCATCAAACGGCGACGGACTTCTCTTTGAACCTAAAAGAACAGATAAATAGATTTAAATAGATAGATTTTAAGGCACAAAAGCGAACAAGAGTCATCGCAGGGAAAACATAGAAACCACAAGTACGACATCTATACTCAGGATACGTAATGTTCCATACGGGCTACCGTATCCTCATGATCTCAATAATCCACTAACTCCCACTACAAACAATTCTTGTTTCAACTCATCAGTTCCAAACATACTTTTCATACTCATATCCATCCATACACATATCAAGAACATATTATCAGATAGATTCTCCGTCCCCCTATCTCTGTAATATGACCATACGGAGTCGAATATATCCCCTTACCATGGCCGATGCAAACGACCGAAGGTTAGGCGCTACACGGCACATTGTTTCATTACCTCTACAAATAGCTATACGACTGCGAAGACGCGTAGAAGAAACATTCGAAGTCAAAGCCGATTGGTTCTCTGGACGCGCTCTAGAGCGGGTGGGCGTGCCTCATGCAGTTACTGCTCTGCGATGAGGACTGCGAAGACGGAAGTAGACGGGTATCAACCCAAAGCTAGAGCATGTATCTCTAGCTCCACTCAGTTTTGTCGGGCTATCCATAGTCGCAGCCAGAGGCGTTACTAGCCAAAATGTTTGGAGGGGGGGGGAGGGGGACGAGGCATTTACCGACTGGCTGTTAATTTTTACCGACTTTTTCTGCAGAAAAAACGACTGTTCTCAACAACGAAAATGATATTTTGAGAAAAAAAATCGACTTGACGAAAAATCGACCAATTTTCAGAAAAAAATCAACGGTTTTGACCAAAAATCGCGGCACTTCGAGCAGACTCAGTTATTTTTTACCGACTGGCCGACAGCATTGGGGGGGGGGGGGGGGGGGCGCCCCCCCCCGTCGTGACGCCCCTGGTCGCTGCATGGGACCAAAGACGGATCTTCTATCTGATTATTTGTTCTTTCACATACTCATGCTTTCCTTCTCACACCCACACATAGGGCAAGCGTAAGGAAAAGTCCTTAGAAGAGAAATGGCGCGCGCGGCTTAGCAAGGCTATGGCAGTATTTCTCAGTGACCAAAAGAATAGTCTTTACGCACCGAGTTTCTCTTCGTTCCATCTACAGACTCGTTCGGAATGTACGCAAGCGAGTACATTTCCAACCCTTAATCTCCAAATCTTCCAAAGTATCGTGAGCCGGACGCGGATCTGTAACCAAACTACCTCGGGCACACTTGACAAGTTCGTCTTCCTAGCATATGTGCCATCTGGTTTTATGGTTTTGCAGGGTCGTCTTGCAACCGGCCAGAGAGGTCTGATGCACTTTCTTCGCACCAAAATTCGCCTTTGCTGCTTCACCCGTTCGTTCACAAGATTTCCAGACTCTTCTCTCCAGTGTCATCTTCCCACATAAATGGCTTATCTTCGCCTACCACTCAGCAGCTTCATTCGAAATGGATCACCCAACTGAGACTAAGGGTTGGGCGTACCTCAAGGTTCCGGGATCCACCGCCTCAACCGGATAGTCGGACCCGGAAAATGAGAATCCGACCAAAATCAATCACGTCTGCACTACACCTGTCCGGGAAATTAAAAGTCTTCGGGAATTTTGCACCAGCCCTCTGCAACCAATCCCATTCGATCCGAATGAAACCACAGAAGGACTCAACTAGGAGATATGACCAAGTTTCGTCACAATCTTTCAACCAATTAAGTCACGTATGCGTGCAACAAGATTTGTTGGATCCCACTACCCCCTCATAATAGCCGAATTAGGGAAATGACATTTAAATGAATTTGTTGACGTCCCTCTATGCCTGGCAGCCGTGCCGAAAGTACCGTGCTATATTTTTAACACTGTGCATGGGGTTTTGGGACCCGGGGCGTTTTCGCCAGGGGGTGGTGTTACCGGGGGATTTCAGGGTAGGGCAGGTACCAGGAGGAGGGGGTTCACCGGGTGTTTGCCGGAACCCATGTCGATCGACTAGTTCGGCCATCATGATAGACAATCGGACAGACAGAAAAGCAATCTGCACACGGCTCTTGAACTGAAAGCAACCCCAGCGCTGAAGCAAAGGTTAAGATGGGGGTACAGGTACTAAAATCTATGACATCTAGCCGGGTGGAGGTGGGTGGTTTGGTCCGAAAATTGTGGATTTGATCCGGGGTGGGTCCCTTCAAAGTTACAAAATTTGGGATTTTATACCTTGATGGGTGGTTTGTCAGTTTTATTTTATTTTTGGGACGAGTAACATATCATTCGATAGCTCACCACATAAAAACAGTCGTAGAGATGGTTTTAAGGCGATATTGAACCTAGAAACATTTGTGCGTACAGTACAGGAACAAGTTAATTTTCTGGAAGGACTGCTGCTGCAGATTTAGGTTTCCGATGCGCTGTGAAAATTTTTCCGATGCTTATGAAAATTTTCCGGTGTTTATGTGCCCAAAAACAAATTTTATCTTCTGGCATACTCGAGTACGAGAGGTTCTCCCCAGGAATTGCTACCGCACTAGACTTACTAATTTTATTTTATTTCTCCCTTTTTCACGTATAGTGAAAGGACAAGCCCAATTTAGTTTCCGGAACCGCTGTGACAGGTCCTCCGAAATGGGACCCAAGACCCCTTACCACCGGAACCTTCTGACAAACGAAAACAGGACCCCAGGAAAAACAAAAATGGGACCGCTCTGGCTCACCAAAGGCTAACCCTTGTAAACGATAGACATAAATCCAAAATACAGGTCACGGAAGGTGACCCATAATTTCCGAAAAAAAGACCCTTTTTTGTGGAAAAAATAGTATAAGAGAATAAACAAGACCAAAGGTATCGATGGGATCCCAAAAATCTAAGATTTGATCCAGACATTTGGGTCTTGTCTTCGCCAAATCCATTCTTCGCCAGGCTAATCATCAGAGAAAATCGAGTTAAGATATTCTATCTATCTACCTTTCTATACCTCTATAAGCCATATCTATTTTGACGATACTGACCGAAACTTCCTGCTTTACTTCTGCCGAATTCGCGGTTTCGCCCGAATTCCGAGCGAACTACTAGTCCAGCAAAAAAGAAAATTCAGAAACAAATCCGGCGTATCTCCTTATCCCTATAAAGAACTTCTAATCAACTTTAAATAAAACTTTGATTTAAAAAAAAATGCGGGTACAACAGGATTCCGGACTAATTATATGTCCGGGTAAAAATGATTATCATATAGCCTACAGACTCAGCGTCTCTTCTTACCCCTAAATCTAACATCTAATCAACTTCAGATAAAACTTTTGCTTTTAACATATTTTCCGGTTTTGGCCGGATTACAGGCGAACGAGTTGTCCGGCAAGAAAATGGTTTTCACCATCGTGTTCAGCATATCTTCTTACCCCAAAATCAAACATTTAATCAACTTCAAATGAAACTTTGACTTCTAACCAACTTTTTTGCCGGATTCCAGACGAAATATTTGTCCAGCGAGAAAATGGGTTTCACCATCGTGTTCAGCATGTCTTCTTACCCCTAAATCAATCATTTAATCAACTTCAAATGAAACTTTTACTTTTAACAAACTTTCCTGTTTTTGCCGGATTCCGGACGAACTATTTGTCCGGAGAGAAAATGATTTTCACCATCATGCTCAGCATGTCTTCTTACACCTAGATCAAACATGTAATCAACTTCAAATGAAAATTTTACTTTTAACCAACTTTCCAGTTTTTGCCGGATTCCGGACGAACTACTTGTCCAGCAAGAAAGTGGTTTTCACCATCTTGTTCAGCATGTTTTGTTACTCCTAGATCAAACATTTAATCAACTTCAAATGAAACTTTTACTTTTAACAAACTTTCCGGTTTTTGCCGGATTCCGGACGAACTACGTGTCCAGCGAGAAAATGATTTTCACCGTCGTGCTCGTGTTCTTACCCCAGAATCGACTATCGGATTAGCTGTTTAAAAATATTTTGTTTGTCCCTTAATTTGAACCCCCTCCCCCACCCCTAAATATAGGGCTACAGGGCCGATCTACGAACTCGACCTTACTCTTGACCCAAAAAATCGTCACACCAAGTTTCATCAAAACATCTCATTCCCTTCGAGAGTTATCGTGCTCACAGACGGACGGACGGACGGACAGACGGACAACTTTTGCGATGTCATAGGTATCCCTCCACTTACGTTTTGGGATCCCAAAAAGTTGTTCCTGGTTGTGTCTTTTGTTGATCCAAACACTGTCGGGAGGGGGGCAAAATTTGAATAACCAGCAGGTTGAACCAGGTACCAGATTGAGTTGCCGAATCTCACCAAACTTGGGAAGTTAGAGCTAGGGCTGTAGTTCTGCCTTTTGATGGTTCACACCCAATCGGACCCCCACATGAACTTTGGCAGCACATCACTTGGTGGTGTTAGCGGTGGGCAGACAAAACTAAGGGTGATGTGATTCGGTCCTTCAAAATGCACTCTTAGGACACTAGCTCTAACGCCCCAACAAGTTTGGTTCAGATCCGGCAACTCTTTCTACGGCGGTCGACAAGAACTTAAAGGCTCCCATGACCGGGGTCGAAAAAGCATATTTTATCTTCTTCAGCCTCCCCCTACACGGTAGGATCGAATTCCTTGTGATCCGATCGGAAGGAATATCTAGGACCCTAGCTATACCTTTCCGCTAAGTTTCGTTGAGATCTGGCTACTACTATAGGTCGATGTGTTGTTTACAAACATATAGGGACTGCCTCCCGGACCTCGCCCCCCCCCCCCTCCACGTGTTCCGATCATCAAAAGTCACAACGAGGAGCAACCAATGAAAATATTTGGCATGACTGAACGAATGACAATGAATCCCTGATTGTGCGTCAGATAGGGTTTGCGCTCTTCCCCGAGATCCCTTTCATCTTAAGACGGAATGACAGAGTGAATTTGTAAAAGTTGGTCCATTCGTTGACGACTGTTTCTGAATAAATAGATTTTGGTGCCATCGTGATTTATTAAGTACCATCCAAACTGCATAACTCGTTTGAAAGTCATACATCTAGTCAGGTCCCTAGTACAGCCTTAAACGGAACTTCCGAGACGTGTGGTCGTGTCAATTGTCAAGTTCCAGAATTAAGGATGTCACAAGATTTCCTCGGGATTACTCCGGGGTTCCTCCAACTCTCCCAACAGTGCCCGGATCTGGCCCGGTTCTAAAAGTGATGTATAGGGCTTACGCTTGTTCGTCTTGCTAAGTCTCATCTAAACACCTAACTCTAGGCGTGCCACGAGATTTCCGGTGACCACCTTCCAACTCGTCAACTGCTGCCTGATCCGTTTGTTCATTTTGTATCATGTCAATTCTTTTAAGCCTTCGAGATCCTGATCGACTAGAAAGCTTCGGGAACAGTGTATAACTATGGTTTTTTCCCCAACATTCCATGCAACTTTCCCTGTAGGTGTGAGAAACAGATCGAGAAGATCGACACTTTAAGGCGGTCTGGGTTCATTTTTAATCTAAAGCCTTGAGCTACAAATGATCATGGGCCTTTACGGACCATGAAAGTTTAGGTACCGTTTGGTCAAAACTGTTTTCAGTACAACTTTAACGAATCGTACCAGAGTTTTGAATGCCAAAAAATTAACGGGCCTTCCTCCGGTTAATACGATCCAGTCTTATAAATGATTGTTTAGTAGCTAGGTTTTTCCTTACCCCTAAGCATGTCATGGCTCGATCCCACATAGTTGGAGCAGCGTTCTTGGTCACGGGTCCGACCGGTGATCTCCGGTTATTCTTATAAGGCGTTTTTGAATCCACCGGTGACTACTCACCAGTCTTATAATCCGTTTTTGAACTAACCGGTGTCCGGTTATTATCTCACCGGTGCGGACTAACCAGAACCTGCTCGGGAGCCTGGCTTTACCGAGAAGTTAGCAACCTTTTCTCAACTGACGGGGTTTCTCGCAAAACCCGGAATTGAGACCGTTTTTGCACTCACCGGTGACTATACCTACCGGTGAACCAACAAACGCGTTACAAGGGAAGAACCGGACACCGGTGAAAAAACACTAGAGACAGCCCGGAGTGCAACGAGCACAGCTCTTGCTAACTATCAAGTAGCATTCAGTTATGATCACCCGTTCGAAAGTTATGCATGTCGGAAGTTTCCAGCTTTTTCCTCCCTCAAATGCCCCCAGAATGGCTGGAACCGGGAAGTGGTGGTTTCCAAGTCCGTCTTTGCGGGTCGGTAATGTGTCTGTCAAGTATCATCGTCTTAGCACAACTGAAAATACCTTAACTCGCGATTACCGGAATTCTGGGACCCACCTCTAACTCCCCAACAGTGGCCGGATCTAGTCCGATACGCTGTATCTAGAGCACAGGCTTGTTATTCCTACTAGTTCACTCCGATCCATCCACTCTAAGCGTATTACGATATTTCCGGTCCCGCTAGCTACCCCCCCCCCCCCCCCCCGACAGCGGTCGCATTCGGTCTGTATCATCATATAGAACACCTGTGACATGTCCTCTTGTCAGTTATCAAGTTTTATTCGGAACCGATCACCCGCTCGAAAGTTGCACATGACATAAGATTTTTAATTTCCTTTCCCTCCACTCGAACCAAGATTTTCGGATCGGGGAGATGACTATTTCCAAGTTAATGTAGTCGCCGCCTAGTATCATCATCCTAGCCCATTTGGAAGCACCCTAACTCGTGATTACCCGAATTACCGGGAAACCCTCTTCAACTTCACAGCGCACTGAACCGGTCATGTTCCATCAATAACGTGTCTAAGAGTTATGTTTGTTCTTCCCACCAAGTTCCATCCCGGCGATTTTGATTTAGTTAGTGTGTCGGACTCCGAACCTCGGTGTACAGGAGGGGTACCCAACCTCGAATTTACAAAACCTCGAAGGAAATTTCGATCCAGTCCTAAAAATATCCTAACTGTCAAGAAGGAAAACCTGTGTAACCCAGGACCTGTTTTGGACTCCACAGAAATTTCCTTGTAAGGTTTTCAGGCCAAATTCGAGGTCACATAAATACGAGGTTGGATACCCCTCCTGTAGCACTCTCGTACTGGAGATGAGGCAGCTTGTTTGTTGTTGTTTTTTGCTCAGAACGTCACAATTATCGAAATATCGGCATGATATTGAACATAAACTTATCCAGATCATCAATCTAGACCATTTGACATCTTTTTTTTTTTTTTTTTTTTAGTCTGGAGGTTTTGGGGTGGGTGGTTTGGAACTAAAATTGTTGATTTTTCCCTGGCTGGGGGGGTCCCAAACCCAAAAACAGATTCTGTACCCTATGGTAAGGGGTGGGGTGGGTCCTTTTCTTGAAAGTTGACTGATTTTATGCTAAATATCAGTAGATTTCATACTTGTGACCCCATGGGTTATCTCGAACTCCTTGTTAACAAAAGTGTCCTTTTTTATATCTCTACCAAGTCTACCTGGAGGCTTTCAGCGGCTACTTTCTGGCCGACGGTTACCAGCTTCATTATCAACCAATAAGCGTGTCAAAAACCAAACAAGTTCTTGGCACAGAGGCAGGCGCGTGATTTTTCTCTGGCACTCTTGTATTATTCGGAGAATAGGTGCGTCACCTCTCCAGGTTTTACAAGGCGTGTCCAACCATTCAACCAATAAACTAGAAGATAGAGCTATAACAAGGATGCTATGACGCTAAAATTGGGGTCGGCTCCTCCACGACAAGACCTGTGCTTGACAGGGTTGCCACAGGTGGCAATTTACCACCATTTACCACCAATTTACCACCTTTTTTATGTTTGGTGATCTTACGTAAAAACAGCAAGTTTTTCAAACCTGAAGTTTGTACTTTTAAACACAAGCAATCTAAAAGGATGGTAGATAAGGTACAAACAAGACCAAAGGTTTCGATGGGATCACACAAATTTAATATCCAGACAACTGGATCCAGTAGATATCCAGTCTTCGACAGACTCGTTAAACATTTTTACTATCAAATTTTGGGGGATTAAGCTTGTGTGTTTCTACAGCATATGCTGTCTACTTTGAAAAATTGATCTACTTTGAAAAATTGATCAAAACTTCCTTCCTTACTTCTGCCAAATTTCCGGTTTTAAAAAATCCGACCGGATTCCGGGCAAACCTCTAATCGACTTCAGATAAAACTTTTACTTTTAACAAATTTGTAGGTTACAGACGGATTCTGAGTGATCTACACGTCCGGTGAGAAAATGGTTGTGATAGCTGGATTCATCACGTCTCCTTACCCGTACACCAAACATTTAATCAATTTAAATAAAACTTCACTTTTAATAAATTTTACGGGTCTGGCCGGATTCTGGGCGAACTACTTGACCGACAAGAAAATAATTTTCATATTCGGATTCAGCATTTTCCTTTACCCCTGAATCAAACCTCTAATCAGCTTCAGATGAAACTTTCACTTTTCACAAACTTTCCGGTTTTTGCCGAATTCTGGATGAACTGCTTGTTCCCTAAATCGACTATATCATTAGCTTTTTAAAAATATTTGTTCACCCCTTGATTTGAAACCTCTCCCCACCCCTAAATATACGGCTATGGGGCCCATCTACGAACGTGACCTGTACTTTGACCGTAAGTCCTCACACCAAGTTTGGACAAAATATCTCTTCGGGAATTATCGTGCTAACAGACAGACAGACAGACAGACAGACGGACGCAGAACTTTACGAGGTCATAGGTATCCCGCCACTTACGTTTTGGGGTCCCAAAGATGACCAGATTACTAGACTTTGATCTTTTTCTAACCAAACATGGCGAAAAATCACCAAATTTTGGTGATGTGTTTTGGTTTAGCCTAGCAACCCTGGTGCCAAGGGCCTTGAAGCCGATTCAAGTCTCGCCAAAAGTCACTCGGGCCGGATTCGAAACTCACGTCATGAGAGATAAAATCATTTGCAGAGGAGAACCAAAAGGCCCCTAATATGCCTGCCAATTCCTAGCCCACTTGGATGTACCATTAGGATCTATCAATGCCAAGATTACTTGCCAGGACAGCGAATCTAGCAAGAGTGAAAAAATCAAGTGATTTTTTGTATATTGTTTCCTCAACTCCTATCGAACTTGGTGAAAATCTGGTAGAATTTCTGCGGGTCGCTGTCACTATCCCCACCGTTCAATACGCCCATTCCTAAAATCCGCTGATTCGCTCGCCCGTTGATTCTCCCACTCGCTGATTCCTTCATCTTTCGATTCCCTCACCCTTTGATTATTCTACCCTCTGATTCGTCCAACCATTCGATCCGTCCACTCATCAATTCGCCTAACGTCCGGTCGCTGAAGTGTCGATTCGACTACCACAGAAATCCTTCGGTTCCCCTACCGTTATTTTGCTCACTCTTATATACCGTCGATTCACCCACTCGTAAATTCTCCAATTCGTTCAGTCCCAATGGCGTCTTCGGGCAATTAGTTCACGTAAGCCGTGTCCCCAAATCGATGTGTAGGTGAGTCAATGTGTGGGCTAATCAGCGGGTGGGTGAAATAACTAGTGGGCAAATTGAAGGATATTATGGGTGAACTGACGGTTGGATCAAATGACAAGTATGCGAACCAACGGGACGGATCACCATGTGAAACAAGCTGATAGCTGCACGTGTCTAAAAAGCCAAGTTGGGTCATCGGACATAGTTAACAAAACATAAAAACTATTTCATCCTTACCTCGTTTAACTGACGAGAGGGCTTCTGCCAAAAGCTTCTGATTGACACCGCACAGGTTTGGCATGTGCTTCTCACATTTGTGGTGGCAATTAACGTTACAAACTGTAAACAGAAAAATCAAATCAGGTCACTGCTTAGGTATAATTAACGTGACATGATTTACTTTTTAGTGGAGTATTTCATTTCTGAATAATTGACATTGCCGCCACTCTAGCCAACTTTATTTTTTCACTGTTTGTTCTGAAGTTCATAACTGGTACACTTGTTGCATTGGATGGATTCTAGACGTGTCTTAACGAGTCACAGTCCCAAGCCCACCCGGTTCCGGGGCAAATGGTCTCAAGTTACCCGTTTACCGAAGCAAGTCGCACGGGTCATTTTGGATGATATTCAGATGGAACAATATACAGACACAGTTGCTCCCGTACAGTACCACTCAATCAACAACTATATTCACCCATGTACTAACTGTGACAGGACAGGATATGGGTATTAGAAAGACAAGGATAAAAAAGAAAGGAAAAGAACAAATAAACTAAACAAAACTAAATAAACATACTATAATATGGGTGACTGCGGTCTAGAGGAGCAACAAACTCGACAAAGCGTTGGTCCAGAGCCACAAATGGATCTGTAACACTGTACAGTCGCGTAACTTTGTGGTTACGAGCCCACGGGAAAAGACCACTAGTTACAGGCCAAAGAGGCGGCTCACTTCGCATGTCAGTTTGGAATAAGGGTGATTTGTAAGTAAATCGCGCCTTAAATAACGCGTCGCGATCTCTACTCCTTTCTTTCTAAAATGGTTTTGAATTTTTAAAACAATGGGATGAAGCTGGAGTGAAGTCTATATTTCGTGTCGACACTCGGTTATTTGGTAGGCCAAGCGAACCGACTTACGGGGTGCCGGAACAAATCGACCTTAGCGGGAGTTGCTATGCCAAGAAAGTCTTAACTACCGACACGGGCGAGATTCAGAGAATCCTTGATCTACAAACACGCACCTTCTAGTTTCTGATCCGCTGCAGCTGCCTTTTCCACTGTCTGCAATCTGACTAATCTTTTTACTGTGCCTTTCTCGCGGGCTTTAACCGTACCGTCTCTCTTTTTTAGCACGACTGGCTCGTTCAGCACAGGAACAGCTTTAGTAACTGTTGCTGGCGATGGGACTTCGGCTTTCGTCTTCACCACTGAGACTATATTGGCCGGGGTTACTTTGACTTCGGCTGCAATGAGAGCTTTGGCTTCATTTTTAAGCAGCTGTTTGGTGAGACCACCGTCTCGCCGGACAGCTATAGCTTTTAGCGTCGGCTTTCGTTCAAGGATAGGGTTATTTTCCTCGACGTCTGTGCTTTTCCGCTGACCGTATTTAAGCACAGCCCTTTTCTGCGTAGCCTTTTTAACGGAGGGTATCAAGTATTTCTCAACAAGCTTTTGAGCCTTTGTTTTCTTGACAGGTTCCTGGGACTCCACGAGCTTCGACGGAACATCAATGGGGTCTTTTTTGGGACTTGGCATTTTCTTCAAAGCCTCTTGGTATGCAATTTCATTTTTCTTTTTCTCTTCTTCTGATTTATCAAGTTCGGAAACATCTGGGAGCCGTTTCGTCGTCAGCCGTACGACCTGCCTGTTTCGACGAATAGTACCATAGGTCAGTTCACCCTTGACTTCGCCTGGCTTGTTTTTCAAATCCTTCTTCTTCGTCACATCAATATCTGTAGTGTCAAGGCTAATGGGCTTTTGCGGTTTCTCTGGAGGTTTTTCGACTCTCGCTGCCGGTGTATAGTAAGTGGTTGGGGAGAGGTAGTTCCTGTAGTTCGTTGTAGGGGTGTCGTAGGATCTCTGGTAGCTTATCGTCGGTATTTCATAGTTACTAGTCCGAAAGGGAGGGTCGTAGCTCGGGGTAGAGCGGTAGCTCAAACTTGGCTGGTCGTATCCAGAAGATGAGGGTCTAGACCTCACAGCTGGTGTTGGTGTGCTTCTCAAGCCAAGATTAAGGTGTGTCAGAGAGCTTAGTGTGCTCAGAAGGCTTGACGAACCAGCATAAAGCGAGCTTCCGATACTGCCAAGGTAGGAGGAAGACGACGGCGTCCCATACGTCGTCGAGTAATAATTCGAAGAGTAGTTTGTGTTGTGACCAGAGCTATAATTCGGTACGTAAGTGCTATATGAAGGCACGTATGATCCACCGCCGTACCGAACCATCTCCAACGCTCGATTCACGTCTCAGTCATCCACGGAATAAAGTCGTACTGGAGAGCGTTTCAGTTAGGCCGAAGAGCTCTGCATGTCGGTCTCTTGGAACCTAACCGCGTCTGAGTCAAGGTAGCGCACAGGTTGACATCGGCGTAAATTTAGACTGACATATTCTGAGGGAGTGAATATAAAATGAATTTATTGTTTTCTGAGAAAGAGAAGTCAGTGTGTCAGCGTGGTGGCAAGTAAAAGATGATGTTAGATTAGTTGCTATCAATTGGAAAAATAATTGGCTACTTATCAGGTTATCATGTTGGCCACTTTTCAGCTATAGTACAGGAGAGGTGTCCAACCTCGAATGTACATGACCTTGACATTGGTATAAAAAATGTTAGAAGGATAATTCTTTGCAGTCCTAACTAGGTCCATTGAGAGAAAAAGCTAATATCTTCAGTAGTGCCTTCAAAGTCTTAGGCTCACTTTCAGGTTTCCGGTTCGTGGAAGCGGACCGGGTTACATGAAGATGCAGCCTATACGTCTAGAAGTCCGAGATGTGCCCCCCCCCCAAGATTCCGGATTGAGGACAATGTCGTACAGGCTACATAATTTAGAGACAAAATTAATATGCAAGTTGTCGTGGCAGAAGAAAAGAAGATAAGGGATGGGATCAGTTGTGTTTGGATACAAAAGTAGCATCAAGGGAAAGTAGAAAATAAGTAGGATCATTGTATCATTCGAAAAATGTTCACGACCGCACGGCACCGGCACGGCGCGGCAAACGCCGCTTGGTGTACATAGTTTCTGGGAGTGAGTAACCCCTCGGTTTCGCCAGTCTGTATCTTCGAATTTCAAGAGGTAGGGGGATTCATCCCGCCATAACCGGCAGTCGAGGGCTCGCATTTGGCACTTAATCTAATGTTTCCTACCTCCCTCTTGTCCACTTTGCTTGTCAAAGCTAGGGCCCTTCGTGCTTATAATACCAATTCACTTTACTTCCGCAATATTTCAATCAATTCTTGTTCCTGAGATTCTGCATTTCATCGGCTTTGTCTGTCCTACCTTTTTGACATTACTAATTTAACGCTTGCCTTGTTTTTACGGCACTTTTCAGGCTGCAGCCTCTGGCTCAAGTGCCATGTACCGATCGAAATTCCGTCTGTCGGTCTGTCCCACGGTTGCGAGTTAGGGTACTTCCAGAAGTGCTAGGACGATGAAAATTGGCAGGCGTATCAAGGACCCGACCAAACTAACTTGGAAATAATCAGTTTCCCCATCTGACCACTTGGGGGAGTTGAGGGAGGGGGAATCCGGAAAATTCAGTCGTGCGTAACTTTCGAACGGGTGATCGGATTCGAATGAAACTTAATAACTAAATAGAAGACATGTCTGTGATGTCCCATTTGTACCGGACCGGATTCAACAGCTTTTGGGGGAGTTCGGGGGGGGGGGAGACCGGAAATCTCGAGAAACGGTTAGAATGGAGGGATCGGAATGAACTTGCTGCGAAGAACAAGCATCTGCTGTAGACAAATTGTTTACACAACTGGACTGGATCCGGACACTTCTGGGGATGGTGGTTGGAGGGGGCGATGGCGGTGGCGGTTTTAAGGATTTTCAAGACGAAACTTGGCAGACATATATTTATTTATTTATGACCCGCTTTTGGATAACAGCGGAGTAGAAAATATAATGGAACCAATCGAACTGATTTGGAAATAAAAAAAAACTAATTATTGATCCAATCATCGTGGGGGGAGTGGAGGGAGGGGGAATCCGGAATATCGAGTCGCGCTTAACTTTTCGAACGGGTGGTCGGATTCGGATGAAACCTAATGACTGAATACAAGACATGTCTCTGATATCCCATATCAAGTATGGACCATTTTCGACAGCTGCGGGGGAGTTGGGGGGGGGAGACCGGAAATCTCGTTAAAAGGTTAGATTGAGCGATCGGAGATCATGGGGGGGGGGAGTGGAGGGAGCGGAATCCAGAATATTTGAGTCCTGCATAACTTTGGAAGGGGTGATCATATTAGAGTGAAACTTAACAACTGAATACAAGACATGCCTCTGATATCCCATTTCAAGTCTGGACCAGATTCGACAGCTGCGGGGGAGTTGGGGGGGGGGGAGACCGGAAATCTCGTTAAAAGGTTAGATTGAGGGATCGGAGAGGAACTTGCTGGGAAGAAGAAGCATAGACAAATCGCTTACACAATCTGAATGGATCCGGACACTTGGGGAGGGGGGGGGGGGTTGGAGGTGTTTTACCGGAATTCCGGTGATGGCGGTTTTATGGATTTTCACGACGAAAGTTGGCAGGGATATCAGAGACCCGATCAAAATAACTTGGAAGTAATATTTTTCTCGATCCAATCATCATGGGGGGGGGGTGGAGGGAGCGGAATCCGGAATATTGAGCCCTGCATAACTTTGGAAGGGGGGATGATATTCCAGCGAAATTTAACAACTGAACAGAGGACATGTTTAAGATTCTCTTTTTCGTGCCCGGACCTGGTCCGACAACTGTCGGAGGTGAGGACCGGAAAAAAGATGACCCACTTACACTGGAGAGATCGGGATGAAACTTGATGGGAATAACAAACAAATGCTCTAGATAAATCAATTTACAGAACCGGATTGGATCCAGTCACTGTGGGTAAAGTTAGACGGGGGTCCGGGATTCCGGTGATCGCGAGTTAAGGTACTTCCAGATGTGCTAGGACGCTGAAACTTGGCTGTAATATTTTGTATTCGACAAGATTGGCTTAGAAATAGTCACTTCCCAAATTCGACCATTCCTTAAAGCAATAATCTTTAACGCACAAAAAAAAAACACTTTTTGACAAAATATAAATTTTCATGATCCGCATGAGCCCAAGATCATCTTTGTCTCAAGGGTTTTGCTTACGACTGAATTTGTAACTCGCTTGAAGTGCACATCTTAACCGCAAAGTCAAAAATTACTTTTGATCAAACGATGCGTTTCGGCCCATGATCATTTGCGCCACGAGGGTTTTGTTTAAAAATGAGTTTTCTAGCACCTTTAAAGTGTGCATCTCAACCGAAAAGTGAAAAAAATACTTTTCACCAAACAACATATATTAATGATCCTAAGGGCTCACTACCGTTTTCGCCTCAGCGGTTTTGCTTACAGATGAATTTCTAGCAGCCTTAAAGTGCGCATCATTACAGCCAAGTGAAAAAATAAAATACTTCTTACCAAACGATAGAGTATCATGACTTCCAAGGGCCCATGATCATTCTTATCTGAAGGGTTTTGCGTACAAAATGATCAGTATAAACCCATGGATTGACAAATTCCGACTTTCTTCCTCTGAACCAACCTTGCAAGTGCCATACGAGCTTGTAGCTCTTGTTCTCTTCAACGAATCAAGCTCAGCCACCACTGTTCCCTTAGAAGCTCATTGGGCAGAGGACCGGTTATGCAAATTCTGCCGCGTTTGCCGTCCGATGCAGCATGTCTGGAGATGGGCTAAAAACACCCGAGGCCTTGTTTAACTCACGTTCGTGCGAGGCGTCCTTTAAATCGCCTTTCACTTGACCAACGCAAACTTCTGTGAAGTCTTACCGTTTTCGATCCAACTTCTGAAACTTTTCCCGTGGCTAACCTCCCATATGCCACGTTCAGCCAATTAGTCTCATGGATGTCAAAATCCAAGTCCCTATTCCAAACGTCATAATACAGATGCAAGCCAAAAATTTGAGCTGGCGATAGGAGAGACAACAAACGAGCCACCTAGCAGTAAGGGTCGGTATCTTGGAGAGGCATCTGACGTCAAATGTGTGTTTTATAAATCGCAGAATTGGCTGTGGCGACAGCCAACAGCCGTAAGATGACGCTGTTTAATGATATACACCAGAAGACACCGCCTCATATCCTAAGACGTTTCTTAAAGGTGAACTCCAGAATTAAAAAATAAGGGTTCCGGGTGACCGAGTTCGATACCTGATTTTTTTTTGAATTTTTTGACGTAAGAAGCATTCTAGTGGGTCAACTCCAAGCAGAGATACCTCATAAAGTCTAATTTCAATGGCTCCTTTGATGAGACCCCTCATTCGTTCCGTCATGTTGATGCTGTAGTCTTGCGGGAATGGCACTGACGCCAAAACTCGTAACACAACATCAACGTTGTTTACAAAAGTGACCCATAGAAGAAATTCTGGAGGTGTTGACTAAATTGTGACGGAATTCCATTCAAAACACAAACAACAAACAAACAAAAAAAGACAGCAGAACTGAGTGAAAAGGAAATTTCCAAGACCAGAGTGTGTTGCTACCCTGATTGTACGCCCACTGTTGGAATAACTTTCTTTTCTTGGCCAAGTAGTGAGAATAGGGAGCATAGAGAAGAAATTCTGGAAGCTCCATTAAACAACACACAAAAAAAAGACAGCTGAACTGAGTGAAATGGAAATGTCCAAGACCAGATGTGTTGCTACCCTGGTCGTAAGCCCACTGTTGGAATAGCTTTCTTTTCTTGGCCAAGTAGTGAGGAGAATAAATTTTCTAAGTACAGTGCTTGGGAAAATTTTGTCAAGAGCAAACACCAGCTTTCTGTCTCCCAACAATTGGAGGCTTCAGATTTTTGTGTGAACATTCCTTTGAACCTGATTTTCTGAGTTCCTGTCAGGATTATACAGGAGGACAGTATTAAAAGACTTGCTGAGCATGCAGTGCCAACCATGCACAATTCATCAGGTTCTCAGGCATCCAGTTTCAAATTCAGTGTCAGTTGCTCCTCCAGATAGGCATGTGTCAACTCTTGGTGTAACTCCTGCTGTAATAGATCAGGCCCAGGACAGTCAGGACATCCCTTGCCCAAGTGCTTCGTTCAATTCAACAACCTACGAGTGCCTCTCAGCGTCGTGCCACTTGAGTGACCATGATTACTTCTCTGTGATGCTGCTGTCAAGGAAGTTTCAGTTTCATCCCATGGAGCAGAGGATTCTTGCGAGATCTGGTAAGCCAAATGGTTTTTGCAGGTAATTTTTGTCCTGAAAATGTGAGCGATCAAGGTCTGCCAAATTTTTTTCCCAGGAAATGCTTCAGGGGTCGCTGGGAGAAGTAGGGTCACAGGACTAGTTGTCCAACAAAAATCTTTGATTTACCTTAAAAGTGGCATCTTTCAACTTAGAAACTTGAAATTTACGCTAGCTGCATTTTTGTTACTTTTCTCTGTAAGTCGGTCAACCGACCTATTTGTCGCTATTGAGTGTTTATTGATCTCATTGGTCAGTTTGAATGAGTTCTACAAAATAATAAGAAAAAAAAGCATCTGGCATCTTCCTGTTGCCAGTAACATCTCTCCAATGATGATTTTGATTTTCGCGCCCCGCCAAGAACGTAGGTCTGTCGGAAGGAGCTCCCACCTCAGTCTTCGGCAGGTTAACCAACCAGCAAACAGAGCTGGTTGAAGACCCAGAAATAAACAGCTTATTGAAAGCTCTGACTCCAAACTTTGTGATGGAACCGGGTTTTAAAGGCTCAGATACCATATACTTATTCCTGAAGTGTTATACAATAGTTGCGTTTTTGCAGATACCATAGTATCTGATACCACAGTCTAAAGTCGTTTTTGCAGTTATTGTGGTATCTGGCCAGTTATTGTGGTATCAGTATATTCAGATACCACAGTCCGACCATAGGAACTGGTCACGGTACTCTAGGCCAAAGCATTTTCTTACTGAATGAACCATTCAGGTAGCATCTAAAAAATGTGGTCAGGGACTTCTAAGAAACTATCTTGTCATACTTCTTGGTTCGGTCACAATCAAATTTTGGGGTAATTCTGATAACTAAATAATTGACGAGCTAATTCAATCATTGATAATGGTTTCTCTTTTAGATTGAAGTGCAGTCAAGCCTTCTGAAATTTAGAATACGGTCAGCTGAGATCAACCCATAGTCAGTACCATCCATAAAGCAAAGGACACAGACGTATGTACCCATGGAACTTTGTGCATCTATAGAGGCTCTGTCATCATAACAGTAACAGGAATCAGCATGGCTTGGAAGACAATTACATTAGGTAAGTTTTTAACTCAAAACGTAACTTACAAGGGCTTCAATGGTTTTCTATCCAAAGGACCCATGACATCAATAGAAACCCTTAATGCATCCAAGTAACTGGTGGCTGTAAATATTTTGCCTGTAGTTAATGATAAGAGTTTAATTTTGTATTATCTTTCCTGCTTGAAAGTAGTTGCTGCTTAGGATGGGAATATGTTCAACATTTTGGATATCAGTTTACAAATGCGTCCTCCCTGCAAACATTTGAATGGCTTTAATTCGCATTGCCTTTCTTGCTCGTTACTAGTTGCTACTTTAGATGGAATATTCAGTACCTGAAATCTTTCTTGCCTGATCCTTGACCAGAACAGTGGATCTGTTTGTGAGAAGCATAAGCTAGAGATTTGATTTGTTTTGATGTTTAAATTTTTTTTCATCCACACCAGAGCAAAATAACACTAGGAAGTACCACCAAGACTTGACCAAATTGACACACATTCAAATAGCAGCGATACTAGCAGCCTTAGTGGTACTGAACGTCCCTACTAAAACTTTTTGCAACATTGCAAAAATGATACAGCTTCCATTGTTTCCTTGGTGTTTGCAGACCCCACCTTTGCATAAATTTCTTAACCCGCAAGTTTGTCTCGCTTTAAATGCCGCAAGTGTAGTGGGCGGCTCTAGCGACTATGGCCCGTTTGCGAAAATAACACTAGGGAGTAGCAGCAAGACTTGACAAAATTGAAAGATACTCGAGTAGCAGCGATACCACCGCCCCTAACGGTAGAGAATGTCCCTAATGAAACTTATTCAGTTTTCACTAACGCTGGCTCCGATAACTTCATATTCTGAACATTGCAAAAAAGTGATGTAGCCTCAGTTGTTTCCTCGGTGTGTGCAGACCGCACCTTTGCTTTACTAGAAATTCCTTAACCCGCAAGTTTGTCTCACTTCAGCACATAGTGGGCGGCGCTACAAGTATGGACCATTTGCAAAGCATGGAAAGCATAGGTCTTGGCGCTGCTCAATAGTGTTATTTACTTACAAATTTTCAGTCTCTTGTTTCATTTTTACTACCTTTCTTGCTCAGAGGCAGTTGCTATTTGGATGAGAGTATTTAATTTCTTACGGTCATCAGTTACAAAATTCGTTCCATTACATTGCAAAAACATTATGTCAACTTTTTCCTCGGTGTGTGGAGACCGCACCTTTGCTTACTAGAAAATGTAGCTGACTTATCCGTTTTGCACCGTCAAATATGATTCACAGTCAGCTTGGGCTGAAGGAACATCTATTTACTAGCAATTTCTTAACCCGCAAGTTTGTCTCGCTTTAAATGTCGTTAGTGTAGTTGGTGGCGTTACGAGTATGGCCCGTTTTGTAAAGCATAGGAAGCATAGGTCTTGGCGCTACTCCCTAGCGTTATTTTGCTCTGATCCGCACACAACTTTCAGTCCTTCTTTAATTTGTATTACCTTTCTTGCTCAGAGGTAGTTGCTATTTTGGATGAAAGTATTTAATTTGTTACGGATAGCAGTTAGAAAGTTCGTCCTCCTTACATGAGTGTCTTCTTTCATTTTTATGACCTTTCTTGTTCGAAAGTAGTTGCTATTTAAGATGGAAATATTCAATATTGAGATCTTATGACCTTTCTTGTTCGAAAGTAGTTGCTATTTAAGATGGGAATATTCAATATTGAAATATTTTCTTGCCTTGGCCATTCATTAAAACAGAATATGGATTTATATGAGTCGCTTTGATGTGGCCAGGTTCGCTTCATCCGCATACAAATTTCTACTGCCTTCTTAAATTTGTATTATCTTCCTTGTTCGAAGCTAGCTGCTATTTATTTTCGATACTGAAATCTTTTCTTGCCTTGGCCATGGATTAGAACAAAATGTGGATTTATATGATCCGTTTTGACGTGTCCAGGTTCGCTTAAAATCTAATGCCTTCTTTAATTTTGATTACCATTCTTGCTCAGAAGCAGTTGCTATTTTGGATCGAGTTAATTTTTTTTCGGACATCAGTTAAAAATGAGTCCTCTTTAGAAACTGTTTGAATGCCTTCTTTCACTTTTATGACCATTCTTATTCGAAAGTCGTTGCTATTTAGGATGGAAATGTTCAGTACCTACATCTTCTCTTGCCTTGGCCATGGATTAGAACAATCAATCAATATATTTATTACCCGTCAAGAAAAACAATGAAGGGCATGTAGCCCTAGTGACCGAGTACAAAAACAAGACCAAAGGTGTCGATGGGATCCCAAAAATCTAATATTAGATTCAGACAATCGAGTCTTGTCTTCGCCAGATCCAGTCTTGGACAGGCTAATCATCAGAGAAAACCAAGTTCAGATATACCTCTATAAGCCATATCTATTTTGACGATAGTGACCGAAACTTCCTGCCGATTCCGAGCGAACTACTAGTCCAGCAAAAAAAAAAAAAATACAGAAACAAAACCAGCGTATCTTAAAGAACATCTAATAAACTTTGAATAAAAGTTTGACTTGAAAAAAAATCCGGTTACAACCGGATTCCGGAATAATTATATGTCCGGGTAAAAAACCATTGTCTTATACCGACTCAGCCTCTCTTCTTACCCCTTAATCTGTCATCTAATCGAACTTTTGCTTTTAACAAATTTTCCTGGTTTGGCCGGATTCCGGGCGAACTAGTTGTCCGGCGAGAAAATGATTTTCACCATCGTTTTCGGCATGTCTATTTACCCGTAAATCACACATTTAATCAACTTCAAATTAAACTTTTACTTTTAACCAACTTTCCGGTTTTCGCCGGATTCCGGGCGAACTACATGTCCGGGTAGAAGATTGTTTTCACATAAGTGTTCAGCATGTCTTCTTGCCCTAGATCGAACATCTAACCAACTCGAAATAAAACTTTTAATTTTAACAAACTTTCTGGGTTCGGCCGGATTCCGGGCGAACTACTTGTCCGTCGAGAAAATGGTTTTCACCATCGTCTTCAGCATGTCTTCCTACTCTTAAATCGAACATCAAATCAACTTCAAATAAAACTTTTACTTTTAAAAAACTTTCCGGTTTTGGCCGGATTCCGGGCGAACTACTCTTCCGATGACAAAATGGTTTTCACCATCGTGCTCAGCTTGTCTTCTTACCCTATAATCAACCATCACATTAGCTGTTTCAAAATATTTTGTTTGCCCCTTAATTTGACCCCCCTCCCCCACCCCTAAATGTAGGGCTACAAAGCCCATCTACGAACTCGACTGGTCCGACGACCCAACCTCACACCAAGTTTCAACAAAATATCTCATTTCCTTCGAGAGTTATCATGCTTACAGACGGACGGACGGACAGACGGACAACTTTTGCGATGTCATAGGTTACGTTTTTGGATCCCAAAAAGAAAAGAAAAAAACAACATCAACATAAAAAGACAATGCACGTAGCAAAACTTTACACTAAACACATAACAAACATAGCTACAGAGTATTGGATGGGAACAGAGGATAGATTCATATGACGTAGCAAAACTTTACACTAAACACATAACAAACATAGCTACAGAGTATTGGATGGGAACAGAGGATAGATTCATATGAAGCTTTAGCTGGTGGGATGCTGAGTGTGACAAAATGGTCCCATATAAGAAATGTTTCATGCAGAAGTACAAGTAGCCTAAAAAAGTACAGCAGATGTTACGAGTTGAGTGCTCACATCCCAGGTTTGTGACTTGCACTTGGCTTAACCATGATTGGAAATGTGAAATTTAGAAAGTGAAAACTGCATTTTTTTTTCTCGAAAAGTTTTTGTTGTGATGAAAATATGGATGTGACTGAGTTCAGATACAAAGTGTGCTAAGTGTCAATAAAACGGTCATATCTTTCGTGCGTCAATGATCCACAGCTTAATGAGAAAAGAAAGCTTAATGAGCTGTGAACTTGAAACAGAGGATGGGTTTGCTATAGGGAAACAACATCATCAACCAACTATATTCAGCCATTAATTTATGTTCTAATTGAAGTTTTTAATTGCAGGATAATGAACGCCTGACCTTCGTCAGACTTAGAAGTGTGTCTCATATTCCCTTGGACGCCAGTTACAATGAAAGAGCTGATTGGGTCATCATCAGTCAAGTATGCACCGGAATGAACAACATTTAGTGTTTAGTGGTTGAGAATGTTCAAAACTGATTAAGTAAAGAATAATACAGTTTTCCTTCCAATGCTTCATTGTATGCTATAGCATAAATTAAAGTATATTCCTTGCCATCTTATGTCTTTGTAAGCAGTCAGTCAGGTCTTTATTGTATGCTGCTGTGTTACTAAAGCAGTGTAACATAATCAGATAGCCTACTTCTCTGTAAATGTAATTTGTCAACTAATACAGTTTTTGAGCTCTTGATGTTTGTCGGAGCTCAACTAAACCCTGTAGTGTGAGGCAAGGAGCCACAATGCTAATACAACCAAGGGCTCATCATTCACAAACTGTCGCCTAGTTTTTAGGGCATCAGGCTAGGGTCCATGGTTGTCGTTACTGATTGTATTCTTACAGAATTACTATTTGCAATGATTTTCCTCTTATAAGTATTAGGTCGCTATGGTCTGGAAATGATGAGGTACGCTCTGTCAAATGTTGTTCGTCCACAGTGTTTAGAGAGACCAGCAACGTAAATAAAACCCCAATTCTACACCCAAACCTGTAACAAAGGTGCCAAAACATTCCTATGGGCACCATGTGGCAGGTTCAAACCCGATGAAAAATTTACCTCAAAATAGTACTATGAAGTAGTACGAAAAAGTAGCATGCAGTACCATCGATGCTACTACATGCTTCTACTTCAAGGCTACCGTGTTACTGCATACTAATATATGCTACTATTAGCAAGACCGGATGCTACTATGTCTAGACAGGATGCTACTGGATACTACTACATAAGATTGGACCAGTCTGAGGCACATTAGTTGACAGTATTCTTTGCTATTACATAGTATTACATGCAACGTTTTCGTACTACTACCATACTACTACGCAGGCTACAAATTTTTCATCGAGAAGCACAACAGAATGTTTGATGACTACAGTGTACTAGTAGCTAAAGAGGACTAAACGTTCCTAATGATCAAGAAAGAGACTATTAAATCTCTGCTACACAGCTAGATAGACTTCGTCCCATTCTCAGAGGGTTACTGGTCAGTATGATTTGCCCCAGATGGTAAAAGATCATGAGATTCAACTGTAGAGAACTGAATTCATCTCCCTTGAAGTGGTACATCTTAGACAAAAAGGCATGGGGGGGGGACTGTTTTTCCAAAGTGGGGCTTAGTCCAGAGTAAATGGATGGTAAGTTTGGGAGTGGATTGGGAAATAAGGAAATCAAGTTACATTCTGGTCGGGAACTGCTTTTGTAAAGAGGGGCTTAGACCAGAGGAACTGAAACGGATGGTAAGTTTGGGAGTAGGTTGGGAAACAAGAAAATTAAGTTACATTCTGGTCCTTAGTTTCGGCATATGTGTGGTTCACACGGGGAGGATGTGTTTCATTTAGTGGGTTGATATTTTAAGCTGAAAGATTTGAATTTTTTTTAAAACACTAACTTTTGGTGAGAATCAACGGGAGCGAACAATCTGATTTGTTTCTCGAGGAAAAAAAAAAACATTCCTGTCCTTTGTAGGTATGGGAGGTTCCTTCAGGTAGGCTATGTAGCATCGGGAGTGTTTTTTTTGAAAAGAGTTTTCTACTTTTGGTGTTTTATATTGTGTTTTCGAGAGTTATCTATTTTGTTTTCCTTCCAGGCTTTTCGGGAATCAATTTTTTCATTCTTAATGCGATCAGTGGCTTCATTTTTAGAGAGCAGAGGTGTCATTTCAGGTCATCAGCTGCTTAAAAAGATCAAACTTTCGAGAGAGTACACAGTAAAAAAAAAATTCCAGTATTTGATACTAGGATCAATCTTGCCTTTATTGAAATAAGATCATCCCTAATTCGGATTGATTTTATCACAATAGAGATAAGATTATTCCCAGTAGCAAATACTGGATCCTTATTCACAGAAACTTTTTACAGTGTAGGTGAGAGACCAAAACTGCTTACCATAATTTCCAGTGTTTCCACTGGCAGCTACCCCCTGGGTGCTGGGGGCAAACAACGCCGATGGATAGGATAGGCAAAGGGTAGGTATGATGCGCTGAATGTTGGGCCTTAACCACAAGGTTGAGAGTGACTACAGTGAAATAAATACAAACACAGAGTCTCAAACAACCTTGTAAAAAAGGTGCCAGAACAATGAGAAGGGTGACAGAAGTCAAGGTGAAGTCAGCTCATCTGGGGATTCACTCAGTCCGGTTGTTTGATTACCTTGGTAGTGAGAATACCAATACGACTTCTAATTATCAGCAAACATCACACGTTGTCGAACTTCAAATTTGTCGCCAAAATCGTTCCCGCAAGACTGCCAAGTGGACCTAGCAGGGTTGCCGACCAAGACTATTTTTTTCGCCGTTTTCTCCGGTAATAATTGATGCGCCAGCACGGGACTTCGGCAATGGATTCCCTTGACCCATTGTGGGTCTCTGACGAATTTTAGGTCTAATTCTGGAGTTCCCCTTTAACATACTTACGACCGATTCGTATTGCAAGTCAGACAAAGATAATTGACAGTAAATACATCAGATCGTGCTGAGTAGGCCAGTTATCAAACAGATTATAGCGAGGTAAAAGTGGGGTCAAAGAGAAAACTGTTTTGCAACAGAGTCGTCAGAAGTTGGTTGGTTATGCAAACAAGATCCCTCTACTCAGGGTTGACAACTTGAGTGTTGGAACGGTAGCGAAGAAACTAAAGGAAAGTGTTGCTCCGCAACCCCTTTGTCCGCGAATCGGACCAAAAGTTAATGCAACACTTCACCTTACCCAGGCAACGGCAACGTAACGGGTTCTTCGTTTACGGAGAGAAAGTGGCAAGGCTTTGCAGAGAGGGACTGAGCAAGTTGGAATCCGACGATAGCGAGTAACTTGAGCTATTCAGGAACAGAAGTTTGTTTGTTTCTAGTCCATCTAGTCGTTAAATAGTCAAGGACCACTTACGATCGCATCTGAGGCCTTGTTTGAAGAAGCCGGTGAGCAGAGACCCACAATGATCACAGAAAGTCGGGGACATGAAATTATACAATCGAAAGCGATGGGGGACGTCGATTTTGAAGCGTTCTCGAAGGTACTGGAAAAAAAGAACTGGTTACGGTATAGCAGCAAGATAGTAGTAAGTAAATGAACTGTTCAAATTAGTCAGCAAGTAAGTAAGTAATTTATTTATGACCCGCCGTTTTCAGAAAGCGGAGTAAATGAAGAAAACAAATAAAACACATAAACATACACAAAAAGACACTTAATTTCAATCGTCGGCCAGGAAGCAGTGTAGAAGGTCGTGCGCTGGTTGTGTTCTCTTGTCAAAGATTTTTGATAACGACGAAGAAACATCCAAAAGGGTAACACTTGCATCTTGAATTCTGAACTTCTCCGTCAAAGTACGGTTATGAAAATTTTTTAAGCCCGTGAACAACGAACGAAATCAAGGAGTACATGAACGAAGAAAAAGACGAAAGAAAGAACGATATAAACATCCGACATGTGGATGGACAGGTCGATCATTACAGGCTTTTTTCCGTGATAATCCAGATTGATGATTCGCCCGGATTCTCCAAAATGTGTTTTCTCCGATAATCCAGATTATGAAAAATCCTTTCTCTCACAATCTAGCAATCCGGATTTGTTCTTGGATCGTCGATTCCGGAACCTTGCAACGGAGGAGATTCAGGATTCAAGATCGCAGGATTGCCGTTTTCGTTTTGCAATCTTAGATAGTTGATTTTCTGTTTCTCTGATGAATCAATTATTTAGGATAATAATCCGGGACTGTCGCGGAAAAACGCTTTATTACGAGTGAAAAGAGAAGCATTTCAGAACGATAATGGCAGTCCCAGAATAAATTCATTCGCCGGTCAGTGACGGTAAGAATGACAACAAGGAGGGGGCGGTGGGCATTTTTGAAAGCAGGGGGTATACAAACGACTCCTCTTCCACTCGGTGACATTAATATTTTCTTAGAATCTTTCACGTCTCCTAGTCTTTCCTCCAAACAATCCTGCGCGGGTAATTCCCAGTTGTCCACGATTTTTTGTAAAGACGACGACACTTCCGAGTCTTGTTGGTGTTGTGTTTATCGCACAATTTTGACAAAGTGCTTCGAATATTTAAAATAATACGTTCTCATGGCTTGTTTTTTCTATCTTCTTTTGCAGAGTATGCGTTATACCAGAACAAAATAAAAAAGGAGCGCTAAATAAATTACCTAAAGCTTCCCAATTATAGCCGAGACTGCAGCGCCTTCGGTTAGGAACGATGCATCTATGCGGTACGAATAGATTTATGCATCGTTCAAATAGCTGTAATAAGGTGTAGTACGGCCTATACAGATGTGTCTTTTCCTCGGAGTGCGCTGTAAAAGCTGTATAAGGAGAACAGACCCCGGATCTATTTCAGCCCAAGCTGACTGCGAATCATATTTGACGGGGCAAAACGGATAAGTCTCACGTATCGTTGTACCCCGTCAAATACGTAGCTGACGTATCAGTTTTATGCATTATTTGAATATATCTTTGAGAACAATCTTACTATCGAAAGACATAGGAAATCCATCCACTAGCATGGTTTTCCCATCAAGTTGATAGTTCGGCCGTATTCGTTGGAATCCGGAGAAAACGAGAACTTTTGTATTATCTAATAACGTGTTTGTCCAGTTGTTCGCCTCGGTATAGGGATAGTAAGACGAGTGACCCATCTGTCTGCTCCTACTCATGGGAACTACCAGGTAGGAAATCTTCCCTACTGGGTAAATGGTGATGACAGGAATCCGATGTAAACTGACAAAATTTCGAAAGACCAAAATCATCTGACCAAACTTTTAGATAGTTTATTTCGAGGTACAGAGCGTGCCTATGTTTTGAATTAATTAATCATTCAAGAGAGAAAACGATTGCCAAAGGAATTTGATTAAGGAGTTGAGTGCAGATAAGAAACATTTACGCTACGCGATCTGGCAAACACCGGAAGTGTATATTACCCGATTTTCAGGATGAAGAAAAACACAAATATTTTCTCTTTGCGATCTCACCGAAACCTTTCGTCTTGTTCTTAACGGAAAGTTCCGAATCAGTAGTTTGTTGCGGGGGGGGGGGGGGATACTCCATTTCTAACAACAAAACAAAATCAGGGGCTAGAGCCCATAAATAAACGTCTATATTTGTATGTTTCTCGGCTTCTTTTGATTAATCCCCTGGGTTTTATTCTCTCTGCTTAATTGCTTTCGGTGACCCAGTCGACTTCGAACTAATTGGTGGGCCTGAATCTTTGCGCGAGGTGACGGATTTTGTAGGTGAATTGACGTTTATGTCAACTGACATTTTTGTCAACTGACGGTGGGCAACCTGACGTGTAGCTGAACTGACGTGTAGTCGAACTGACGTGTCGATGAACTGATGTGTAGGTGAACTGACGTGTAGGGAACTGACGTGTAGGGAACTGACGTGTTGAGGAACTGTCGGAATTTTTTTTTAGGCGAACTGACGTTTATGCGAACTGACGTGTAGCTGAACTGACGTGTAGCCGAACTGACGTGTAGATGAACTGATGTGTAGGTGAACTGACGTGTAGGGAACTGACGTTTATGTCAACTGACATTTATGTCAGCTGACGTGTATGTCAACTGACGGCAAGCGAAGTGACGTGTAAGGGAACTGACGTGTAGATGAACTGAGGTGTTGGCGAACTGACGGATTTCTAAAATAGGCGAACTGCATGACGGCGAGTAAACTGACGTTTATGTCAACTGACGTTTTTGTCAACTGACGTTTTTGTCAACTGACGGTGGGCAACCTGACGTGTAGCTGAACTGACGTGTAGCCGAACTGACGTGTATAGGAACTGATATGTAGGTGAACTGACGTGTAGGGAACTGACGTGTAGGGAACTGACGTGTTGAGGAACTGTCGGAATTTTTTTTTAGGCGAACTGACGTTTATGCGAACTGACGTGTTGCGGTAGTGACAGCGACCCCTATTTCTGGTGTATTTTAGTCGGACTTCTGTCTCGATACTGTATAGCCGCTACCGGATGAAAAATATTCAAGCTTTCAGCGTTCACTTTGTCGACTGAAGCCCCGAAAGCTTTAACATTTTACGCCGTTTTTTCCTCTCACAACAAGACCAAAGGTGTCGATGGGATCCCAAAAATCTAATATTTGATTCAGACAATCGAGTCTTGTCTTCGCCAGATCCAGTCTGGGACAGGCTAATCATCAGAGAAAACCAAGTTCAGATATACCTCTATAAGCCATATCTATTTTGATGATACTGACCGAGACTTCCTGCCGATTTCCGAGCTAACTACTAGTCCAGCAAACCCCTATAAAGAACATCTAATCAACTTTGAATAAAAGTTTGACTTAAAAAAAAATCCGGTTACAACCGGATTCCGGAATAATTATATGTCCGGGTAAAAAACCATTGTCATATACCGACTCAGCCTCTCTTCTTACCCCTTAATCTGTCATCTAATCGAACTTTTGCTTTTAACAAATTTTCCGGGTTTGGCCGGATTCCGGGCGAACTAGTTGTCCGGCGAGAAAATGATTTTCACCATCATGTTCGGCATGTCTTTTTACCCATAAATCACACATTTAATCAACTTCAAATTAAACTTTTACTTTTAACCAACTTTCCGGTTTTCGCAGGATTCCGGGCAAACTACATGTCCGGGTAGAAAATTGTTTTCACATAAGTGTTCAGCATGTATTCTTGCCCTAAACCGAACATCTAATCAACTCCAAATAAAACTTTTAATTTTAACAAGCTTTCCGGTTTCGTCCGGATTCCGGGCTAACTACTTGTCCGTCAAGAAAATGGTTTTCACCATCGTCTTCAGCATCTCTTCCTATCCCTAAATCGAGCATCTAATCAACTTCAAATAAAACTTTTACTTTTAACAAACTTTCCGGTTTTGGCTGGATACCGGGCGAAATACTCTTCCGATGACAAAATGATTTTCAACATCGTGCTCAGCATGTCTTCTTACCCCATAATCGACTATCACATTAGCTGTTTCAAAATATTTTGTTTGCCCCTTAATTTGAACCCCCTCCCCTAAATGTAGGGCTACAAAGCCCATCTACGAACTCGACTGGTCCGACGACCCAACGAATCCTCACGTCAAGTTTCATCAAAATATCTCATTCCCTTCTAGCGTTATCGTGCTTACAGACGGACGGACAGACGGACAACTTTTGCTAAGTCATAGGTATCCTTCCACTTACGTTTTGGGATCCCAAAAAGGAAATGCGGATACTATACGCGCGTATTCAACTCAGTCTATCCAGTCGTTAATAATCAACGAGTTCGTCCAGAAAGAATTATAACAAAAAGACGTTACTCCTGCCTATGCTCTAGCAAAAGAGAATGTGCAAAACGTTTATTAAAGGGAGGATACAGGACTTCATGTCCCATCAATATTTTCAAGAGGATTTCGAACGTTTAGCTATTGATAGACATTTTTTTTAACACAGGAATTCCTATATGCTGAAGTCATTGCCCAGTGCAAACTAGTCCAAAAATCTCAAGGAATTCAGTCCATTTTGGGTCTCGGTGTACCCCTTTAAGTAACTTATTCGAGTTTTTACTATTTAGTACAAATTTAGTAACCTACTTAGGCGAGCATTTGGTACTAAATTTTTCTGGGCGTGTGGCAACGAAAGGTAATACTCAAGACGACTAACTCTTCGTGCCGATGAAGAATCGCCGTACGCCTACCGAAGAGCCAGGAACGCAAAAACAACCGACCACAACAAACGTTGTTGATTGGTTGACAATCTCAACAAATCAATGTCAAACGACAATGACGACTTGATGTCATTTGTGTTATGGTTTGAATGAATTTGGGGGTTTCGTTTGGGTGATGTTTCTCGTTCTTTCCCAGTTTCACTGGCGTGTTTCGGACTATATAGAGAGTGGGATTGTACAGTGAAGACACATTTATTATACTCTTGATGACTAATTCTTCGTGACGAAGAAGAATCGCCGTCTGCCTAACAAAGAGCCATAAATGTCACCACAACATACGTTGTTCATTGGTCTCCACAGGATTTGAGTCAATTTTGAGGATTCGTTTCGGTGACATTTCTTCCCAGGGATGTACGGACTTAAGTCATATAGAGTATTTCCAGACTGAAGGCATACGAACTTTTTTGGACCGTTGGGAAATAGTACCAGTCAGCTCTTCAGTAAACCTTTAGAGTTGGAACAGGCATGGCAGGTGCACTTCTTTGACTTTACGAGGGATACGACGTACGACTTGTTGCAATATCACGGTCCAAAACACCATGCTATGGTCTTGCTTGCCCAGCGCCCGTCACTTTGAATTAGGCGTGTAGACTACCGAGGTAGCGCCGGAATTTTCAGTATAGCGAAAAACAAATCCGAATTAATCACCGGACCTGGAATTCGTGTTTTCAAGTCTCCAATTTCCGGCAACGACTTGCGGCACCTGGAGGCTTCACTCATGCACTTCTTGCGCCAAAACGATTATCGCTTTTGCAGAGATTGCAGATTGACGAGTCCCGCAGATATTACTAAGGGTAAACTTAGAACTGTGCCGCACATACAACTGGGCACATTAACAAATATGAAAATTAGGCACTGGCATAAGGGCAGAGTTACACTGGTTGCAATATTCTGCGATTTGTAACAGATCCTCGACTTCTTCGACAAAGGAGCCAAAACTTTGCGACAGCATTGTCAGAATTTCCATAACAGATAAGATTCAGATATTTTTTACTTCACTAAAAAACACAACTACCTTATACAAAAAACTCAACAACGACATAAAAGACAAAAATCCTGTGGTGGCTGTATCTTCTAACCACCTTTTAACTTAAAATTATTCGTAAATAATAACAGAAAAACTAGTCTAATATTTTTTTGAAAAAAAGAAAAAAAGAGATAGGCCTAAAGAAAGAGTGTAGAAAAACAACAACAAAAAAACACATGGATGCGCGGTTCCAACAGAGAACGATAGGATATAGGCTGTTATAATTTTTACAATGTTACGCACTAAAACGTTACGCTTACAAGAACAGCAGAAAGACCGCCAAACAGAAAGACGCACCAACCAAAACGTAAGTGGAGGGATACCTATGACATCGCAAAAGTTGTCCGTCTGTCCGTCCGTCTGTGCGCACTATAACTCTCGAAGGTAATGAGAAATTTTGATGAAACTTGGTGTGAGGACCCTTTGGGTCAAGAGTAAAGTCAAGTTCGTAGATGCTCTGTAGCTCTACATTTAGGGGTGGGGGAGGGGGTTTAAATTAAGGGACAAATGAAATATATTTAAACAGATGATGTGACAGTCGATTGTGGGGTAAGAAGACATGCTCTACACGGTGGTGAAAACCATTTTTTCGTCGGACAAGTAGTTCGCTCAGAATCCGGCCAAAACCGGAAAATTTGTTAAAAGCAAAAGTTTTATTTGAAGCTGATTAGATATTCGATATAGAGGTAAGAAGACATGCTGAGCATGATGGTGAAAACCATTTTTTTACCGGACAAGTAGTTAGCCCAGAATCCGGCCAAAACCGGACACTCTTTTGAAAGTAAGTTTTATTTGAGGTCGATTAGATGTTCGATTTAGGGGTAAAAAGACATGCTGAACACGAAGGTGAAAATCATTTTTTTCGCCGGACAAGTAGTTAGCCCGGAATCCGGCCGAAACCGGACAGTCTTTTAAAAGTAAAAGTTTTATTTGAAGTTGATTAGATGTTCCATTTAGGGGTAGAAAGACATGCTGAAAACGATAGTGAAAACCATTTTCTCGCAGGGCAAGAAGTTCGCCCGGAATTCGGCCCAAACCAGAAAGTTTGTTAAAAGTATAAGTTTTGTCTGAAGTTGATTAGATGTTAAATTTAGGGGTAAGAAGACATGTTGAATACTTATTTGAAAAGTATTTTCTACCCGGACAACTTGTTCGCCCGGAATCTGGCCGAAACCGGAAAATTTTTTAAAATCAAAAGTTTTATTTGAAGTTGATTAGATGATATATTTAGGGGTAAGAAGACGCGCTGAATCTGTATATGACAATCTTTTTTTTTTTTTACCGGGACATATAGCTTGTTCAGAATCCGCTTGAAACCGGATTTTTTTTATAAGAAGTTTTACTTGAAGTTGATTAGACGTTCTTTATACGGATAAGGAGATACGCTGAATTCGCTTCTAAACTTTCTTTTTTTTTCTAGACAAGTATGGTCGTTCGTTTGCAATTGTCTGGATCAAGTATTAGATTTTTGGGATCCCATCGAAACCTTTGGTCTTGTTTTGTTTGTCAGTCTGGAATCTGAAAAGTCAGCAGATGCTTTTTCGGCTCTTACTGGCAACAAGTGTTACGAATAATAATGATTCGTAACACATAACGATTGAAAAATCATAACAGACAACATCCGAAGTGGTACCTGTTGAAACTGCGCATCCTTGTGTAATCTGTTACAAAACTTCTGACAGACTGGGTCACGTAATTCTGCGATTTGCAATAGATTTGGTTTTCGACAGGTTACTTACCAGCAAATGGGAAACTGAATTAAACAAGACCAAAGGTTCCGATGGGATCCCAAATAGTGAACTTTATCGGACAACTTGACCCAGCGAATCTTGTAGTTTTCCGGTCTTCGCCAAATCCCTTTAACATTTTGCCTTAACCTATAACCAAGTTCAGATATGGATTCAGCATGCACGCTGACTCTTCAGCAAACTTGACCACTTGACCAAATATTCAAAACTGTTTGCAACGGATATACGTCAGCTACAATTCTTCATCGGCCCTTCTTGGCAAGGGTCCTCGTCAGGCTGTCAATCTTCTGGTTCAACGTCGGGGAAGGAAACAAACCTGTAATTTGTTAATGTTTTAAACCTGTAATGTTTACAGGTTTGTTTCCTTCCCCGACGTTGAACCAGCAGATTGACAGCCTGACGGGGACCCTTGCCAAGAAAAGCCGAAATATCGCTGATGAAGAATCGTAGCTGACGTGTATCCGTTGTAAACATGTCTGAATATATTTTTCAAAGTCAGCTCGGGCTCAAAGAATATTTATTCACTTGGCCAAATTCCTTCTTTTAGCAGTAGGTTACTCTCGGGAAACTGCATGAAGAGCAAAAGAGCTGGTGCACTAAGAGGCAAACCTTTCGATCCAAATTTCCGGGTTTTGGCAAATTTTGCTAGCTTATCCGTCAAGGAAATAAAGTTCAAAGCTGGATTCAGCTTACCTCGATACCGAATCGCTAATCCATCTTTAGTATGTTCGAGAGCTGCAACAGCATGTCTCTTTACCCTATAACATTCACGACTATAACATTGGGTTTTATAGCTTCATGTTAAATTTCCGGTTGCACCCGGATTCCGGGCCAACTACTTGTCCGAAGAAACGATTTTCATATTCGGATTTAGCATGTCTCCTTACCTCAATATTAAACCTCTAATCAACCTCAGGTTCAACTTTTAACAAAATCAAACCTCCTCTTTTAATCAAACCTCTAATCGACCTCAGATTAAACTTTTAACAAATTTTCCGGTTTTGACGGATTCCGGGCGAACCACTTGAATGGCAAGAAAATGACTTTCATATTCGGGTTTGGCATGTTTCCTTAGCCCTAAATCGAACCTATAATCAACTTCAGATTAAACTTTTACTTTTCGCAAATTTTTCGGTTTTTGCAGGATTCCGGGTGAACTAGTTGTTCGGCGAGACAATAATTGTCAAATTTGGATTCACATGTCTCCTTACCTCTAAATCGACTACCTCATTAACTTTCAAAAATATTTGTTTCGCTCCTTTATCTGAAACCCCTCCCGCACCCCTTAATGTAGGGCTACAGAGCCCATCTTCGAACTTGACGTGTACTTTGGCCCAAAGAGTCCTCATGCCAAGTTTGAATAAGATATCTCAACCCCTTAGAGAGTTATCGTGCTAACAGATAGACAGAGGGACGGACGGAACGGACAACTTTTACGAAATATCCCGTCACTTACGTTTTAGGATCCCAAAAATGGGAACACCGCGTACGGGCCTACGTGGCAACGGATCAAAGTAATATGCAACTGATCTTATTTTAATCCTGAAAGAAGATTTCAAATAGCATAAGCTTCATTATAAAGATGGCTTCAAAATGCACTGTTCCTGTTTAGCAATCTCTACTTTCTATTGTGTTATACCTTCACGCAATACCCTTTCAAGAAAATGTCGTGAACGGAGAAAGACGAGAGAAATAAACAGAGAAATACATTCACTTCATTTTGGTTGGTAATTGCCGAGTTTCTAACCCCTTTGCTAATGGTTTGCGTTAGTTCCGCGTCGTCTATGTTTGTAAATTCCATCCATGAGTATTAGTGAATCATCAGTGAGTAATTAGCCTTGGAATCTGTGGGAATTTCGGAAGCCAGCTTCCTAACACTTTAAGCCCCGTTCGCAAACATGCCTAGCCTAGCGGACTTCAACGCTCTAGAACTGCTTGGTAAGCCTGGGCACATGCCTCTGCATCTGTTCTTGGCTGGCTATGCGTGTGAACGCGGCTTCAAAATTACGATTATTTTTAATCGCCGGTTCCATTTGTATTTTGTTCTTCTTCGAAAAGTAGTGCTCGTAAGTTCGTGATCCAAGTAGGCTAGGGATTTTTCAGACCTGAAACCTTGTCTCGACTTGAACGTGATCCACAACGATTCCATGACAACCGCAACAAATAAATCGCCTGTACAGCGACAACTGGAAACCAACAAGTTGCCACACAGACATGCCGCACACCGATACTAGCCACATCGACAACTCGCCTCACCGTTAACTTGCCACAGTGTCAGTTGGAATATTCACAATCATATTCACAAGGAATATGATAAATATTTTGTTCAACATGACCCAAGCAATTTGATCCTAGCTTCTGATCCTTTCAGTTTCCCAATAACAAGACCATAGGGTTCTGATGGGATCCCAAAATCTGAATATTCATAAGAATTCTTGATCCAGACAGTCGGATTTTGTAGATTTCCGGTCTTCGCCAGGCCCCTTTACCATGTTACTTTTTATCCAGAATCAACCGCTTGTTCAAGAAACAAGAGCTAAAAGCTCAAATGGCACTTGCAAGGCTAGGTCAGAGGATGAAAGTAGGAATTCGTCAATTCGTTGGTTTGTTGTGATGATTTGAAAGCAAAACCCTTAAAGGACACAACGTACCTTTAATGCCATTGCACCTACATCCGTAACAGCATTCATTAGTTCTTAGACCCGGAGACCCAAATTTCATGTGCTACCACTGAACCCACTAACGACACCTCACTAATCTTTGCACTTGCCGCGATTCACTATTTCCCATGAGCAGTACGTTCCCGACGAGTGCCCTCGCCTCTTGCTGCTGATGCATGAAAACGGTTTTTAGTGGAGTGTTCCTCGGAACAATCCACTACTGCGAGCGCTGTAGCAGCTTTCAGCTTTCGGTTTCCGGTTTTCACCATATTTTGTGGAGCTCATAACTCGTGAACGAGTGCAAGTATCAAGTTCAAACTTGGCACGCTGTGGGTATTGGGGTCTAGTTGTGCCATTTGGGGGTCCCACCCTCCACACCCAACCGGTTCAGGGGCAAATGGGCCCAGATTGCTCAGTGAATAATATTCATAGCTTGACCAGAACTGGACATAGGACGATGAAATTTCTTGGACGTGCAGCTCCTAGGGCTGGGAAATTGCTTTTAAAGTTGCACCTCCCCCACCCACACCGTTCATGGGCAACTGGGCTCAGATTGCCCAGGAGTAAAGTTCGTTACCCTTGCCAGGAATCAACAGGTATCGAGTTGAAACTTGGTAGGATTGTGAGCATTGGGGTCTCTTTTTACTTGTTGCGGGTGCCAAACCCCACCCACACTTGGTTCAGGGGCAATTGGGCCCAGATTGCCCATTTTTTAATGTTTTTAATTTGACAATAAATGGAGATAAGGCGATGAAATTCCTCTGTGCTTCAGGATCAAGGACCGGGGAGAGGTGAACCACCCCCACCCTCCCCGTCCATGTGCAAGTGCGCCCAAAATTGCCCATGAAAAAAGTTTTTGACCCATGACTGGAATCAAACTGTAATCTCGTATTCTTGAGGAAAAAAGGTGTAAATACGCATTTTGATGTGTTCCGACACCCCCCCCCCCCTCCCGTTCACGGGCAGCTGGGCCCAGGTTTCCCATGAGTTAAGTTCGTCTATGACTCTTGTATATTTGGGGAGATATATCTATGGATGAGGATTTGGTGTAACATCAACAAATAAGACGACGCGACGTACTTTAATCTTTAATGAACAGATGGAAACTGGACCGTTTTGTCAGATGATCGATGATATGCCGTACTTAATGAATTGTGACAAAGGGGGCATTAGTCTGCTACGAATTAGTTTATTGCACTTGTTATTACCTTGCTAATGAACAAGAGGTTTAAAGGGTGGGATTGGCAGGCAGACCATTCAGTGTTCGAACAAATGCTATTCGTGCAAGATCTTCAACATTTCTTTGGATTTATACTGGCGGTTTGTTTACATTTAAAGCCTTTAAAGGGGGGTGATTACAAGGTTATTTCAATACTTGTTTGGTTATTGGGGAAGAGAAATGTCTTGGTTCTAAAGCTGTTTGTATTTAAATGTGATAAACATTTTACTTTTAAACTCCACGTCTGAGCGCTTGCGCACTTGTTCTCAATTTTGCCGAGATTACGCTAGAACTGAATGGGCATGGGAAAAAGGCTTAGAGCAGACAAGGCCGTGGACAATTTCTTAAAAGCAGAGCCTAGCTTTACAGTATTCAGATAGCTTCGAATATTGAAACATAAACAGTAAATAGTGCGGGGTGTGGTTTAAGATAAGAATGATCATGGGCCCATGGAAATCACGAGAATGTATCTTTCGTGAAACTATTTTATTTTGCATTTGGCTGTGCTGATGAGCACTTAAAGGGCGCTGGAAATTCATCTGTAATGAAAACTCATGAAGCAAAATAAGCTCATCGGGATCATTAAAATGTATATTTGGCTCATAATTATTGTTTGTACTTTAAGGAATTCACGTTTAAGCAAAACCCTTGAGGTAAAAATGGTCATGGGCCCTTGAAGGTCATGAATATATATCGTTTCGTCAAAAGTAATTTGTTTTTTAACTTTTGGATTAAGATGCGTACTTTAAGGGTGCTAGAAATTAATTTTTAACGATAGATCTTGAGGCAAAAATGACCACGGGCTCATGGCGATCATGAAAATGTAGATTGTGCTTAAAAGTATTTGTTTACTTTCCGGTTAGGATTAGTATGCTACTTTAAGGTATGGTCGGATCTGAAAAGTGACTATTTCTAAGCCAATCTTGTTAAGTCTCTAATGTCCCAAGCCAAGTTACATTGCCCTAACATATCTGGATGTACCTTAATACGCGATCACCGGAATCCCCCTCTAACTGCCCCATAGTGCCCGAATCCGGTCCAGTTCTGTGATTTCTTCCTACCAAGTTTCATCCAATAGCTCCATTCTAAGCGTATCACAAGATTCCGGTTCCCCCTCCAAATCTTCTCACCCCTACATTCATCGGATCCGGTCCAGCCTTGAAAGGTACATCCGAGACACGATGTCTTTCCAAATATCAAGTTTCATTTAAGATCCGATCACCCGTTCCAAAATTACATATACCTCAAGATTCCGGATTCCCCTTCCCTCCACTCCCCCCACGGCGATCTGATCGGGAAGTGACTATTTCCAAGTTAGTTTGGTCGGGTCCCTGATATGCCTGCCAAGTTTCATCGTCCAAGCACTAAACTCGAGTACCCTAACTCGAGAACAATGGCTTGACCGACCGACAGACCGAAAAGTAATCGGTATATGGCATTTGAACGAAGCTGCAAGTGCCATAAAAATACTGTTTCGGTGTTTTTGGACAAGTTACGGTAATCAGATGAGAAAACTCAGCATGCATGTTCAATCCTATATCTCATCTCTAATCTACTATACAAGAGTCTTTTACTTTGACCAAATTCCTCGTTGCAACTGCATTCCGGACGAGCTGCATGCAGAGCAAAAAAGCTGGTGGCATTGAGAGGCGAACCAAGAACCTTTCAATCCAAATTTCGGGGTTTTGACAAATTTCGGCAGAATTACTTGTCTGACGATAAAATCAAGTTAAAAGATGGGTTCATCGAGTGTTTTCTTACCCCTGATACGAACCTCTAACTGATTTAAGAATGAAATTTTGTTTTTACCAAATTTCCGGTTTGACCGGATTCCGGGTAGCATTCCTGTCCGACGAGAAAACTAGTTTCAGATCTGGTCACCATGTCTCCTCACCTTGTATATCGACTATATCCCGTTTTAAAACTTCTTGGGAGATTTCCGGTTTCGGCCGGATTCCGGGCGAACTACTTGTCCGGCACGAAAATTGAGTTCAAAAATGAATTCCGCAATGAATTCCATCACATTACCTCCGCATCGAAGTTCTTATCAACTTCAGATAAAACTTTTACTCCTCCGGTTTTCGCCGGTTTGTGAACTACTTGTCCGGGGAGAAAATAAACCACATATTCAGATTCAGCATGTCTCCTTAATAACGAATCGACTATCTCATTAGCTTTCAAAACATATTTTTCGACCCTTAGTTTGAAACCCACTCCCCACCCCTAAATATAGAGGTACAGAGCCATCTACGAACTAGATCTGTACTTTGACCCAAAGAATGCTCACGCCAAGTTTGTACAACATATCTCACCCCCTTAGAGAGTCAACGTGCTAATAGACAGATATACAGACGGACGGACAAACTTTACGAAGTCATAGGTATCCGGTCACTAAGGCTTTGGGATCCGAATAATAATCCTTTGGCGCGGTCAGATATATAGTGATCATTAGTTTATACTAGTTACCTCTTGTTCCTACTCTCAGGGACCCAGACATTTCCTGTTAAGTTTCAGGAAATTTACGCTTGATGTGCTCTAAGATCAGAAAATATCGATGTATGCGTTATAAATGCTTAACCTTTTTCTTGTCTCGTCATTTTTGCGGATTAAAAGCATTTCATTAATTCATTCATACTGTTTCCACAGGGGGATCTCACTGAGGCATACAAGCTATGCCACGGTATGCAACATATTATGATTATTATTATTTATTAAAGGGGAAAGAAATCTGATACAGAGGGAATACTTGTGTTGAAATTCGAGTAGACCAGAAAAGCTAGTTAATATGGCGATAAGTTAGTCATTTATTTATCTACTGTTTTGAATGAATGAATATGTTATTTCCCATCTTTACATGATGTCACTGATGAAGTATAAGAAAAGAAAACAAAGAAAAAGGAACAATGAACAACACAAAGGATACAACTCTAACTTGGCAATACACGCTTCCGACAAGTATCCATCTTCGCTGGAAGAAGAGAGTCAGGTAACTCCACGACCAAAATGCAGAAGAATATCTAGCCTTTTGACGACCCAATCGAACATCAACAAGACCAAAGGTTTCGATGGGATCCCAAAAATTCAATATCTGATCCAGACAACTGGGTCTTGTCTTAGCCAGATCCAGTCATCGCCAGACTCCTTGAATATTTTTAGTATTAAAATTCAGAAACAGATTCAGGCCAAATAGCCAATCATCTGAGAAAATCAAGTTCAGATATGGATTCAGCATATGTGTTTACACCTATAAGTCATATCTGTTTTGACGAAAACTTCTTGCCACTTCTGACAATTTCCCGGTTCAGCCGAACTCCAGAAATACTTGTCCGGCGAAAAAAGAAAGCTCAAAAGCAAACTCAGGGTATCTTCTTTCCCCAGTAATGAACATCTAATCAACTTCAAATAAAAATTTAACTCATGACAAATTTTCCGACTCCATCCGGATTCCGGTCGAACTATATGTCCGGGTAAAATATATGATTTTCACACACGGATTCAGCATCTCTTCTTGCCCCTAAATCGGTTATCGAATCAACTACAAATAAAACTTCTAACCATTTTACGGTTTTGGCCGGATTCCGGCCGAAATACATGTCCGGGTAGAAAATTGTTTTCACATAAGTGTTCAGCATGTCCTCTTTCCCTAAATCGAACATCTAGTCAACTCCAAATAAAACTTTTAATTTTAACAAGCTTTCCGGTTTGGGCCGGATTCCGAGCGAACTACTTGTCCGTCGAGAAAATGGTTTTCATCTTCGTCTTCAGCATGTCTTCCTACCCCTAAATCGAACATCTAATCAACTTCAAATAAAACTTTTACTTTTAACAAGCTTTCCGGTTTTGGCCGGATTCCGGGTGAACTACTTGTCCGATTACAAAATGGTTTTCACTATCGTTTTCAGCATGTCTTCTTACTCCATATTCGACTATCACATTAGCTGTTTCAAAATATTTTGTTTGCCCCTTAATTTGAACATCCTCATCCGTAAATGTAGGACTACAAAGCCCATTTACGAACTTGACTGGTCCAACAACCCAACGAATCGTCACACCAAGTTTCATCAAAATATCTCATTCCCTTCGAGAGTTATCGTGCTTACAGACCGACGGACAGACAGACGGACGGGTGGACAGACGGACAACTTTTGCGATGTCATAGGTATCCCTCCACTTACGTTTTGGGATCCCAAAAACAGAAGCCGCGGCCAGAATGAAATCATAGCATCAGCTTTAACTCCAACCAATTTTCAGAGAAGAAGTTCACAAAATCGGATATTTAATAGATGGTCCTTCAGCCCAAGCTGACTGCAGAACATATTTGACGGTGCAAAACGGATAAGTCAGCTACATGTAGCTTTCCGTTTTACACCGTCAGCTATTTAAGGAGGAATATTTAATTTTTTTTATTTTCCAACTTGAATGGCTTGAGCCTGAAGAGAACCCTTGCCAAGAAGGGCCGAAATATATCTCTCATAAAATATAGCTGACTCAATGATAAAATGTAGTCCGTTTTCCACCGTCAAATATGCCATATGAGCTTCTATAGCTCTTGCTATGGCACTTGCACTTCGACCAGGTGCCATATGGCGATCGCGATTTCTGTCCGTCCGTCGGTCGTTCTGTCGATCCTCGGGCGCTTCCACATACGCTAGGACGATGAAACTTGGCAGGCATATCAGGGACCTCAAATTATTAAATTGGAAATAGTCACTTTTCCGATCCAAGCATCGTGGGGGGAGTGGAGGGAAGAGGAATCCGGAATCCAGAGGTATTTATAACTCTTGAACGGGTGATCGGATCTAAATGAAACTTGGTATTTGGAAAGACCTCGTGTCTCAGACGATCCACATAAAATCGGGACAGGATCCGGTGACTTCTGGAGGAGTTGGAGAGGGGAACCGAAAATCTTGGGAAACAGGATGAAACTTGGTGTGAAGAGCAAGCACAAGTACTAGATACATCATTAACATAACCGGACCGGATTCGGGCACTATGGGGGGAGTGGGGGGCCGGATTTCTGATTATCCATGAGTTCGGTACTTCCTGATGTGCTAGGACGATGCAACTGGGCTGGCATATCATGGAATCGAACAAACTGACTTGACAATAGTCGTTTGCATGATCCGATCGTCGTGGGGGAGTGGAGGGATGGGGAATCCGGAATCCTGTGGCACTTATAACTGTCGAACGGGCGATCTGATTTGAATGAAACTTAGAATGTGGAAAGACATGTCGTGTCAGATGTTCCATGTCAAGCTAGCCCGGACCAGATCCGATACTTGTGGGGGAGGGGGGGGGGGGGGGGGTGAAGAGGACAACGGAATATTCGTGAAACGCCTAGCGCCGAAGGATTTGGTGGGAAGAACAAGCATAAGCAGCCGTAAACAGATTCTTGACAGAACCACATCATATCGGGGCTTTTTAGGGGGAGTCGGAGGGGGTTTCCGGGAATTCCGGTGATCGCCAGCTAAGGTACTTCTAGATGTGCTAGAGACGATGAAACTAGGCAGGCATATTAGCGACCCGACTGAAGAGGCTTAAAGACCTGACACAATGCCCTAGGAAAATTTCTGTTCCTGGATCAGGCCATTTTGGGGGGAGTTAAGGGAAGGGGTATCCGGAAATTACTGACTTGCGTAGTTTGCAAACCGCTGGTCCGATTCGAGTGAAACTTTATGGGTGATAAGAACTAATGAGTTCTTATCACAGATATGAGAAACATGTCTCCGAAACACATTGGGCATTGGCCGGGCTAGCTGGAGGGGGGGGGGGGGTACCGGATTTTCCCGAAAAAAGCTCCGATCTGAGTGAAACTTGATAGCCGGTACAAGAAGCCGCCTTAGACCATCTGTATACGTGGCTGAACCAGATTTAGCCCGGGTATGGAAGTTTGAAGGCGTGGCGTACCGGCAATGGTACGGCACTCCTAGGAATCAAACTAGTATGGTGAAACATTTACCCTAGATTATCCGAGGCGATGCCAGAAATGCTCAGGCTCGGGTGAGATCAGATACCTTATTTCTAGGTCCGATCCTAGGGGGGTTGAAGGGGAGATTTTGTGACATTCTCATTTGCTTTCTTGTACTACCTACTCGTAACAAGTGCCAAATGAGCTCGTAGTTCTTGGCGAGATGTCGCATTGTGGCAAGTTGTCTGCGTGTCAGCTTGTCACTGTGGCAAGTTGTCGGTTTGCGAGCTATCAATATGGCAAGTTATCGGTGTGACAGGCTATCGGTGTGGCGAGATGTCACTGTGGCGAGGTATCTGTGTGGCGAGTACTCGATTCCCAGTTGTCGCTGTGGCGAGATGTCCTGACACGTTCACAACAGACGGTGGGTTTGCATGAAGTGGAAGCTGTTGAAATTATTTGTGTGCAAACTACGTACATTTAATGTCTAGTAGCGGTAGCGATGGTCATCACCACGAATAACATTTGGAGATAATTTGCAACAGACATCTATGATATTAGCACTAGTACCCTTAAAATAATTATAAATGGCAAGGACTGTGTAAACTCTTCTATCGCAACGGGAAAGATTTCAAACATGAAGTTGTTAGCTCTCGACAAAAGGCTGTCATTTCATGGGCCGCCCGACGGTCTTAATAGAAACAAACCGCATAGTCCTCTTTACGTCGACGGGCTGGCGACGTAATCTTTGCTGACCCGGACAAACCATTAATTGGGGCACTGGAATGTGGCACCGTCAGACCTAAAGAACCAACATTTCAGGGAGCGGAACAGAACATCCAAGACGAAATGTTGATCTATTGTTTCTAATTTAGACGTTACTTGGCTCGAACGTAGAGACAAGACACTTATTTTCTGTCAGTTTTCTATCGAAAGAAAGGTGGTTCCAATCGCGTCAAATCACGATCGATGACCTGAGGTTCCTCGCCATGGCTTGGGCCGTAAAACATCGCTGTAAAAATTTCCGCATGCGAAGCTCGCGTGGAGCATATATATATTCTCTGCATCGCTATACTTAGGTCTGGAGTGCATTGCGCTGCTGAGATTAGATCTTCACTTGGGTACGCGTTTGATAGTTGGGTATTAATAATGTCATTAATAGCTTGTATTCTACATGCTAGCTATAGACCGTCTTTCACGCAAATAATACTATTATATTAATAGACATTTCATCTTTACCATGCGCACAACGTAACAATATCGTTTAAAGCACAACTCTTACTAGAAATGATCTTTTCACAATGATTTGGCACAGAAATATCGGTTTTCAAAACCAACGCGGGCGCTGGACGCATAATATTTGAAAACTGAATGCTAAGTATGAAAACCAGTTAAAGTAAAAGGAGTCAAAAACAGAAAGTAGACGTGATGCTGTGCCATATCGGCCAAAATGAAAAGAGTGTTTGAAGCTTCTCATGTCCGTATGTGTGAAAGATTTGTCGGTGGAACCTGAAGCTTTCAGCAAAGATTGCGTTTGCCTGACTGTCAAAACCCGGCTTGAAAAAGCGCTAAGCTTATAATACCATGTGAGAGCCAGGGGTAAAATAAAATGCAGAATAAAGCAAGAGCGGCCCTATAAATTAACCAGAATCAAAATAGTTGGCGATATACGACACAAAAGATTTCAGATCATAAAGTTTAGTCCAGTTTGTGGTGGTCTTACAAGTGTCTTTCTGTCTTTGTCGCGTACTGCGGGCTTAGTACTTGCATTGTTAGGGTCTCAACACGGGTAAAATGGCATAATGAGCATCTGATGACAGCAGAGATGGGCGAATCCGATCGTGAAAGGATTCGAATCCGAATCCAGGGCTAGGTATGAATCGTATTCGGAATCCGAATCCACCATTTCAGGTAAAGGATTCGAATCCGTAGTCGAATCCGACCTTAACAAAGATCAGATCATATACATAGGTTATGAGTCAGAGGTGACAAAAAGCACTGACGTCTAAGGGAATCGGATAAAGTGATAGATTACTAAGGATGGTTGGTGGTGGAGACCAAAATGCTGGATTGCCTAAGCACACTATTTAAAAGTTGGGAAAACGGAAACTGCCTACGCTTTAGTGTGAAAGCAGCGTAACATAACGTACAAGACCCAATAGCGTTTGGGATCAAATGACTGTCATCCAGAAATGGGCGAATCCAAATCCGGATTCGGATTTGAATCCGGATTCAAATCTTCTGCTTGTCAGACTGGATTCGGATTCGAATCCGGATTCCAATCTTCTGCTTGTCAGACTGGATTCGGATTCGGTCAAATCCCTAGACTTCATCCTTCCAGTCTGTCCGTCCGTCCGTCCGTCTGTTAGCACGATAACTCTCGAAGGGGTTGAGATATTTTGATCAAACTTGGCATGAGGACTCTTTAGGTCAAAGTACAGGTCAAGTTCTAAGACGGGCTATGTAGCTCTATATTTAGGGGTGGGGGAGGGGTTTGAAATCAAGGGGAACAAACAATATTTTTAAAAAGCTAATGAAATAGTTGAATTAGAGGTAAGGAGACATGCTGAATCCGAATATGAAATTTATTTTCTCACCGGACAAATAGTTCACCCGGACTCCGGCAAAAACCAGAAAATTTGTGAAAAGTAAAAGTTTAATATGAACTTGGTTGGAGGTTAGATTTCGGGGCAAGGGAACGTGCTGAGTCCTTATATGAGAATGATTTTCTCGCCGGGAGATTAGTTCGGCCAGAATCGGGCCAAAACCGGAGTATTTGTTTAAGTAAAAGTTTGATTTAAATTTGATAAGATTTTCGATTTGCGGGTAAGCAGATATGCTGAATTCGCATATGACAAATCATTCTCTCACCGGATGTATAGATCGCTCGGAATCCGGCTGAAACCGGAAAATTTCTTAAGAGGTAAAAGTTTAATCGGAAGTTGATTAGACGTTGGATGTAGGGGTAAGGAGACATGCTGAATTCGTTTTTTAGCTTTATTTTTTTCGCCGGACAAGTAGTTCTGGAATTCCCGAAACCGGAAAATTGGCAGAAGATAAGGCAGGAATTCCGATCTGCTTCGTCAAAATAGATATGACTTAAAGAGGTAAACACGCATGCTGAATCCGAATCTGAACTTGATTTTCTCACGTGATTAGCTATTTGGCCTTAATCTGTTTCTAAATATTTAATAGAAAAAGTGTTCAAGGAGTCTGTCGAAGACTAGATCTGGCGAAGACAAGACCCAATTGTCTGGATCAAATTTGAACTTTTGGTTTGGAAATGTTCAAGATTCGGTTGTCCGGATCAAGAAGTCTGAAAAAATTTTTGGGATCCCATCGAAAACTTTGGTCTTGTTGCCTTTGAGGGTAAAATATGTTGGGGTGGGTGGCATTGCTCTCCGATTCCTGAAATCGACGAATCCGACCATGATCGTGGAAGCTTGCAAGTATGTACTCAAACAGTTCAAGGTGGTGTAAAAGTTTATTTTGTATTTAATCTTGTATTGCCTTTCTGTTAAGTAGACAAACACTATTTCTGTTATATCTTATTAAAGAAGACCAAATGTTCCAATGGGATCAGAAAAACTGAATATTTATAAGACTTCTTGATCCAGACAATCGGTTCTTGTAGATGTCCGGTCTTCGCCAGACCCCTTCAACATGTTACTGTTTTCTTAATTTTTACAAATTACGCCCAAACAACTAATGAAGTCGCCAAACCAAGTTCAATATACGGATTCAGCTTGGATGTTTACCCCTATATCTCGTCTCTAATCGACTAAACTGTGAAAAAGTCTCTCGTAAATCGGACTTTAGTAGTTGTGCATCGCCGAATTTGGAACTTTTTATCCCGAACTAGAATAGTTGAAATCCCAATTCGGAGAATTAAAATCCGATGGAGGATTAAAACGCTAGAATGCAAAATACTGCAGATTAAGTTATCTGAAAGCCGAGGTTTTTTTTTAACAGTGTATAAAAAACCTTTACTTTGACCAAATTCTTCGCTGCAAGCTCTATTCCAGGCGAGCTGCACGCAGAGCAAAAGAGCTAGTGACATTAAGAGGCGAACCTGGAACCTTTCGATCCAAATTTCCGGGTGTTGGCAAATTTTGGCAGAATTACTTACTTGTCTGACGAGAAAATAAAGTTCAGATATGAATTCATCGAGTGTTCTTACCTCCGATATAACTAAATTAAGAATGAACTTTTGTTTTTACCGAATTTCCGGTTTGACCGGATTCCGGGTAAACTTCTTGTCCGGCGAGAAAATCAGTTTCAGATATGGATTCAGCATGTTTCCTCACCTTACATATCGACTATCTCTTTGGGTTTTACAACTTCCGGACGGATTTCCGGTTTCGGACGGGTTCCGCGTGATCTACTTGTCCGGTTAGAAAATAAATTTCAAAAACGAATTTAGCACGTCACGTAACCCTACGTCGAACATCTATTCAACGACATATAAAACTTTTATTTTTAACAAATTTTCCGGATTGACCGCATTCCGGGTGAACTACTCCTCCTCCTAAAATGTTTTTTTCGTCCCTTAATTTGAAACCCACCCCCCAACCCCTAAATATAGAGGTACATGGTACATCTATGAATTTGACCTGTACTTTGACCCAGAGAATCCTCATGCCAAGTTTAGACAAAATATCTCTACCCCTTCGAGAGTTATCGTGCTAACAGAGGGACAGACTGGCATACGGACGGACAAACTTTAAGTCATCACCGGAGCAAAACAACACTAGGGAGTAGCGACAAGCTGTATGCTCCCCAGCTAACGTTTTGGGTCCTAAAAACGGGAGCTGAACGCACGCAAGACGTATTTAGGACGTATTAGTATTTAGGACGAGAGGGAATTTGAGGACGGAGGATAGGTTCAGGTAGAAAATACAGAGGCGAAAGAAGAATGGGCATAAATAAAGGACCCCTCTTGCTTCACATTATCCCTAGCTTCCTTCTGGAATTATAAGCTTCGAACGTCCCCGCCTTCCGTCATTGTATCATTTCGACATTTCAGCACTTTTTGTAAACAGGGAAACTCGGCACAAAATGAGCCAGCTCATAGTTACCTAAGTTGTAAAGAAAAGAAGATGGACACAGTCATGTTCTACGCATGCCCGAAGTCAGACCTGATGAAAAATGTGTCGCCTATGTAGTTGTATGGTATTTGTAAGAGAAAGTTGCATGTACTGATATGTAATAGTAAAGAATACTATCATTTAATGTGCCTCAGACTGGGCCAATATTAATTAGTAGTATCGAGTAGCATCCTGTCTTGCTACAGTACCATCCAATCTTGCCAAGGCATGCAGTAACAGGGTAGCCTTGACATACAAGCATGTAGTAGCATCAGTTCGTACTGCATGCTACTTTTTCATACAACTTCATACTGCTATTCTGAGATAAATTTTTCATCGGGACTGTCCCCAAAAGTGTATCAATAGCAGCCTGAAGGAAGACGAAGACGAGGCCGACCAAGGCACACAGTGCGGAGGCAGTACGATCGGGATCTGACGGAGGCCAACAGTTCCCTCACTCAACAACGGAATGACGTCAATGCAACCGCACATCTTCGTGGTGAATGGAGAGGCTTTGTCGGCGCCCTCTCCGCCACTGATGGCTCAAGAGGATCTAAGGTAAGGCCAAGATGTCCAAATCAAAAGCTTCTCCAAGGTTTACTAATTGGCTGGATGGAACATTCAGTTGTAATTTTAATATAAAACGGCCAAGAATTTTATCGGACAGCTAATCGCTGGAACAAGACCCATGAATCCTACTTTAGGCCAAGAACCATATATATTACTACACAACTTCCAACTACAGCCTGAATGGCCCTACCAAGAAGAGCCGAAATATCGCTGAGAAATATCCTAGCTAATCTACCTTTCTGAGTCATTTTTCGTACCCCAAAACTTAAGAAAAGGGAAACCTATGACTTCGTAAAGCTTGAACGATAACTCTCATATGGGTTGAGACATTTTAATCAAACTTTGTGTGACGATCCCTTAGGTCAAAGTACAGGTCAAGTTCTTAGATAGGCCTCATAGCCCTATATCTGAGGTCATATTAAGGGGCGAAAAATATATCTGTTAAAAGATAATAAGATAGTTGATTTAGGGGTAAGGAGACGTGTTCAATCCATATCTGAAACTTATTTTCTTGCAGGACAAGTAAGTAGTTCGCCCAGAATCCGGCCAAAAGCAGAAAATTTGGCATACGTAAAAGTTTATCAAAATTAGAGGTGCGATGTAGGGATAAGGAGACAAGCTAAATCGTTTTTGAACTTCACTTTCCCACCGGAAAAGAAATTCAACCGGATTCCGGTTGAAAGGTTTGAATCCGAGACCGGATTCAAAGATTCGATATGGGGGGGCAAAATACATGCTGAATCTGCATCTGAAGTTTGCTTTAGCGCCGGACAAGTCGTCCGTCCGAAATCCAGCAAAAAATTATTTATTTTTGTTCTAGGCGTAAATACGGCTAAAAAGAACAAGCTTTATCAGAACATTTTACTTGTTTTTCTACCGGACCGATGTTCGGCAGGAATCCGGCTAATTCCCGAATGCTGTTAGTCGTTGAAAGTTGGTAGTCCAGCAGTTTAGAGTGTCGATAGAGAGTACATTGAATATTGATTCCTGCTTGGTTTAAACTACCAACGGAATCCGGAGAAAATCAGATATCCGGTAGGCAATGCCGTATCCGGGGGTAGGGGGTTGACCCCCCCCCCCCCCCGCGAAACATACAAAAATCAGAATTTGTATAGGCTTTTCCCTCTTTCTATGTGTTTTTTGTACTTTTTGTGTCCGACCAGCAGACACCCCCCCCCTCCCCAAAATTATGGATATGGGCCTGCCGGTAGGCACCTTGTTATGTCTTTATCGGGTTTTGGAGTTTGATGTCGTTATCATGGGTTTTGGAGAACTTTACGAGGAAATTTGTCAGTTCTTATAAATGCCTTTGTCCAGTTTATTCAAACAATATTTACAACGGATATACGTCAGTTCTTCATCAGCAATAACAAACCTGTAAGATTACAGGTTTGTTTCCTTCCCCGACGTTGACCCAGAAGATTGACAGCCTGACGAGGACCCATCCCAAGCAGGGCGAAATGTCGCTGAGAAAGAATCGTAGCTGACGTATATCCGTTGTAAACATTGTTTGAATAAATGGTTCAAAGTCAGCATTGGCTCAAAGAATTTTTGTGTTTGTCCAGCTGCTGTGTCAGTATAGAGATCAGAAAACTGCTTTGTAATATTACGGGGTAGGGCATTCATGGTACGATCTCATTCGCATGTGAGCGGAAAAATTCGGAAAGAAGAAAAATCCTCCGATAAAACTGATGAAGGTGATGTAGATGTAGGTAAAAGAACATGTTTTCAACTAGCACTGGTACTCCCATCGTAATCTGGGCTGGACCAGAAATTAAAGACAGATAGGAATTATCTAATGGATCGAAATACCTATAAGACCTGATGGTCTAAGAGGTCCAGCAGATATTCCCCACTGCAATCCGACCAGAACCTTTAACTTGCTGCACAATATCCATGGCTAATATGATTGTTCTGGGTATTTGTTGCATGCTGCAGGTCCACTTCTCGGCCGATCCCGGACTGATTCTTTCTACATCCGTGTTTGCACTGCAGCGCTTCCGAGGAAGACGGCACCGCTTTTCGAGAATCACGGACTTGCTCACCGACCAAGTCCGTGCTTCCCTGCAAGATGCTGCAGCGTGGCCGCTTCAACCAAGAAGAAAGTGAATCCCAAACCGCATATTGTGCAGAAGTGCTGCAGCAGCGACGCGGCAGCGCTGTTGCAGCGAAAACGAGGCTCGGGACGAGGGAATACTCTGCTGGTCTTGGCAGATGAAACTACACCCTTATCTCATATAAGTCTACGTGCTAACAATTTAATTCCGAAGTATTATGGCGCATACCGTTCCGGTCCTTCATATCAAAGTTTATGGCCTGTACTCTTTTACTACTCATATGTGCCATTTAACGACTTGGAGTTTCAGAGAACGAATTCTTCTGATTCTGATGTTGACCCAAAATCATTAAGACGTCAATTAAAAATAAAAGCAAGCTCAGCTTAAAATCTAATTACCTCTTCCTTTGTGAAGATACAAGGCCGATCTATCCCAAAACTGCGGGAAAAAAGTGTCATAGATTAGAGAAGAAGATTCCAGTTTCTGGGTGACTGAGCAAAGCCAGAAGGGCAAAGTGTTGACAATGAAATACGAATGGACCAAAAACACGTCTGCAAACGAGTCGCGGAAATCTGCCGCGAGCTATCCCCCAGCGTAGAACATCCACGCGTAAGTCTAAAAGTCGCCAGTGGACATCAGGAAGAACAAGAAAACGTCGCCCTAACGACTCCAAACAACAATTCAAATCCGGTGTTAAGCAATCACGGCGATCTGGACAGCTGTGATGCCACTTCAAGCTCTTCCGCTAGGTAAACGGCGATTTTGCCTCGGCAAGGAGAGCTAATTATCAAGAGTATTAAGTAAACACATATACAGAGCGGCAATGCCCGTATAGATATACAGACAGTACCATCTCCCAGACCAGGTCTGCAAATTAGCGTCTCATAAGAACTAACTTATTTATGGAAAAGGTATTAACTGCTCCCGAGTCTTCGTTTTCCTTCTTTCGTGTTTTCCTTTTGCTTATATTTGATAAGTTTAAATACAGAATTTGTATATTTTTGTCTTTCGAGAGAAAAAACTTTGGTTTTGTCGTGTTTTTTGTTTTTGGGATCCCAAAACGTAAGTGGAGGGATACCTATGACATCGCAAAAGTTGTCCGTCTGTCTGACCGTCCGTCTGTAAGCACGATAACTCTCGAAGGGAATAAGATATTTTGATGAAACTTGGTGTGAGGATTCGTTGGGTCAAAGTAGCCTACAGGTCAAGTTCGAAGATGGGCTATGTAGCTCTATATTGAGGGGTGGGGGAGGGGTTTAAAATTAAGGGGAACAAAAAATATTTTTTTAAAGCTAATGAAATAGTAGAAATAGGGATAAGGAGAACATGCTGAATCCGAATATGAAATTTATTTTATCGCCGGACAAATAGTTCACCCAGAATCCGGCGAAAACCAGGAAATTTGTGAAAAGTAAAAGTTTAACATGAAGTTGATTGGAAGTTCGATTTAGGGGCAAGGAAGCGTGCTGATTTCAAATATGAATATTATTTTCTCGCCAGACAATTAGTTCGGCCGGAATCCGGCCAAAACCGGAGAATTTGTTTAAAGTTTTATTTGAATTTGATAGATGTTTTATTTGTGGGTAAGTAGACATGCTGAATTCGCATATTACAATCATTTTCTCACTGGACGTATAAATCGTGGAAGCCGGAAAATTTGTTAAAAGTAAAAGTTTAATCTGAAGTTGATTAGAGGTTGGATGTAGGGGTTAGGAGACATGCTGAATTCGTTTTGAGCTTCTTCTTTCCGCCGGACAAGTAGTTCCGGAATTCCGCCGAAACCGGAATACTGACAGAAGTAAGACAGGAAGTTCTGATCTGCTTCGTCAAAATAAATATGACTTAAAGGGGTAAACGCACATGCTGAATCCATATCTGAACTTGGTTTTCTCATATGATTAGTTATTTAGCCTTAATCTGTTTCTAAATTTTAACAATAAAAGTGTTCAAGGAGTATGGCGAAAAAATCCAAATATCGTGGAGGAGGTGGAGGGAGGGGGAATCCGGAATATTGAGGAATTTATAACTTTTAAACGGGTGGTCGGATCTTAGTGAAACTTGATACTAGGAAAGACCTCGTGCCCCAGACGACCCAATTAAAATCAGGACCGGATCCAATGACTTTGGGGGGAGCTAGAGGGGGGGGGGGGTCGGAAATCTTGGGAAACGCTTGGAGTGGAGGGATCGGGATGAAACTTGGTGGGAAGAACAAGCACAAGTCCTAGATACATCGTTGATATAACCGGACCGGATTCCGGAGCTGTGAGGGAAGTTGAGGGGGGGGGGATATTTTGGTGATTCAGCGAGTTCAGTACTTCCGGATCTACTAGGATGATGGAACTCGGCAGGAATATCAGGAATCCGAATAGACCGACTTGAAAATAGTCGTTTGAAGGATCCGAGCATCGTGGGGGGAGATCCCGGAATTTCGGTGATCGCGAGTTAGGAAACTTGGGAGGCATATTAGTGACCCAACCAAATAGAACTAAGGACTCAACACAATGCCCTAGGAAGACTTCCGTACCTGGAGCCGACAATTTTTCGGGGAGTCAAGGGGGACATCCGGAAATTACTGACTTCTGTAGGTTGCGAACAAATGGTTCGATTCAAGTGAAACTTTACGGGTGATAAGGACTGATGATCTACATATACAAAGCATGTTTCCAAACCCATTCGGCCATGGTTGGGGGAGTGGGGGGGGGGGGGCCGGAAACTTTGTGACATGCTCAAAATCAAACGGATCGGCCTAACAGGATGCAAGCTCAGTTGGACAGTACCAAATTTATGCGGCCTAGATTTGTCATTTGGCGTCCGAGCCGGCTCCGACCAAGGCAAAGGATGATGAAGCGAGAACTGGAATTTGCAGATATGCTCCGATTCGAGTTAAACTTGATGGACGGGAAGAGGAGATTTTATAGATGCGAAGTTTGTGTGGCCAAGTCGTTTTTGGCCACAGTGGGGGGAGATGGAGGAGAGTCTCGGAAATGTTGCGGCTCGCATAGGGATTGAACGAGTGGAGTAATTTGAATGAAACTTGGAGAGCAGAGAGATTGTGTGCCTTAGATGACATAGTTTAGGGTCCAGATTGAATCCGAGCACGGCGGGGATGAGTACTGGAATTTCCGGCAAAATGCTCAGATTTACTTTCTCGTTTCTCACACCATCTACTCGTGACAAGTGCCATATGAGCTCGTAGCTCTTGTTTTTTTTTTACTTGTCTGCAAAAATCCACTGTTAGACCATACTCATCTTCGGCGATGAGGGCCTTGTAACTGTTAATAGGTGGTGTACCTATTAATCCTATTATTTTTTTCTGGTGTATTTGAATTGAGACAATTTGGTACTATGTCTATCACTTGGAGATGGACTTTAATGTAAGTAGGAATCGGTTGCTAGAAGGGGTTCAAGAGGGGCTAGAAACTAGTGCAAATTGGTGCACATTTTATTTGATCGCTTCAAATCTGAGGGTAAGAAAATTAGTCTCCATGGTCTATCACTGTAACTTAGAATTAAGTCTTTGAGGGGTTGACAACTTCAATGGTAGGGTACAAACTCAAACAAAGAATAGTCGGAACCCAACTGTGAGACAAGTCAGGGATTATTTACTTAGTAGAGTGGCATCTATTGTATTTTGATACTAAAAACCTACGGATAGCTTTATGATACCAACTTTGTTATATAACATAATGTTCCAAGTTTCAACAAGTCACGATGTCTTCGACTGAAACGGATAATGTTCGACTGGCTGCAAAGTCAATTTAGTCCCTACCTCCGATATTCTGTTGTTGTTTTTTCAACGCTGAGGGATAACCATGTGATTACAGATTGGTTACAGATTATGTCATCAGTTCAAAAAAAATTCTTTTTGGATTGGAACATCTCATTTTGAAAACCTCGATGGTTTGACAAATTCAGCATTTAACTGAAGAAACAAAACCAAAGTGTTGCTCTCGCAACACTTTATTCGGCGAAGCCGGACAAGGTTGCTGCAACACTTCACGTTGCCGTTAAGTTGCATCCATGGGTTATTTTTTTTCTTTCTTCTCTCCGCTTCTTGTTTTCTTGAAATATTCAGCTAGATCCTTTTCGGTTTTTGTTTTTTTTTTCAGTTAATATTAGCTAGTGTGCTTTTCTGGTAGGAACGTCATGCTAGTTGTGTATTTTTCAAATTTGTTGCGCAAACAGTTCTTTAAATATAGTTAAATCGAACTGAAACTGACAAAGGCGACTATTGCGTCGGCCGGCAATCAGACCTTCTTCGGAAGATCAGACATCCCTACCGCACATCTTTCGGCTGAATCCGGAAATGTTTGATTTGAAGGCCGTTCACCAGGCGACAAGAAGGAACCAGACCAAAGGTGTCGATGGGATCCCAAAAATCTAATATTTGGTTCAGACAGTAGGGTCTTGTCTTCACCAGATCCAGTCTTCGCCAGGCTAATCATCAGAGAAAACCAAGTTCAGATATACCTCTATAAGCGCTATCTATTTTGACCATACTGACCGAAACTTCCTGCTTTACTTCTGTCAAGTTTCCAGTTTCGCCCGAATTCCGAGCAAACTACTAGTCCAGCAAAAAAAGACAATTCAGAAACAAATCCAGGGTCGAATCCCTATAAAGAACATCTAATCAACTTTGAATAAAAGTTCGACTTAAAAAAAAAATCCAGTTACAACCGGGTTTCGGATTAATTACATGGCCGGTTAAAAAATGATTCTCATATACAGACTCAGCCTTTCTTCTTACCCCTTAATTTGTCATCTAATCAAACTTTTCCTTTTAACAAATTTTCCGGCTTTGGCCGGATTCCGGGCGAACTAGTAGTCCGGCGAGAAAATCATTTTCACCTTCGTGTTCAGCATGTCTTCTTACTCCTAATTCAAACATTTAATCAACTTCAAATGAAACTTTAACTTTTAACCAACTTTCAGGTTTTGCCGGATTCCGGACGAACTACTTGTTTGGCGAGAAAATGGTTTTCACCATTAAATCGACCATGTAATCAACTTCATATAAAACTTTTGCTTTTAACCAACTTTCCGGTTTTTGCCGGATTTGGACGAACTACTCGTCCGGCGAGAAAATGGTTTTCACTATCGTGCTCAGCATGCCTTCTTACACTATAATCCACTATCACATTAGCTGTTTAAAAATATTTTGTTTGTCCCTTAATTTGAACCCCCTCCCCCACCCCTAAATGTATGGCTACAGAGCCCATCTACGAACTTGACCTTACCCTTGACCCAAACAATCCTCACACCAAGTTTCATCAAAATATCTCATTCCCTTCGAGAGTTATAATGCGTACAGACGGACGGACGGACAGACGGACGGACGGACAGACGGACGGACGGACAGACGGACGGACGGACAGACGGACGGACAGACGGACAACTTTTGCGATGTCTTAGGTATCCCTCCACTTACGTTTTGGGATCCCAAAAACAGTAATTTAAAAAGATTCCAGATTCCTCTCCTTCCAGTCTCCCCCCACTATGACCGGATCGTGTAAGTAACTATTTCAAGTCAATCCGGTCGGGTCCCTGATATGCCTGCCAAGTCTCGTCCTCCTACATATCCGAAAGTACCCTAATTCGCGATCACCAGCCGACTGACAGACAGACCGACGGAAAAGCAATCGTTATATGGCACTTGCGCCTTCGCCTTCGGCTCAAGTGCCATTATAAGAGGTTGCAGAGAAACTTTGTTGTTTTTACGTCACGCTTTGTCACACTAACTGCCACTTCACTGTCAGAAGTTTCATACCAGACAACACAAGGATGCACGGTTTCAACAGACAACACGCAAGAGACAACGCTTGGTATGTAATCTGTTGTCGCGATAAATGTTAGGCATGAAATGTTATGCTCAACAAGCATTGCCAGGAAGAGCCGAAAAACCGCCAAAAAAACATCGGCTGAATTTTCCGATATCATGACGACTACAAAAGTCAGCAGGTGCCTTCTTTGCGGTCTTCGGCTCTTCCTGGCAATGCTTGTATGCACAACATTTCATGCATAACGTTTGTCACGACAACAAATAACATCCCAAGTCTTGTATGTTGCGTGTTGCACATCCCAAGTGTTGTATCTTGCGTGTTGCACATCCCAAGTGTTGTATGTTGCGTGTTGCATATCCCAAGTGTTGTATGTTGCGTGTTGCCTGTTGAAACCGAACATCCCTCTGCTTTACGTTATCAAACTTCTTACAGTGTACAGTGGGTGTACAGTCAATAGAAATGGCACTATTACACAATGTGTCCTTTTTATTTCCATTGCAGCTAAAATTGCGTTCCCTAGTTCTCTGTCTGAACCGCAATGCTATATCCGCCAGAGGGCGTCCCGGACTGACTTGCGCTATGCGAGATTAGGGCGTCCTGTTAGGATCTAACTTTAAGCTGGACGAGCGTACGAAATCCGGCTGCAGGCTTGTGAAGGTGAACAATTCAAATCTGTTCTGTAATGTGGCTGTGGATCCAATCCTTGAATGATGTACTTTCAATACACGTCAGTGCCGTGTCCCAACGGCAAGGAGTCCCGGAGCCAACAGTGATAAGATTACCTCAAGCAACCTTGTGGACCCAGGAAATAAAATGTCAACCCATTTCATGTGTTGCTCGCTCTTTTTTTTTTCTTTTTCCCTTCGGCCCTTGTTTATTATTATATTTCGAACTAAGGGTCAACTAGGGCCACTCACACAAACATACAAAAACGAAAAAAAACATACCAACAGACAAATCAAACACAAACAAGACCAAAGGTTTCGATGGGATCCCAAAAGTTCAAATTTGATCCAGACAATTGGGTCTTTCTTCGCCAGATCCAGTCTTCGCCAGACTCCTTGAACACTTTTACTATTAAAAATTAAAATGGATTAAGGCCAAATAGCTAATCATATGAAAAACCAAGTTCAGATATGGATTGAGCATGTGCGTTTACCCCTTTATTCTGACGAGGCAGATCGAAAATTCCTGCCTTACTTCTGCCAATTTTTCGGTTTCCTCGGAATCCGGAACTACTTGTCCGGCGAAAAAATAAGCTCAAAAAACAAATTCAGCATGTCTCCTTAACCCTAGATCCAACCTCTAATCAACTTCAGATTAAACTTTTATTCTTAACAAATTTTCCGGTTTCAGCCGGATTCCGAGCGATCTATACGTCCGGTGAGAAAATGACTGCCATATTCGGATTCAGCATGTTTACTTGCCCGCAAATCGAACATCTTATCAAATTTAAATAAAAGTTTTACTTTAAACAAATTCTCCGGTTTTGGCCGGATTCCGGCCGAACTAATTGTCCGGAGAGAAAATAATTTTCATATTCAGACTCAGCTCGTTTCCTTGCTCCAAAATCGAACCTCCAATCAACTTCATATTAAACTTTTACCTTTCACAAATTTTACGGTTTTCGCCGGATTCCGGGTGAACTATTTGTCCGTCGGGAAAATAGATTCCATATTCGGATTCAGTACGTCTCCATGCCCCTAATTCAACTATTTCATTAGCTTTTAAAAAATATTTTTTGTTCCCCTTAATTTCAAACCCCTCCCCCACCCCTAAATATAGAGCTACATAGCCCATCTTCGAACTTGACCTGTACTTTGACCTAAAGAGTCCTCATGCCAAGTTTGACCAAAATATCTGAACCCCTTCGAGAGTTATCGTGCTAACAGACGGACGGACAACTTTTGCGATGTCATAGGTATCCCTCCACTTACGTTTTGGGATCCCAAAACAGAGAAAAAATAAATCATCAAAAACGAACAAAATGCTGCTTCAACATAAAATTTGTTGCCCGTCGATCTCACCAGACTAAGTCCGCCAAAGCGGCAGAGACAGGCGAAAAAGCAGCCCCGAGAGCAGAAGCAGCGGATTATCCGAAGCAAGTATCCTAGTCAAGATTGAAAGGGAATATTTCCTACGCAGTTCTTCGAAAGATAGAAGACCACCACACCACGAACGAACATTCCGGATGCACTGCAATTAAGGGGTGGACCGTGAAGTCACCGAAACGAATTGTTAGAAAAGAACCCGAAGAGAGTTCTCGCCTTAACAGATAAATTAAATAGAGCTAGAAGCTCATATGGCACTTGCAAGGCTGGGCAAGAGGATGAAAGTAGGAATTTGCGAATTCGTGGGTTTGTTGTGATCATTTGGAAGCAAAACCCTTGAGATAAGAATGATTATGGAACCTTGGCAATCCCGAGAATGTATCATTTGGTAAACAGTATTTTACTTTTGCACTTGGCTGTGGTGATGCGCACGTTAAGGGCGCTAGAAATTGAAAACCATTTAGGTAAAAAATTATCCTGGGTCCTTTAGGATCATCAACATATATGGTTTGGTCAATAGTATTTTTTTTACTTTTCGGTTAAGATGTGCACTTTAAGGGTGCTAGAAATTCGTTTCTAGGCAAAACCCTTGAGGCAAAAATTATCATGGGCTCATGAGGATCATGAAAATGCATATTTTGCTTAAAAGTATGTTTTGTACTTCGCGGTTAAAATGAGTATTTTAAGATACGGTCGGGTCTGGGAGTGACAATGTCTACGCCGATCTTGTCAAGCTTCTAATGTTCAAGCCAAGTTTCATCGTCCTAGCACATCTGGAAGTACCTTGAATCGATCAGCGGAATTCCCGACCCACTCCAACTCCCACCAGAGTGCCCGAATCCGGTCCGGTTCTGTCACTGATGTATCTTGTGCTTGTTCTTCCGAACAAGTGTCATCCTGATCGCTACACGCCAAGCGTGTCAACAAATTTCCGCCCCCCCCCCCCCGCCCGACTCCCCCAAGATTGATCGGATCCTGGCCGCACTTGAAATGGGACATCTAAGGCACAAGTTCTTTCCGAAATCAAGTTTCATCAAGATCCGATCCCCCGTTCCAAAGTTGGACATGCCCGTAGTTTTCGGACTCCCCCTTCCTCAACTCCCCCTACGACGGTAAAATGGCAGAAACAACTGCTCTTACGTTAAAATGGTCGAGTCCCTGATAGGCCTGCCAAATTTTGTCGTCCTAGTACATGTGGAAGTATCATAACTCGGGATCACCAGAATTTCGGAACTCTCCCTCCAACTCCCCCCAGAGTTCCCGGGTCCTGTCCGGTCTTGTCAACTATGTATCTAGGGCTTGTGCTTGTTCTTTCCAGCAAGTTTCGTCCCGATCCGTCTCCTCGGAACATATGGCAAAATTTCCGCCCCCCCCCCCCCCCTCCAAAAGTCACCGGAGCCGTTCCGGACATGAAGTGTATCATGTGAGACTCGAGGTCTTTCCAAATATTGCGTTTCATTAAGATCCGATTCCCCGTTCAAAAGTTATAAATACGTAAACATTCTGGATTCCCCCTCCCTCCACCCCCCCCCCCACAGTGGTAGGATCGGGGAAGTGACTGTTTCCAAGTTAGCTTGGTCGGGTCCCTATGACGCGTTCAAGTTTCATCGTCCTAGCACACCTGTAAGAACCCTAACTCGCGATCACCCGACTGACCGATCGACCGACGGAAAAGTGATCGGTATATGGCACTTGGCCGGAAGGCAAGTGCCATGAAAACGGAGTAAATGCATCAGATAAAATTAATATACATAACAAAAATTTTTCCTAGATGGAATGCGGAAAAATCATCAAGGGCCGAAACGTGGGGGCCGAAATCCGGTTGAAGCTGAACATTAAGGAAGGAATAAAATTATGAAACTACACAAACTGACTGTAATTAGGATAGATTTTGCGGGAGAGGATGGATTATGGAAGTTAAAGAGGGACCCAGGGACAATTTGAGGGTCCAAAGAAACTGTTTAAAACCAAATCAAAAATATTTGTGTGTTTAAAATCCATGCCGAAAATATCAATCAATTCAAAGCAGGTGTGGATCGCCACCTGGCTGAAATCCAATTTAGTGTTTAGAGAAAGTAGAGGCGAAAGCCTTTTGATGCAGTTATATTATCATTATTATGGTTGCAGGCGCGGGCAAACTGCATACCAATGCGTACAAGATACTGGGAGTTTTTTGTTGATGGTGGCCCGGGCGGTAGGTGTGTTTGCCCCCTTTGTGGGGAGGTTGGGGATGGGCTGGACCATTTTCTGATTAGTTGCCAAAGTTTGGTGAATTTGAGGGATAAATACTTTCGAGGGGGTGTACCGCTGCTCCCTGGTATTTTGGGGACTAATTCAAGAGATTCGATTATTGCGTTATGTTGCTTTATAGAGAAAGGCGTGGAGGCGCGGAAGGCAGCGACTTGAAGGTGTTGAGTGTTAGGGTTTTTCTTTTACGTTTATTTTTTGTGTTTGTAGTTGTGTATATGGCCACTGGCTTTTAAATACACGTATATATATATATATATATTACTAAATCCTCTACGTCTACCGTGATACCAACAGCTTCCGTGAAACTGACATATAGGCCTCCACTGGAAAAAAGAGCAACGAGCTCATATGGCACTTGATACGAGTAGGTGGTACCTAAAAAGTAGACGACAAACCAAAATACCCCGTCATCTAAAAATGCGATTCGGACCTAGAAATGCGATATCTAGTTTCACTTAGGTCTGAGCATTTCCGTCGCCTCGGATCACCTAGGGCAAATGACTTTTCTACCTTCCAAGTTTCAACCCAAAAGATCCACTCGTTTGGTCCCTACACATACCACACGGTTTCCGGAACCCCCTCCAACTCCTCCTACCGAGTCCGAATCTGGTTCGGACTTCGGAGAACTGGACTGATCATCTGAAGCATTTTCTCTTACCACCTATCAAGTCTCACTCAAATCTGAGCGTTTTTTGGGAACTTCCGATAACTATCCCCCCCCCCTTCCCAGCGTGGTCGGATCCAGTTCGGACCCTACAATATGTAATCTAGGGCCAGTCAGCTCTCTATATTCCAATTTTCATTAAAATCGCTACACTTGTTTGACCCCTATGCGAACCAAAACATTTCCGGGAATCACCTTCGAACTCCCCCTACTGTGGCTGAAAACGAATCGGAAACATAAACGTCGCATCTCTAACATCTCCTAATCAAGTTGTTAGACTGGAATCGGAGCATAGCCTATCCGCAAATTTCCTGTTCCCACTTCACCCCCCTCCCCTACCGTGACAAGATCCAATCCAGACACCAAATAACAAACCAAGGCCACATTAACTGGGAACTGTCCAACTTGCATCCCATTCTGCCCCCCCCCCCCCTCGTCCAACTCTCCTAAACGTACCCGCATGTGGTTCGGACGCATGTTTTGCTTGTCTAAGTCATCAGTTCTTATCACCAAAAAGTTTTACTCGAATCGGACCGACATTCCCCTTCCCTCAACTCCCCAAAGATGGCCGGATCCAGGAACATAAGTTTTCCAAGGGCATTATGTCGGGTCCTTTAGTCATTAATAGGACTGCAAAGTTTCATCGTTCTTAGAATAGCTGCAACTATCCTAACTGGCGACCATCGGAAGTCCGGGAAACACCCTCCAACTCCCCCCACAGAGCCCCGATACGATCTCGCTCTGTCAATTACGTATCTAGGGCTAACGCTTGTTCTTCTCACCAACTTCCAGCCCAATCCCTCAACTCTAAGCGTTTCACGAGATTTCTGCCCCCCCCCCCCCCCCACAAGTATCTGATTCGACTAGGACTTGACATGAAACATCTGAGACGATAGCTCTTTCCACTTGCCAAGTTTCATTGAATTCCGATCACCCGTTCAAAAGTTAGCATGCCACCAGATTCCGGGCTCCCCTTCCCTCCACTCACCCACGGTGGTCGGATCCAGGAAACAACTATTATCAAGTCAATCTGTGTGGGTCCCTGACACGCCTTCCAAGTTTCATCGTCCTAGCACATCCGGAAGTACCAAACAGGCAGGATCAACGAAATTCCGCCCCCCCCCCCTCGACCCCCCAGTGCCCGAATCTGGTCCGGTTATAATAATATATTTGCAAACTATGGCAGGACAACTTTTGCGATGTCATAGGTATCCCTCCACTTACGTTTTGGGATTCCAAAAAATTCTCGCAGACAACCGTTGACAGCGTGATACACCAGGCTAATCATCAGAGAAAACCAAGTTCAGATATACCTCTATAAGCCATATCTATTTTGACGATACTGACCGAGACTTCCTGCTTTACTTCTGCCAAGTTTCCGGTTTCGCCCGAATTCCGAACGAACTACTAGTCCAGCAAAAAAAGAAAATTCAGAAACAAATCCAGCATATCTCGTTATAAAGAACATCTAATCAACTTTGAATAAAAGCTAAATCCGGTTACAACCGGATTCCGTACTAACTATATGTCCAGGTAAAAAATGATTGTCATATACAGAATTAGCCTCACTTCTTACCCCTTAACCTGTCATCTAATCGAACTTTTGCTTTTAACAAACTTTCCGATTTTGGCCGGATTCCGGGCGAATTAGTTGTTCGGCGAGTAAATGGTTTTCACCATCGTGTTCGTCATGTCCTCTTACCCCTAAATCGACCATTTGGTCAACTTCCAATAAAACTTTTACTTTTAACCAACTTTCCGGTTTTTGCCGGAATCCGGACGAACTACTTGTCCGGCGAGAAAATGGTTTTCACTATCGTGCCCAGCATGCCTTCTTACCCCATAATCGACTATTACATTAGCTGTTTGAAAATATTTTGTTTGTTCCTTAATTTGAACCCCCTCCCCCACCCCTAAATATAGAGCTACAAGGCCCATCTACGAATTCGACCTTACTCTTGACCCAAAGAATCGTCACACCAAGTTTCATCAAAATATCTCATTCCTATCGTGCTCACAGACGGACGGACAGACAGACGGACAACTTATGCGATGTCACGAATATGCATCATATGCATCGTACGAAATTGGGGTCTCCGGGTTTAGAAATATATGGAGTGATTATGGAAGTAGGATACGTTTGTATTATAGATAGAAATAGTTTGAATAATGAGAATAATAATAGTGGAAAGATAATCACGTTAAAATTGTATAATATGACTGAAATGTATAGATAGTGGAAAGAGTAAATATTGTTATTGAACATAGTTTTGTTAATTTAATTTTATAAATAAAGATAGGATGGAAGTGTAAAGATTTGAACGAAAAAAAATAATTAAAAAATTAAAAAATAAACGTAGAGATAGAGGAAAGTGTAGGTGACGCTAAATAGATAGGCCGGTCATGTGTTTAAGTTAAGAAAAGAAGAAAAAAAAAGTTGATAAGACCGTTGGCGTCACCGAGGGTAAGTGGAAGCGTAATCACCTGGCCAATTCATATTGGACTGGAAGAAAAGAAAAGATACTACGAGGCTTTAAAAAAAAAATAAAAAAAAAATAGATAAGACAGGTCTAACAGTCAGACAGGTTAACCATACAAAATCGGTGTCAGTGTTCTTGAAATTCGTACTAGTCTTCCCTGTGATTCTGTATTCTTTGTCGTTTGCTTCTAACCAATGCAATTATTGTAATTATTGAATTAATAGGCTACTGTTTTCTTCAAAACCAAAGCCGCTTCTTCCAGCGTGATTCAAAATGACGGTCAGTGTCGGTGTTTCTGGAATTCGTAGAATTTTTCACCTGTGGTTCTGTATCCTTTATCGTTTGCTTTTTCAAAAAAAATATTAAATTATCATATTGCCTTCAGAGCCATAGAGATTCACTTCTTGAGCTTTGCCAAGCATTTATCTGTCGTACGTTCTGAGCCCCCTCCCCCCTAGCCCCAACCACTTGTGACTGCTCCTGTGCGTAACGTAACATGGCTCCCATTTGTTGTTCATATGCCAATTCACTCATCTTACCCTGTTCACGAAAAATAAGCAGAATAAATACTTACGATCGTACTCTGGGACTCTTTTCCGGATCCTGGGCACTTCCCCAGAATTTTGTCATGACATCTCTTATGGACAGCACATTGACAAGCTGGAAAGAAACACAGTTAGAAATGCATTCCAAGGAAACGGTTGTTGACTCGGGAGGAGATTATGAAACGTCAGAGATCCGGAAAATCAAGGGAAAACCGCGGAGCCCTTAGTTTACGGAGTTGCAAAAAAACCTACGAGGACAAGTGTGCGAAAGAACTTCTTCGAGCCAAACTGGGAAACGCCTCGTCTAAATACTCTATCCCAGTGGTTCCCAGCACTTTCCGTACAGCGTGCCACTAATCAAAGGTTCCAAAAGGTTGCGTACCCCCTTTTTCAGACCGTGAAAAGACGACATTTATTATCATAAATGATAAAGCATACATGTACAGAAATAAATACAAAATCGACACTTGAGGCTGCTTTTTAGCAAACATTGTGTCACATCTCGGCTCGATGTCATTGACGGCAAATTTTGTACAGCCAGCCTGTTTCTGTGTTTGGTTTTGAGGTTCTCCGTGCTTTCATCAAGCTGCATCGCAAGCATTTTTGTTAGCTTGATTCGCAACCTGAATGACAATATTACCTGCAATGTCTTCAATTGTTTCTTAAAGTTTAACCGAAAAGGGCTGGGATAGGACAATCTAGTTACCCATCACTTGTTCACTTAAATTGGCTTGAAGATCCGCTGAAAATACGTTACTTCGTTCTTCCACTATTCACGAATAATCAATTTTCAAATAGCGGAATTTGCGTGTGATTTGTTGTACTTCATGTGCTTGTATTTTTGTTGTATGCCTTACGAGAAAGATTTGTGATTTTTAATGTTCAGGCACTAAGCAATCTTCACCAATCTCACCAGTGCCCACTGAAAAGCCGCGTTTGTGTTCAGATTAGAATTTCCCGCGTCATAGTAGAATTTACGCTTTGAGGACGGCCGCAGATATTCTGAACGTAAAAATTAGAGCAGATAGTGGAAAATAAAAAATCCCTTTGCAGAATCCAAATAATTTAGTGTATCAAATTAAATGACACAAAAATAATGTGGCTTTTCAATTAAACTTTAAACAATACTGTTTGACACAGGAACAGACTCTACTGCAGTGGGCTGGCTTGTTTTGGAATCAACATTATTTGATTGACTTTCACTAGGGCTTATACTCAGAAGCGTCACGCAGGGGTTGGCAACACCCCTTCCCCTGAAAGTGGTCGGCAATATCGTCACAAAGCGCCGTTATTTTTTCGTAAAAACATTTTTTTTTTAAACAGTCGGTAAAAAAGACCAGCCAGTCAGTAAAAAACCTTTCCCCCCCCAAAAAAAAAAACATTTTTGCTTGTGATGCCTCTGCTGGTAATATTAGGCTTTTGGCAATCAAAATGAGTAAGACAAGATTTTGAAGCTACAGACTAAACCAATTTTGGTATCTTCGCGTACCCCTTGCAAGGGGTACGACCGAGGGGTCGACGACTCTCCCGGAATGGTGTACACGTCCCGAAGGAATAATCCGGAATGGTCAGGAATAATACGGAATGGTCAAGAATAATCCGGAATAGATTATATTAGATTAGATTAAATTTTATTAGGTGGCAGTCTTCTCTATTCTACATAATGTGGTAATACTATTTTTATATTATTCTACATGCCATTCATACACGGTTCATACATATACAACAAATATTCTGCTTACAAAAAACACTCACGCATCAACTATCCTTTTGCAAGGAAAAATCTCTTCACTGTAGACATGAAGGATGCCAGATGACTCGAATTTCTAATTTCAACTGGAATTATATCCCATACAGAGGGTTAGGAATAATCCGGAATAGTTAGGAATAATCCGGAATGGTTAGGAATAATCCGGAATGGTCAGGATTATTAGGTTATTCCGGAATGGTGTACATAAAAAATCAGAGTCGTCGGTTCTCGGGTACGACTTAGTTCGAAACACGCCAGTGAACCTCGGGGAGAACAAGAAATGTCACCCAAACGAACCCTCTAAATTGATTATAATCCTGTGTAAACCAATCGACAACGTTCCTTGCCGTGACGTTTCTGGCTCTTCGCTGGGCAAACGGCGATCCTTCATCGGCAAAACAAGAGTTAGTCATCAAGAGTATCTACGGCAACATTCAAATCTCGTTTAGATAAGGAGTGGGGGAAGAACCCATTCAAATACCAATTGGATTATAAATCCTCTGTAGCAACTCTCCAAAATCAACAACAAAATCAACTTGACAATGGATGAGCATCCAACGAAAGAACCAACAACAAATGGAGTAAAACAGATAAATAATGGACTTTATTCGCTCCGAAGTGAGAATTAAAGTAATTAAGTTAAATAAGACTCAGCATCTTGACAAGGTGGAAAGTAGCGTTAGAATTATAATTCCATTCCAAGCAAAAGCTTGTTCACACAGGAGGAAGATTATGAACCCGTCAGAGCCCCTGAGGAAAACTGCGGGTCTCAGGGCTTCCGGGGCGAACAAATCACAGCCTAAATACCAACTCATCAAAATACGCAAAGCGCTCCCCCTTGATTCACAAATCATAACTTTTAGCTTATAACGATATAATAATAATAATAGTATATTACAACAAGACCAAAGGTTTCGATGGGATCCCAAAAATTCAATATCTGATCCAGACAACTGGGTCTTGTCTTAGCCAGATCCAGTCATCGCCAGACTCCTTGAGCATTTTTACAATTAAAATTCAGAAACAGATTAAGGCCAGATAGCTAGTCATCTGAGAAAACAAGTTCAGATATGGATTCAGCATGTGTGTTTACCCCTATAAGTCATATCTGTTTTGACGAAAACTTCCTGCCACTTCTGCCAATTTCCTGGTTTCGGCCTAACTCCAGAACTACTTGTCCGGCGAAAAAAGAAAGCTCAGAAACGAGCTCAGGGTATCTTCTTTCCCCAATAATGAACATCTGATCAACTTCAAATAAAAATTTAACTTAAAACAAATTTTCCGACTCCAGCCGGATTCCGGTCGAACTATATGTCCGGGTAAAATATGATTGTCAAACACGGATTCAGCATCTCTTCTTACTCTTAAATCGGTTATCTAATCAACTAGAAATAAAACTTAAGCTTCTAACAATTTTCCGGTTGTGGACGGATTCGGGGGGAACTACATGTCCAGGTAGAAAATTTGTTCACATAAGTGTTCAATCAACTCGAAATAAAACTTTTAATTTTAACAAATTTTTCCGGTTTGGACCGGATTCCGGGCGAACTACTTGTCCGTCGAGAAAATGGTTTTGACCATCGTCTTCAGCATGTCTTCCTACCCCTAAATCGAACATTTAATCAACTTCAAATAAAACTTTTACTTTTAACAAACTTTCCGGTTTTGGCCGGATTCCGGGCGAACTTCTTGTCCGATGACAAAATGGTTTTCACCATCGTGTTCAGCATGTCTTCTTGCCCCATAATCGACTATCAAATTAGCTGCTTCAAAATATTTTGTTTGCCCCTTAATTTGAACCCCCTCCCCCACCCCTAAATGTAGGGCTACAAAGCCCATCTACGAACTTGACTGGTCCGACGACCCAACGAATCCTCAAACCAAGTTTCATCAAAATATTTCATTCCCATCGAGAGTTATCGTGCATACAGACGGACAGACGGACAAATTTTGCGATGTCATAGGTATCCCTCCATTTACGTTTGGGGATCCCAAGAAGAGGTGTGAATAAGCATGTTGATGGGTCCCGACCCTCCCCCCCCCCCCCGGTTCATGGGCAGCTGTGCCCAGATTTTCTATGAGTTAAGTTCGTCTATGACAGATCTCGAGTTCAACTCTTGTATATTGGGGGACATATATCTATGGATGAGGATTTTGGTTTAACAGCAACAAACAAGACGACGCGACGCACTTTCATCCTTAATGAACAGTTGGAAACTGGACTGTTTTGTAATATGATCGATGATATACCGTTCTTAACGAAGTGTGACAAAGGGGGTATTAGCTTGGTATTAGGCTGCTAAGGTTTGGTTTATTGCACTTTTTATTACCTTGCTAATTGAAAAGAGGTTTGAGAGGTGGCAGACCATTTTTAATGGAGTGTTCCTCGGAACAATCCACTATTGCGAGCGCTGTAGCAGCTTTCGGCTTTCGGTTTCAGGTTTTCGGTTTTCACCGTTTTTTGCGGAGCTCATAACTCGTGAACCAGTGCAAGTGTCAAGTTCAAACTTGCTACACTTGCGGTATTGCGGTCTAGCTGTACCTGTTGGGGGTCCCACCCCCCACCCCGACCCAATTCAGGGGCAAATGGGCCCCGATTGCCCAGTGAATAACGTTCATAACTTGACCAGAACTGGACATGGGAGGATGAAATTTATGGACGTGTAGATCCTAGTGCTGGGAAACTGCGTTTGAAGTTGCACTTCCCCCGTTCATGGGCAACTGGGCCCAGATTGGCCTAGAGTAAAGTTCGTTACCTGTGACAGGAATCAACAGGTATCAAGTTGAAACTTGGTAAGATTGTGAGCATTGGGGTCTCGTTTTACTTTCTGCGGGTCCCAAATCCCACCCCCACTTGGTCCAGGGGCAATTGGGCCCAGGTAGCACATTTTTTAATGTTTTTAACTTGACATTAACTGAGATAAGGCGATGAAATTCCTTTGTGCTTTTAGATCATAGGGGTTGGGCAGCCTTGCTAATGGAAAAGAGTTTTAAAGGGTGGGAGTGGCTGGGCAGACCATTCTGCGTTCGAAATAATGCTATTAGTGCAAGATCTTCAACATTTCTTTGGATTTATACTGGCGGTTTGTTTACATTTAAAGCTTTTAAAGTGGGATGATTACAAATTAGGTTATTTCAATACTTGTTTGGTTATTGGGGATATAAAATGTCTTGGTCTAAAGCTGTTTCTATATAAAATGTGATACGCATTTTACTTTCACACTCCACGTCTGAGCGCTTGCGCACTTGTTCCTTTTACTTCAACTACGAAAAAAAATAGAAAAACGTGATTTTGGTGGTTTTTGGGATCCCAAAACGTAAGTGGAGGGATACCTATGACATCGCAAAAGTTGTCCGTCCGTCCGTCCGTCCGTCTGTAAGCACGATAACTCTCGAAGGGAATAAGATATTTTGATACAACTTGGTATGAGGATTGTTTGGGTCAAGGGCAAGGTCGAGTTCGTAGATGGGCTCTGTAGACCTATATTTGGAGGTGGGGGAGGGGGTTTAATTTAAGGGACAAACAAAATATTTTTAAACAGCTAATGTGATAGTCGATTATGGGGTAAGAAAACATGCTGAGCACGATGGTGACATTCATTTTCTCGCCGGACAAGTAGTTCGTCCGGAATCCGGCAAAAACCGGAAAGTTTGTTAAAAGTAAAAGTCTCATTTGAAGTTGATTAAATGTTTGATTTAGGGGTAAGAAGACATGCTGAGCACGATGGTGAAAACCATTTTCTTTCTGGACGAGTAGTTCGTCCGGAATCCGGCAAAAACCGGAAAGTTGGTTAAAAGTAAAAGTTTCATTTGAAGTTGATTAAATGTTTGACGTAGGGGTAAGAGCATGCTGAGCATGATGGTGAAAATCATTTTGTCGCCAGACAAGCAGTTCGTCCGGAATCCGGCCAAAACCGGAAAGTTGGTTAAAAGTAACAGTTTCATTTGAAGTTGATTAAATTTTTTATTTATGGGTAAGAAGACATGCTGAACCCGATGGTGAAAACCATTTTCTCGCCGGACAACTAGTTCGCCTGTAATCCGGCCAAAATCGAAAAATATGTTAAAAGTAAAAGTTTTATTTGAAGTTGATTAGATGATATATTTAGGGGTAAGAAGAGACGCTGAGTCTGTATATAATGATCATTTTTGGGATCCCAAAACTTAAGTGGAAGGATACCTATGACATCGCAAAAGTTGTCCGTCCGTCCGTCTGTAAACACGATAACTCTCGAAGGGAATGAGATATTTTGATGAAACTTGGTATGAGGATTTTTTGAGTCAAGGGTAAGGTCGAGTTCGTAAATGGGCTCTGTAGCCCTATATTTGGGGATGGGGGAGGGGGTTCAATTTAAGGAACAAACAAAATATTTTTAAACAGCTAATGTGATAGTCGATTATGGGGTAAGAAGACATGCTGAGCACGATGGTGACAATCATTTTCTCGCCGGACAAGTAGTTCGTCCGGAATCCGGCAAAAACCGGAAAGTTTGTTAAAAGTAAAAGTTTCATTTGAAGTTGATTAAATGTTTGATTTAGGGGTAAGAAGATATGTTGAGCATGATGGTGAAAATCATTTTATCGCCGGACAAGCAGTTCGTCCGGAATCCGGCCAAAACCGGAAAGTTGGTTAAAAGTAACAGTTTCATTTGAAGTTGATTAAATGTTTGATTTATAGGTAAGAAGACATGCTGAACCCGATGGTGAAAACCATTTTCTCGCCGGACAACTAGTTCGCCTGTAATCCGGCCAAAACTGGAAAATATGTTAAAAGTAAAAGCTTTATCTGAAGTTGATTAGAGGATATATTTAGGGGTAAGAAGAGACGCTGAGTCTGTATATAATGATCATTTTTTACCCGGACATATAATTAGTCCGGAATCCGGTTGTACCCGCATTTTTTTTAAGTCAAAAATTTTATTTAAAGTTGATTAGATTTCTTTATAGGGATAAGGAGATACGCCGGCTTCGTTTCTGAATTTTTCTTTTTTTTGCTGGACTAGTAGTTCGCTCGGAATTCGGGCGAAACCGCAAATTTGGCAGTAGTAAAGCAGGAAGTTTCGGTCAAAATCGTCAAAATGGATCGGGTTTCTCTGATGGTTAGCCTGGCGAAGACAAGACCGAATTGTCTGGATCAAATCTTAGATTTTTGGGATCCCATCGACACCTTTGGTCTTGTTTTATCCGCTATATAGTTACCCTCTAAGATGACGTACTAGGGATAAATACAGTTTCGGATATTTCGCACTTCCGTCAAACCGTCTTCAATGAAAAACAAATGACAAACAAAACTTTAAAAAGGAAAATCACGTTTTTAGTGGAGTGTTCCTTGGAACAATCCACTGTAGCAGCTTTCGGTTTTCGGTTTCCGGTTTTCACCGCATTTCAGGAGATCATAACTCGTGAACCAGTCCAAGTATCAGGTTCAAACTTGGTACACTAATGGCTATAAGGGTCTAGTTGGGCAAATGGGCCCAGAGTGCCCAGTGAATAATGTTCATAACTTGACCAGAACTCGACATCGGACGATGAAATTCCTTGTACATGTAGATCCTAGGGCTCGGAAATTGATTTTGAAGTTGCACCTCCCCCAACCCCCGCAACTGGGTCCAGATTGCCCAGGAGTATAGTTCGTTACCCGTGACAGGAATCAACAGGTATCAAGTTGAAGCTTGGTAAGTTTGTGATCATTGTGATCTCTTTCTACTTTTTGCGGTCCCAAGCCCCACCCCCACTTCGTTCAGTGGCAACTGGGCCCAGATTGTCCCTTTTGTTTTTAACTTGACAATAACTGGAGATAAGGCGATAAAAGTCCTTTGTGCTTTTGGATCATAGGGGTTGGGGATAGATATCTGGAATTGAATCACCCCCACCCTCCCTCCCCGTTCATGGGCAAGTGGGCCCAAATTGCCCATGAAAAAAGTGTTTGACCCGTGACTGGAATCAAACTCTAAGCTGGCATACTTGAGAAAAAGAGGTGTAAATGCACATTTTGATGGGTCCCGACCCCCCCCCCCTCTAGTTCATGGGCAGCTGGGCCCAGATTTCCCATGAGTTAAGTTCGTCTGTGACAGGTCATAAGTCCAACTCTTGTATATTTGTGGAGATATATCTATGGATGAGGATTAAACAGCAACAAATAAGACGACGCGACGTACGTTAATCTTTCATGAACAGTTGGAAACTGGACTATTTTGTCATATGATGGATGATGATAGATGGCTCGACTTCTGCTGCGACTTTGTCAATTTAGTATCTTCGCATTCTGTGTTAGGGAAGAAGATAAAGAAGAAAATTTCAACATCTCATTGGGGCTCTGTAGTCCTAAATGTAGGGGGGGGGGGGAGGGGGCTCAAATTAAGGGACAAACACACTATTTTTAAACAGCTAATGTGATAGTCGATAATGGGGTAAGAAGACATGCTGAACACGATGGTGAAAACCATTTTCTTGCCGGGCAAGTAGTTCGTCCAGAATCCGAGAAAAATCGGAAAGTTGGTTAAAAGTAAAAGTTTCATTTGAAGTTGATTAAATGTTCGATTTAAGGGTAAGAAGACATTGTGAACACTTATGTGAAAAGCATTTTCTACCCGGACAACTAGTTCGCCCGGAATCCGGTCAGAACCGGAAAATTTGTTAAAAGCAAAACTAGATGACAGATTTAGGGGTAAGAAGAAACGTTGATATAGGCGCTGTATATGACAATCATTTTTTACCCGGACTTATAATTCGTCCCGAATCCGGTTGTAACCGGAATTTCTTGTATACGTTAAAGTTTTATCTGAAACTGATTAGATGTTTTTCATAGGGATTACGAGATACGCTGAGTTCATTTCTGAATTTTCTTTTTTTGCTTTTTTTGCTCGGAATTCGGCCGAAACCAGAAATTTGGCAGAAGTAAATCAGGAAGTTTCGGTCAGTATCATCAAAATAGATATGGCTTATATAGGTTATCAGAACTTGGTTTTCTCTGATGATTAGCCTGGCGAAGACAAGACCCAGTTGTCTGGATCAAATGTTAGATTTTTGGGATCCCATCGAAATCTTTGGTCTTGTTCTATTTGAGCCATATGTTGGCAAACCGCCGTCTTCTTGGTCGAAGGTGCTGTTTTGAGTTTTAGTTGGGATCCGAAAACGTAAGTGGAGGCATACCTATGACGTCGGAAAAGTTGTCCGTCTGTCCGTCCGTCTTTGAGCACGATAACTCTCGAAGGGAATGATATATTTTGGTGAAACATGGTGTGAGGGTTCTTTGGGTCAAGAGTAGGGTCGAGCTCTGTAGCCCTATATTTAGGGGGAGGGGGTCAAATTAAGGGGCAAACAAACTATATTTTTAAACAGCTAATGTGATAGTCGATTACGGGGTAAGAAGACATGCTGAACACGATGAAAACCATTTTCTCGTCGGACAAGTAGTTCGTCCCGAATCCGACATAAACCGGAAAAACATTCTTTGAGCCCATGCTGACTTTGAAACATATATTCAAACAATGTTTATAACGAATATACGTCAGCTTGTTTGTATATAGGCTATATAAAAACCGGAAAGTTGGTTAAAAGTGAAAGATGTATTTGAAGTTTATTAGATGTTCGATTTAGGCGTAAAAAGACATGGTGAACACGATGATGAAAACTACTTTTTTGCCGGACAGTTCAATCAGAGCCATCTTCGTGGTCATTCACTGAAGTTGAAGGGACAGCGATTTGTCAAAGACATTGGTCGCTGGACGTTCCAGAACCGAATAGTGGAAGAATGGAATGCTTTGCCGGAAGAGGTCATCAGTTCCCCGTCCATTGACACTTTCAAATCCAGGCTCGACAGCTACTATGGCCTAAGGGCATTTAGCCCAGAAATGTTTAGAAGAGAAATTTAGTTTATAATTTGTTGTTCATTTTTGTAGAGGCCATGTGCATTATTTTTGCATTATATTATTATTATTAAGCAGTTCGTCTGGAATCCGGCAAAAGCCGGAAAGTTGGTTGAAAGCAGTAAAAGTTTTATTTGAAGTTTATTAGATGTTCGATTCAAAGGTAAGAAGACACACTGAACACTTATATGAAAAGCATTTTCCACGCAGACAACGAATTCGCCCGGAATCCAGCCATAACCGGAAAATTTGTTAAAAGCAAAAGTTGTATTTGAAGTTGACTAGATAACACAGTTAGGGCTAAGAAGAGACGCTGAGTCTGTATATCACAATCATTTTTTACCCGGACATATAATTCGTCCGGAATCCGGTTGAAACCGGAATTTTTTTATAAGTTAAAGTTTTATTCGAAGTTGATTGGATGTTCTTTATGGATAAGGAAGTACGCTGAATTCGTTTCTAAGTTTTCTTTTTTGCTGGACAAGTAGTTCGCTCAGAATTCGGCCGAAACCGAAAATTTGGCAGAAGTAAAGCAGGAAGTTTCGGTCATTGTCTTCAAAATAGATATGGCTTACAGAGGTATATCTGGACTTAATTTTCTCAGATGATTAGCCTGGCGAAGAATGGATCTGGTGAAGACAAGACCCAATTATCTGGATCAAAGATTAGATTTTTGGGGTCCCATCGAAACCTTGTTGTTTAGGAATTTCACTTCCTGACAAATTGAAATTTGATCGGAACTTATTTAACTTGCCAAATTTAGGCTAACTAAATTGAACGTGTTAGCAAAACAGATTGAAGTAATGTCATATTCAGTATTTTCTTCCACGAAGTGGTTACTAGTGTTATAGCTGACATAACATTTCCTGATGGCCCTGGATAACTGTTGTGTGTCTAAGATCAAGAATATCTGACTTTAATTAGTCAGCTAAAAAAAAATCCTATATTTTTGAAAAAAATGGTGTCAGGGTAGAATACTCCTTGAGCCCAAGCTGACTTTGAAACATATATTCAAACAGTGCATAAAACGGATCAGCTACGATGTTTTGGCAGCGATGTTTCGGCCCTTCTCGGAAAGGGTCCTCGTCAGGCTAGAGACCCCTTGCCAGTGAAGGCAGAAATATCGCTGCCAAAGCATCGTCGCTGACCTATCAGTTTTATGCAATATTTGAACATACGTCAAGGTTATTCGTCGTACACCGGTAAAATCATTTGCTTCCCTGCTTTTGGATTGATGTGATACAACCCAGCTTCCACAAGATCGAATAACTTCCGGACATTATAAGTATTTGCAAGGGCTGTATATATTGTGTAGCATACTGTTTCTAATATGTTTTGACGTTACTCTACTGTGCATGTATGCCCACAGTTAATATACTTTGTGTCCGTAGCTTTTAGTTAAGATTTGCAGATTCGTCGTTTTGACAATTTTTTTATCGTAAACGGCGACTTTGGTACTCAATCGTGCACACATCGGGCACAGTTGGGCACAGTCGGGCACAAGTTGGGCATAGTCGGGCACCCTCAATTTTCGGGCACACCTGTACCCGAATTTTAGGAGTTGGTAACCCCTCGTTTGTATCAAGCGGAAAGTAAAGCTTGGAGTAGGATTACTACGTCCAGGTGTTGATACGTTCGTTTAACTGAAAAGCCAGCTTATTTTTGGATCTTTCAACTGAATAAGCTGCAATTTTTTGGATCGTGTTAAGGGATATTTTTATTTTTCACTATTTGCTCTAGAATGACGTCAGAATATCTAAGGTCGTCCTCACAACGCAAATTTCTACAATGACACAGAAAAATTGAAGCTCAATACATACGCGACGTTTCGGTGGCCAGTGATCATTTATTGAACATTTATTTTCCGTAAATTGTTTTCGTCGAGCAAACAACACAGGTACAAGCGCATAGAGCACACACATCAGACAAGGAAATTCTACTATTTGAAAATAGATTATTCGTGAATAGCGGAGCAACGAGGTAACGCATTTTCGCCAGGTTTTCAAGCTTCTTTAAAGTTTAACTGAACAGGCAACTTATTTTTACATCTTAGATTCAAATACATTGAATTATTACAACACCTATTGGGGATTTTCATTCTGTCCACAGTAGTCTTCAGTAGGGACGTTGGGAATGTGGACGCTTTCCCATGGTGAATCCGTCCACAATTCGCCCGCGAAAATCACTAAACTATCACTATCACTAGCTAGCACTAGTTTTTGGCACTGCAGACTGCAGACACTTCTTTGTTTATTTGATACACAATTTATTTACTCGTTTGCTGCTGGTATTGTTGCCAAATGTTCCAGGCACCATAGAGATATCACAAAAACGGGAAGAGCGGCAAGCACAATGGGATAATCGATTATTTGGAAATATCAGAAAAACAAACTAACGCTTTTTCATCGGGTTTTCAAGATTACTTAAGCGAACAAGTGATGGGTAACTAGACTGTAGTATCCTAGCCCTTTTCGGTTAAACTTTAAGTGAACAAGTGATGGGTAACTAGATTGTCCTATCTAAGACCTTTTCAGTTAAGCTTTAAAGCACGTCTCGCACTATTTACTGTTTATTTTCCAATATTCAAAACTATCTGGATACTGCAAAACTAAGGTCTACTTTTACCAAATTATCCACGGCTTTCGCTGTAAAACTTGGCAAAATTTAGAAAACCGGTTTTACGCATCTATATGATACTCGAACAGTCGTCGGGAGCACGATGCGCATGGAAACTAGTGAATCATGGCAAGTGGAAAGATTAGTGAGGTGTCGTTAACGGGTTCAGAATGTACGTCGGTTTAAGAATCAAGGAATACAGCCGCGGAAGTAGGTTACATTGGCATTATGGGCACGATGGGTCCTTTAAGGTTAATTGTGACCCGGCGAATCAAGTTCGACCGTATATCCCAGGTTTTTACAACAATCGCCAAATCCAGATGTTCTAATACAGTTCGAGAAAGATTTCCCGTACAGGGAAAGGGGTTGAAAATCCGTTTAGAATATTTCACTGCTTTTACAAAACATCACTTCTTCTTCTTCTATATTCACTTAAATACGTCACCCACTACAGCAAGCGACGTGTGTTCCGACCTTCCTAGAAACCAAGTGTACGACGTGTGATGCAATTGCTCAGCCTGCGCGTCGTCCAGAAATACCAAAACATAACTAAACAATTTCCCCCAAAATAAAACAAGACAATAACTTTAGATCTGGGAAGTAAAGATCAGACCTGCGACATAAACTTATGGGAATCGGGAATCGTGGAAAGTGAGACGGAACGGAATCTCACTCCGCCTAAATCGGATGCTGAAAGACAGGAACGCCAAAAATCCAGCGGGAATTTTCGAGTCACAGAAACAAACCAGCTAAAGATCCAGATTCTACTAAATGAACTATGTTAATTAAGTGGCGTTAGATCGGCTTGGAAAGTATTTAGTGGAACTCGTAAACCCAACCAAACAACAAAAACAAAGAGAGATCCGGCAAAAAAGTCCGCGGAAAGAGGAATGATAGGATTTTGTTCCAGCATGATTCGTAATAAGCAAGAAATACATTATTATTGTTAGTACTACAGCTTTTCCCTTGAAGGGACAAGAAACACAAGACATTATACTGGAGCAAATATAAGTTTTTCAAGTTTTATCTTAACCTCACCAAAACAACTCGCGCGGTTAGATCCAATAAATGGGCAACTTATGTCCAGCTGAACATTGACAAAGCGGGGTAGTGGGATAATCGATCCGTAGTCAGTTACAATCAAACCATTACCCATCTTTGTAGGCCTAACCTACAACTTTGTGAAACTACGAAATTTAAGTTCCTCTCCAATCTGTGCCCAGTTAGCAAAGAACCGGGAGTGAGGGGGGGGGGGCTCCAAAATACGCTTCTATTCCGTATGGACTGTAACAAGAATTACAAAAACTAAACTCACTGGGGAACGTGGGCCCAGTAGCCCATGAACGTGGAGGTTGTGGAAGTGCATTTTAATATTGACATATACAATGATTGGTAGCCCAAGTACTCGAAAAGCTCACCGGTATGCTGTGACTTATATCCGTTGTCAGATCACTGGGCAATCTGGGCCCAGTTGCCCTTGAACAGGGAGGATGTGGGACCCTAAAATGTACATATAGACCCCAATTCCCACAAGTATAATACTTGTCAAAGTTCACGAGTAGTGAACTCCAAAAAAAACACAGATGAAAACCGGATAGAGCGGCTGCAAGAGCCTGCACTCCACTGAAAAGAGCTGAAAGCCATGCATGAAAGTCCATACAGGAATTTCGCGAGGGACATCTGCAACCGGTCCTCAGAAGCCTGACAGAGTGGTAAACTTTAAAGCAGATGACAATTTTGTCTAACAAATGTGATTCTGGTCCTATGTCATCTGCATTCCTATTTATACCACCGGAATTTCCAAGATCCACAAATTCGGATTCCCCCCATCAGATTGTTGAATCAGGAAAACGAACCCCGGAAAAAGAGCGAGTCGTATCTGTTTCCTAAAATGCTTGCACGTTTCATGTTCCTACTCAATCTGGAAAAAATATGTCACCAGACCGACCGACAGAAAAGCCATCGCTGTCCGACATGTGACATAAAATGTTATTATAAAAGTTGGTAATCAAACGCGCTTTTGCCAGTCACGCAACGCAAACTTTGCCAACAACCCTTTCACACATAAGGACATGAGAAGCCAGAGAGAAGTCTCGACAGAGTCGACAAGCGCTGACAAGAAAATCACTACTTTAACTTGGAACGTCTATTATTTTGGAAAACGACATTTCTGAGTTATTTCATCGTGAAAATATCATTTCTAGTAAGAGGGAACTTTAAGCAATGTGACAGAACAACGATTGCGGTGGAACGACGGCCTTCTTACACCGGAGACTCTCAGGAATCTCTGGGAGCAGGCATTCTCGTAGTTTACATTCCCCAGTCGAATTCCCGGTTTGGTTAGAGATCCGATACTCGTGTTATTGTTCCGCGTAAGCTCTTCACGCGACGTGTTTATTTTTGACAAGAAGAAACTGGGCTCTGCCAGACTCGTTATGTGGTTTTCGCAACATTAATTCAGAAAACTGATAGAGCATTCACGGTCCGTTCTGGAGAACGTGAGTTATGCTCCCCGGGAACGACCGTTGTTGACAAAGCTTCCATGGTGACAGCTAGCTCTAGTGTTAGGCGGTATTCGATATCGATAACGATATATCGATATGTCGGACCAAATATCGATAACGAATATCGAAACGTAAATATCGATATCGAAAACGATATCTGTTCATTTATAATCATTGTAAGTAATCCAATATAAGTTACATTTATATATCCGAAATTGGAGCAATATGTTTTTCGTAATTCAGTTTTTATTTATCCGAAGAATGACCTAATGCAAGATGCTTTTTTTATCACAATTTTGCTCTTAAATTTTGGTGAAACGAGACGTGTACTGTAGCGAAACATGGTACGGAAATATCGATATCGATTCTCGAATATTGACACTGAAAATATCGATATATCTTAAAATCCAAATACCGCCCAACACTAGCTAGCTTGAACTCACCTCTTTTCACTAAGAGACTAGTGTTGGGTTGGGCGATAATTGGATTTTTCGATAAATCGATATTTTTACTTTCGATAACCGATATCGGTATTTCGATACCACGTTTCGCTACAGTATACGTCTCGTTTCGCCAGAATCTAAGAAAAGAATTGTCGTAAAAAGCATCTTGCATCATCTCAAACTTCGAATACATAACAAGAGCCGGAAGCTCGTATGACACTTGCAAGGCTTGGTAAAAGGATGAAAGTAGGAATCCGCCAACTCCTGGGTTTGTTGTGATCGTTTGCAAGATAAACTCTTGATGGAAATCAGAGAGTGTATCGTTTGGAAGAAAGTTTGTTTTAACTTGATGCGCACTTTACGGGCGCTAGAAACTCACCTGTAGTCACAGCCCTTGAGGCAAAACTGATCCTGGGCCCATTTAGAATCATGAATGTTTGGAAAAAGAATTTTATTTTGTTTTCGGTTAAGATGTGCACTTTAGAAATTCATTTCGAAGCAAAATCCTTGAGGCACAAATGATCATGGGCTCATGGAGATCATAAAAATGTAGATTTTGCTTTAAAGTACTTTTTGCACTTTGCGGTAGGGATGGCCCGATCTGGGAAATGACAATTTCTAAGCCTATCTTGTCAAGTCTCTAATGTTCAAACCAAGTTTCTTCGTCCTAGCAAATCTGGAAGTACGTTCGACCACCGGAATTCCTGACCCGTCTCCAATTCCCCTCAGCGTAGCCTAATCCGGTCCTGTTCTGTCACTGACGTTTCTAGGGCTTACGCTTGTTCTTCCCACCAAGTGTCTACCCAATCGCTACACTCCAAGCGTGTCGAAAATTCCCCCCCCCCCGACCCCCCCACATTGATCGGATCCTGTCCGCACTTGAAATGGGACATTAGAGACATGAGTTCTTTCCGAATATCAAGTTTCATTAAGATCTGATCACCCGTTCAAACGTTGGGCATACCTCAAGATTCCGGGTTCCCGCTCCCTCCACTCTCTCACGATGGTCAAATCGGAAAAATTACTGTTCTTGAGTTCCTTGAGAGTCCCTGATATGCCTGTCAAGTTTCATCGTTCTATCACATGTGTAAGCATCTTAAGTCGGGATCACAGGAATTCCGGAACCCTCCCTCCACCTCCCTCCATAGTGCTCGGATCCGGTCCGGTCTTGCATCCATGTCTCTAGGGCCTGTGCTTGTTCTTCCCACCAAAAAAGATCCGACTCACCGCTCAAAAGTTATAAATACGTCAATATTTCTGATTCCCCCTCCCTCCACTCCCCGCACGGTGGTCGGATCGGGGAAGTTTGGTCGGGTCCCTGATAACACCTGGCAAGTTTCATCCAGCTAGCACATCTGGAAGTACCCTAACTCGCGATCACCGGACTAACCGACCGATGGAAAAGTGATCGATATATGGCACTTGGCCGGAAAGGCAAGTGCCATAACCATAAAAAACTGAATTACGAGAAACATATTGCTCCAATTTTAGATATATTAATGAAATTTATGTTGGATTATTTACAATAATTATAAATGTACAACTATCGTTTTTGACAATTACATGTCGATTCGATATCAATATTTGGTCTGTTATATCGATGTATTGTTATCGATACCGAATATCGCATAACACTACTAAGAGACGGAAATGAGCTATATCAAAGTGCAGAACTATTCTTTCCCAACATGGTTTATGTGTCTCGTCTTTCTAGATAAATCATTTTTTAAATATCAAATATTATGATCCCTAATTGTAAATACACTTTCAGCCTAAGCTGACTGCGAATCATAGTTGATGTGACAAACGGATACGTCAGCTGAACGATATACCGGCCCTTTTTGGCAAGGCCTTCTTCAGGCTCAAACAGCTGAAGCTGGGAAGTGAACTTGTGAAGAAAAACACTAATGACTCTAGCTGAAGTATCTACTTTTGGTCTGACCAGGCTTGAGACTGAAGAGGACCCTTGCCAAAAAGGGCCAAAATATCGTCTAATAAAGTCCAGCTGACGTTTCCGTTTGTCACTATCAACTATACCCTTAACTGTCTATATTTTATAGAAAAATTGTATGGCACTTGCAGCCTCTGGCTCAAGTGCCATATACCGATCTCATTTCCGTCTGTGGGTCTGTCGGTCGGTCGGTTGGTCGGGCGGTCTGTCCCACGATTGCGAGTTAGGGTACTTCCAGATGTGCTAGGACGATGAAACTTGGCAGGAATATCATGGACCCGACCAAACTAACTTGGAAATAATCAGTTTCCGATCCGGCCATCTGGGAGTGAGTGGAGCGAGGAGGTATCCGGAAAATAGAGTCGTACACGTAACTTCCGAACGGGTGATCGAATTCGAATAAACTTAATAACTGAATAGTAGACATGTCTCCGTTCGGACCAGATTCGACAGCTGTCGGGAGTTGAGGGAGGCAGGAACACCCTGAATCTCGAAAAACGATTAGAATGGAGGGATCGGAGTGAAACTTGGTGGGAAGAACAAATATCTGCTCTATACCAAATCTTATCCACAATTGGACTGGATCCGGGCACGGGGGGGGGGGGGTCTGGAATTACAGCGATAGTGGTTTTGGGGATTTTCACAACAAAACTTAGCAGACATATCTGACTCGGGAATACAAATTTTCTCGATTCGATCATCGTAGGGGAGTGGGGGGAGGGGGAATCCCTAATGTTGAGTCATGCGTAACTTTGGAACGGGATCGGATCGGAACTTAATAGTTGAACAGAGGACAGAGGACATGTCTCTGATGTTCTTTTTCATGTCGGGACCAGATCCGACAACTGTTGGGGGGCGGACTGACAAATACCTGACCCGCTTGGACTGGACACACCGGGATGGAACTACGTGGGAATAACAAACAAATGCTCTAGATGAATCACTTAAAGAACCGGACTGGATCCGGGCACTGTGGGGGTAGTTGGACGGGGGGGAGGTCCGGAATTCCAGTGATCGCAAATTAAGGTACTTCCAGATGTGCTAGGACGATGAAACTTGGCTGGAACATTAGAGATTCGACACGATTGGCTTAGAAATCGTCACTTACCAAATCCGACGATTCCTTAAACTACTAATCTTAACCGTAAATAAAAAATAAATAAACAAGAGCTACGAGCTCATATGGCACTTGTTACGAGTAGGTGGTGCAATGTGAGAAGCGAGAAAGTGAATCTGAGCATTTTTCCGGGAATTCCGATACCCCTCCCCACCGTGCTTGGATCCGATCCAGACCCTAAAACATGTCGTCTAAGGCAGACAATCTGTCTACCCCCCCCCCAACTCCCCCAACCATGGCCGCATGGGTTCGTTTGAGTCGGACCATTTTTTCGCATCCAACGGGAAGTCAGTAATATCCAGATTCCCCCTCCCTCGACTCCCCGAAAAATGGTCGGACCCAGGACTGGAAGTCTTTCCAAGGCTTCTTGTGTCGAGTCCTGAAGTCTACTTAGTCAGGTCACTAAGATGCCTGCCTAGTTTTATCGTCCTTAACACATCTGGAAGTATCCTATCTCGCGATCAACGGAATTCCGGTAAATCCACTCCAACTCCCCCCAAAGAGCTCGGTTATGTCAACGATGTATCTAGTGTTTGCTTGGTGTCTTCCCACCAAATTTTATCTTGATCCCTCCAGTCATAGCGTTTCCCAAGCTTTCCGGTTTCCCCCTCCAGCTCCCCCCAAAAGTCACCGGATCCGGTTCGGATTTGAAGTGGGTCGTCTGAGACACGAGATCTTTCCAAATATCAAGTTTCATTAAGATCCAATCACCCTTCAAAAGTTATAAATACCTCAAGATTCCGGATTCCCCCTCTCTCCACTCCCCCCGCCATGCTCGGACCGGGGAAGTGACTATTTCCAACTTAATCACTTGTGATCCCTGATATGCCTGCCAAGTTTCATCGTACTGGCTTATGTGGGAGTGCCCAAACTAGCAAAACTGGACCGATGGACGGACAGAAATTGCGATTGCTATATGGCACTTGGCCGAAGGGCAAGTGCCATAAAACTTTAAAGCAAACTATACATTTTCATGATCCCAATGAGCCCATGATTATTTTGTCTCAAGGGTTTTGCTTGCAAATGAATTTCTAGCTCCCTTAAACTGCGCATCTTAACCGCATAGTCAAACAAAAGCTACGAGCTCATATTGCACTTGTTACAAGTAGGTGTTGCAAGGAAGTAGATGAGAACGTCACAAAATACCTCCTTCATTCTCCTAGGATCGGACTTCGAAATAAGATATCTAGTTTCACTCGAGGATGAGCATTCCCGGGATCGCCTCGGTATCATATAGAACAAATGTCAGGGCACAATATTTCCGGTACTCGTCCCCCCAATGCCGTCGGCCAGGCGGTAAAAAATAACCGAGTCGGTGCGACGCCGCGATTTTTCGCCAAAACAGTTGATTTTTTCATGAAAACAGTCGGTTTTTCTGAAAATTGGTCGATTTTTTGTCAAAATAGTTGGTTTTTCTGAAAATCCGTGAATTTTTTCAAAAAATGTCACTTTTATTGTTGAAAACAGTCGTTTTTCTACAGAAAAAGTCGGTAAAAATTACAAGCCAGTCGGTAAATTCCTCGTCCCCCCCCCCCCCAAACATTTTGGCTAGTAACGCCTCTGGTCCAGACACATAAATTGATCATCTAAAGCATCTTCTCTTACCGGCTATCAAGTTTCGCTTGAGTATTACCATTTTTTGCGAAACTACAGTACTCCCCCCCCCCCCCCCGTGTTCAGATCCGGTCCGGATCCTAAACTATGTCATCTAGGAAACATCGTATATCTACTCTTCAAGTTCATTCAAATCCCTCCACTCGTTTGACCCCTATGCAAGCCACAAAATTTCTGGGACTACCAACCCTGTGGCCAAATACGACTAGGAAACATAGACCTCGTATCTCTGACATCTCCTCTTCTCGTCCCTTCAAGTTTGAGTCCAATCGAACATACCTGCAAATTTCCGGTTTCCAGTTCATCCTCCTCCTACCATGACCAGATCCGGTCTGAACCGTAAAAAACGAACTAGGTCGCATAAAATCTCGGTACATTGGTTTGATTTTTGTGCATGTCACAAAGCTTGTAGATACTTCTCCCCTCTAATTCTTCCAACCACTGCCGCACGTGGTTCGGAGTCATGTCTTGCCTGTCTAGGTCATTAGTTCTTATCACCAGAAAAGTTTTACTCGAATCGGAACAACCGTTTGCAACCTACACAGATCAGTAATTTCCGGATTCCCCTCCCTTCAACTCCACCGAAAATGGTCAGATCAAGAAACGGATTTTCCTAAGGAATTCTTTCAGGTCCATTAGTCTATTTGGTTGGGTCACTAATATGCCTGCCAAGTTTCATCGTCCTTACCACATCTGGAAGTATCTTTACTCACAATCACCGGAATTCTGGAAAACCCCTCCAACTCCCCCCAAAGAGCCCCGATATGGTCTAGTTCTGTCAAGAACGTATCTAGGGCTTATATTTGTTCTTCCCATCAAATTCCATCTCGATTCCTCGACGCTAAGCGTTTCACGAAAATTCCGGTGCCCCCTTCGACTCCCCCCACAAGTATCGGATCCGGCCCGGACTTGACATCGAACATCGGAGACGACACTTCTTTCCACTTGTGAAGTTCCATTCAAATCGGACGCCCGTTCGAAAGTTATGAATGCCACTAGATTCCGGATTCCCCATCCCTCCACTCCCTCCACGATGGTCTGATCATGTAAACTACTATTCTCAAGTCAGTTTGTTCGAGTCCTTGATACGCCAGCCCAATTTCATCGTCTTAGTACATCAGGAAGTACCACACTCGCAGGGTCACCAGAATTCCGGACCCCCCCCCCCCAACTTCCCCCACAGTGCCCGAATCCGGTTCTGTTATGTCAATGATGTATCTACTGTTTGCCTGGTGTCTTCCCACCAAGTTTCATCTCGAGCCCTCCACTCATACCGTTTCCAAAAATTTTCGGTTGCCCCCTCCAGCTCCCCTCCCCCCCCAGAAACTCACCGGATCCGGTCCGGATTTTAAGTTGGTCGTCTGAGGCACAAGATCTTCCCAATTACAAGTTTCATTCACCCGTCCAAAAGTTATAAATACATCAAGATTCCGGATTCCCCCTCCTTCCACTCCTCCCACGATGCTCGGGTCGGACAAGTGACTATTTCCGACTTAATCACTTGGGGTCCCTAATATGCCTGCCAAGTTTCATCGTCCTAGCTTATGTGGAAGTGCCCGAACTAGCAAAATCTGGACAGACCGACCGACCGACCGACGACGGAAGGACAGAAATTGCGATCGCTATATGGCACTTGGCCGAAGGGCAAGTGCCATAAAAATCACTTTAGATCGAACTATACATTTCGGCACATGGTCGTTTGTGCCACAAGGATTTTGCATACAAGTCAATTCCTAGCACCCTTAAAGTACGTATCTTAACCAAACAAAAATGTTGACCAGACGATATACATTAATGATCCCCAGGGGCCCACTATCGTTTTTGCCTCAGGGGTTTTGCTTATAGGTGAACTTCTAGCGCCTTTGAAGTACGCATCATTACAGCCAAGTTCAAAAATAAAATACTTTTTACCAAACGATGCATTCGTGATTTTCAAGGGTCCATGATCATCTCAAGGGTTTTGCTTACAAGTGATTAGAACAAACCGACAAAAATACAAATTCCAGATTTCATCCTCTGAACCAGCCCTGCAAGTGCCAGCTGAGCTTCTAGCTTTTGTTCTTGTTTAGAACAACGATAGTTTAAGCCATAGTTGTTTATAAATATTTGTGACATGTCATTGCAATAAGCCATGCATGACTGAAATAAAAAAAAACGACTGAAATGACCCGTTACAGTTGTCAAGGGTCGTATCAAAACCTGGACTTGTTAAAGCACACCACGCACTACTTACTGTGTATGTTCCAATCTTCAAAACGATCTGAATGCTGCAAAACTAAGCTCTTCTGTTAACAAATTATCCGCGGCTTTAGCTGTTTTAACCCTTCTCCCAAGCCCATTGACTTAGAGCAAACACTCGGCATAATTCAGAGAAGGGTTTTACGCACCAATAGCATGTTACACGAAAACTCGTGGGGGAGCATAATGCTCATTGAAAATAGTGAAAAATGGCAAGAGTAAGGATAAGTGAAATATCGTTAGCGGGCTTAGATAGAATTTAAGATATGAAATGTGGGTCTCCTGGCTTATGAATTAATGAACACAATAAGTAACCTGCACTGGCATAATAGGCACGACAGGTCCTTTAATGCTAATCTAACCTTACGCTTCTGTTTCGAACAAACCGACCTTCTGTTGTGTCCATGATTAAGATAGGTCACGACTTCATGCATCAGACATTTTCATCCCCAGTAGCAGCTAACTTCGAAGATATACTGTGGAACGCAGCAAAAAAAAAGTACAACCTCCCCTGTTTTCCCGATGTGTGCAGACCGCATCTTAGCTGTCTAGACATTTTCTAAGCCCGCACGTTTGTCTCGCTTTAAATATCCCGAGGTTATATCTATATATTTTATGTGTAACCCGCCAAACGCAAAAGCTGGTAGCGGAGTAAAGAGAACAACGAAAAACAACACAAGAGAAATAACAGTAGAAACACACAAAATTTAGACAAAATTTCTAACTGGGCCTGAAAAATCGGCGTTGTTAATGGGCGTCTCCAGGATCAGTAAGCCCCGTTTCCGACGCATGGAAAGCAGAGGTATTTGCGCTACTCCCTAGTGTTATTTTGCTCTGCTTCGAGCATACCATTTCGGTAGGCCTACTAAGTATTCTCTGATTATCAAGAAATCCCTACGTTGCAGAATAACGGATTACATCCAGGGTTGCCACATGTCGCACGATAGTATGAATTTTCACTCTATTTGGTTTTAGTCACTCTTGTCCTACCTAAGACACAAAATTCGATCTATTTCAGAAAACTTCCATCTGTGCCATTTTCTGCAGTGAGTCCGACCAAAAGTGACTATTCCACGTTATATAATGAAAATAAAAAATTAAGATGGGCTATGTCACTTTTGCAGCAGTGATCCCGACCAAAAGTGACCATTTCTCGTTTTTTCATGAAAGTAAAATTTCACTCTGTTTTCGATCAAAAGTCACTCTCTAAATTGACCTGACCTGCAACTGACTACAGTGACGGAAGCCGAGTCAAGGGGCTATTACAAGATATATATACAAGATACACGTTTCGATTGTGCGCACAGTTTTCAAATATTGTACATCGAACCATCGCTTCCGAGAGCGGAAGGTCTGGACAGAGCCGACATGGGCCAACAAGAAAATTACTAATTTGACTGGGCAAGTAAAGTAAGTTGCATTGATAGTACTGATATTCTTCTATCCTAACGATTCCTCTCGTCGCCCCAATAAGTCCCGAAGGAATGGCGATAGTTAGGCTTTAATAACAAGAGCTGTCAGCTTATACGGCACTTGCAAGGGTAAGTGGCATAAACTAAGGTTTGCAATGTCAAGGTCGTATGACTCTTTCCAGACCCATTCCAGCTCCACCGAAGAATAGGATATTCCTACAGGGTATAGGTAAATTTTTTCGGAAAAAAGGTATATTTGACAAGACCAAAGGTTTCGATGGGATCCCAAAATTTTAATATTTGCTCCCGACAATTCGGTCTTGTAGATATTGGGTCTTCAACAGACTTCTTAAAACTTTTTACTTTTAACATTTACAAACAGGTTAAGGCCAATGGTAATAATTGGAGAAGATCAAGTTCATATTTGACAGTGCAAACCGGATACCTCAGCTGAATTTCAACAAGTTCAGATATATTCAAATATCCGTTTTGCGCTGTCAAATATTCAAATATTTGATTCAGCGTATGCTTTACCCTATAGTCTACGTCGTATCTCCTTCCTTCCTTACTTCTGCCCAAGTTCCAGTTTCGGCCAGATTCCGGACAAACTACTTGTCTGACGAAAAAATAAAGCTCATAAACGAATTCAGCATGCCTCCTTAACCCTACATCCAACCTCTAATCAACTTCAGATTAAACTTTTCCTTTTAACAAATTTTCAGGTATTAGCAGGATTCCGAGCGATCTATACATCCGGTGAGGAAATGATTGTCATATGCGAATTTAGCATGTCTTCTTACCCAACAATAAAACATCTTATTAAATTTAAATAAAACTTTGACTTTTAACAAATTCTCCGGTTTTGGCCGGATTCCGGCCGAACTAGTTGTCCGGCGTATATTCGTATGTTCGTATGTTGATATTCGGACTCAGCACGTTTTCTTGACCCTGAATCGAACCTCTAATCAACTTCATATTAAACTTTTACTTTTCACAAATTTTCCGTTTTCACCGGATTCCGGGTGAACTATTTGTCCAGCGAAAAGTTCATATAGCATATCTCCTTACCACTAAATCAACTATCTCAATAGCTTTCAAAAAATATTTTGTTCGCCCCTTAATTTGAAACCCCTCCCCCACCCTCAAATATAGGGCTACAGAGCCCATCTTCAAACTTGACCTGTACTTTGACCCAAAGGATCTTCCTATTAAGTTTCATCAAAATATCTCAATCCCTTGAGAGTTATCATGCGGTCAGACGGACAACTTTTGTGATGTCATAGGTATCCCTCCACTTACGTTTTGGGATCCCAAAAACATGTTCTGGGTACAGTCGTTGGAAGCTTCACTTTTTAACGAAAGCTGAAATGAAAAGCCGAACGTGTGAATTTATATATACGAATTTGCATTAATCTCAGAAGATGCATTACAATTAGTTTAATACCGGTTCTATTCTGTGCTGGTGGGAAAAGTACGCCGCTGCCGCGAAGTTATCCTGCCCACAGACGGACGGATAGACAACAGATGGACATACATAAGACGGAAGAACAAAACTTGCAAAGTCATAAGGCGTATTCTCGCCGTTTCCCGAGGACTTCACTTGAGGAGTCCCCGCGTTTTTGTTTGTCCCGGCGACTCACTCCCCGTATTCTCGCAAGTCCCCACAGACGGGGAATGCTCCGATTATCATCACCATCATCAAAAAGGACTCCCTTTTAGATTCAGAGGGGAATCAATTTGTGCTGGTGTAGGTGTAATGTAAAATTAATTAAGAACAATCAGAATAAACAAAACCAAAAATAAAGTGGATCCAGACTAATTTCGTCAACTGCATATTCCTTTTTAAAAGAAAATTCATTTTTGAAGCATTCCCCGTGTTCTCGTTGTTTTCCGGACGCGGAGTCCACGTGGAGTCAGTCCCTCTATTCTCGCCGTTCCCTTCGATTCCCCGAGGAGTCCTCGGGGAACGGCGAGAATACGCCTATAGATACTAAGAAGGTTTTGGGATCTCGACAACATGAAATGATTTTATTCAGCCAAACAAGTTTGTAAAGGAGTCAGTACTTACATTGGCACTGATATCCCTGCTTTCCAAAGCCCCTGAAAGAAGAATTTGAGCGTTATCAAAGGCAAATAGCTGTGGCTAAAGTAATGCTCGCACAAGGATGTGTCTATGTTGGAACTACTGTTCGAGATTTTCTTCTTCTACTTCTAGAATATACCCATTACGATCCACTGACCCTCTCTGACTTTTTCTGTCTGTGGTCGGTTGACTCTGCAGTCCTCCTTTATATTGTAATATACAAGGATGCCAGTAGTTCCAGAATTTGTGTGAAAACCTCGATTCTTCTTTCCTCGGCATCTTGTGGGTGTGGCCTTGGCGGACAGCTTGTCGCTTTAACACGTAGAACAATCTTCAAATGTTCCGTGAAAAGAGATGTGTTTCCGACGAGTTGGCCACTTTGAGTGTACACCAGGCGCCCGGTGCTTCGGTTCCCAGCCGGTGCCGTAACCGGTCGCCACGTGTCACAATATTCAAATCGAAATATTCCAAAGCGTTGGAAGATGAACGGCTTAATCAGTGTTGCCAGATTGGCTTATTTTTACGCCAAACTGGCTTATTTTGTTGGTGACTGTCGTGACAAGTTTTGGAACTGGCTTGTGGCTTAAAACTTGGCTATTATTCTTTTGAGCTGGCTTATTTTTTGGCGTAATTTGCTTTTTCGTGAAGAAATTATATTATTGACAATCCATTTGAGATGAATCCGATTCTCGAACGAAGTTGGAGCCTCTATGCTCACGGAAGATCAAAATCACGTATTAACTCTATCGTCAAAAGAGTAAGCATTGTTCAAATTGGTATGGGTATAAGGCGAATAAGGGATTTCTTCTAGAGCCTGTTCTGTACCCTGGCTGCGACCAGGGATTCATCGAATGACATTACATGATCCTACTGAACCTTGCGAAGGGCTGGCCACATAACCAGCATAGTTGCTCCACTAATAACGTAGAGAAACGAATTTGGAAAAATCCTTATTCAACGACTGGCAGCCAGAATTCGGACAGGGGTCTTGCGCTAAAGGTCTTGAAATCGATGAGTGAGTTGGCTCTCGCAGCACAGCAACAAAATTTAATTCTTAGTTTTTTTTACATTAAAGTATCGAAATTTATAACGCGTGTCATTCCCAATCTGGCCCACGATACTTCCCATCCCTGTCTAAAGTGGTAGAATGTTCGGACTTCGATAAAATGTGGCTCATCAAACCAGAGGCGTTACTAGCCAAAATGTTTGGGGCATGCAAGGCATTTACCGACTGGCTGGTAATTTTTACCGACTATTGTGGCAGAAAAACTACTGTCTTCAAGAAAAAAAAACATAGTTTTGAAAAAAATGCGTCCCCCCCCCCCCCCGTCGTGACGTCCCTTCATCAAACAGGAAACTGGAGATCCGTCCCAGGGACGTATTGTGGTTCGTGATAGCCGATTATGACCCTGGAACGGACTTGTGATGAAGAGAAAAGTACGATTGTGTTCCTTGTGAATCTTTCGTAGCCCTTTAAGTGCGTACGGTCGTTATTAAGTAATGCATCATTCCGTCCAACCAGTACATTAGGGCTGGGGCACAATTTTAAGAATTTGTTCTGACAATAACTCTATTGCGCCAAAAAGAACCTGTGAATGAATCCAACTGTTGACATTAAAACGCCATCGGTCACAGAGTATCATTACAGTAATCAGAGGTATGACTCAGTGAAAGTATGGGATACATAAATTGCAGCGCACACACGGACAGTGCTCAAACTAACACAGGAGATTGTCATTAATTTTTCCGGTACCGTTGCACAGGAACGAGCATTTTCTGCAGATAGCGCGCGGGAATTTCTGTAAAGTCTCTAGAGTTTCACATGGGGTAGCGGTTTCTCGCAATTCTACTAAATGCATCCTCAAAATAATCGCTACACTGGAACTGAACTTCCTCAAGCCAGGGAACGAATTGGAAGTTGGATGATGCCCGTAGGATCAAGGGACCTGAATAGTGATGAGCATTTCTATAAAAAACGGCCGTCAAAACTTGGACACCTTTATAAGTAAAGTTAGATTTGGGCAAAAATTTGTCTGGCTTATTTTTGGCTTGTTTTTCAAAGACTGCAGCTTACTTTTTGGTTCACAATCTGGCAGCACCGCGCTTAATTTACGGCCGATACTGCTTGTGCCGGCCGGCGACAATCAAGGGCGTACTTTGTACACCATGCTTCGGGGAGTGGGTAATCCCTCGTCTGTCCCGGTCTCAGAAAATAACGTCGTCTTAAGCGGATAGTAAACGTGAACATTTCTTGGTGTCAGGCTGAACTGCAGAATAATCTTATTTCCTGTAGGGAAACTCAACACAGATAATGCAGAAGGTTTAGAAACAGTAAACATTCTCGTAAGGACTGATTCTCTCTGGTTCATCTAAACACAGCTCTTAATCGTCGTCGAAGTGATGCCTTATTTTTTGTAACGGAAGTTCATGGGGGTTACTATTGATTTGTATAGGAAAGGCATGTTTCTGGACTCGCAGTGAAAAAAGAAACAATTCTGGATATTCGGTCGTATTTTGGAGCGCACTGTCATATCACGGATCCACGGGCCCAAAATGGAGCTATTTGGCTATTCAGTTAAACCTGAAACGTTATTCGAGGGTTATTGTCAAACTCTTGAGGTAATCTGGAAATCCCCTTGCTGAGAATCATCCATTTCTTGTCCTTAGCTTACCGACTCATGAATTCTAGTCCAGAGCCACTATGCGGTTTAGCTCGTATAAGTTGATCATTTATCATCACCATCATCAACTTTTAAATAAGACTCTGCTAAGATATGTGTTTAACTATTCTCCTCTAACTGAAAAAAGGTACAAGCCTCCCTGCCAACGAGTGCTGCTTACATAAAGCTTCTCTTTTCTGTTTATTGGCTAATGGTCTATCGTACTATCTCTTTCTAATGGATCCTGATAATGAGGCGAGGAGGGAACATGGAATAATCCGTTTGAAGCGATGAACTGGTAGCGTGCTACAGCGATCTGAGGGAAACAACTCACTGAGACAGTGCAACCTACCAAACAACAAGAGCTGTAAGCTCATATGGCACTTGCAAGCATACGCGGAGGGTGAGGGTAACAGGTAAGATTTGTTCCGGTCCCACCGCTCTAAGCTTGTTCCGAGATTTTCGATCCCCCTCCGATCCTGCCCCCCCCCCCCCCCTCAGAGTTATCGGATCCGGTCTGGGACACCAAATCGACACCTGTCAAGTTTTGTTTGTGTCTGATGTCTCGTTCGAAAGTTATGCTTGCCTCAAGATCCCAGATTTCCCATCCCTCCCCCCCCCCCCTCTCCCGATGTTCGGATCGGGGAAATGACTTTTCTAAAGTCAACGTTATCGGATCCCTGGAAAGTATGCCAAGTTTCATCGTCCTAGGTACCCCATATGTCCGGTACCCCACTTTAACTCCCCCCACAGCTGGCGAATCCGGTCCGGAAGTAAAACGGGACATGCTAGGCATGCGTTCTTCTCACATATCAAGTTTCATTCACATCCAATCACTCGTTCGAAAGTTACCCATGCCTCAATATTTCAGATTCCCCCTCCCTTCACTACCCCCATGATGGTCAAATCGGTCAAGTGACTATTGCCAAGTCAGTTTGGTCGGTTCCTTGGTACGCCTGCCAAGTTTCGTCATCCTAGCATATCTGGAAGTACCTTAACCCGTGACAACCGGAAATCCGGGATCCAGCCTATATCGCGCCCCCCCCCCCCCCCACAGTGTCCGGATCCAATCCGGTTATGTCAACGATATATCAAGGATATGTGCTTGTTCTTCCCACCAAGTTTCATTCCGATCCCTCCACTCTAACCGTGTCACGACATTTCCGGTACCCCCCCCCCCTCCAACTCCGCCAACAAGTGTCGGATCCGGTTCGGACGTAAAAAGGGACATGAGAGGCATGTTTTCTTCCCACATATCAAGTTTCATTCAGATCCGATCACCCGTTCGAAAGTTAGGCATGCCTTAATATTCCGGATTCCCCCTCCCTCCACTCCCCTCACGATGGCCGATTTGGGGAAGTGACAATTTCCAAGCCAGTTTGGTCGGATCCCTGATATGCCTGCCAAGTTTCATCATCCTAGCACATCTGGAAGTACCTTAACTCGCGATCACCGGACCGACCGACCGACCGACCGACGGAAAAGTGATGAGTGAGTGGCCGGAAGGCAAGTGCCATAAAAACGGATCTGACTCAACATTGGCACTACTGGCCACTTAGGAAGCCAGGCTTTGACTTGACGGTGTAAAAAGTGATCGATAACTTGTGGGACTATTTATTGTAAAAGTCTGAAACCTTCGGGATCTCATTTCTGATTTAAACTTGCTCGAAAATCATGATTAAACAATAAAAAAAGGGTCAGAAAAACGTTTCCAATAACTTACAAGTTCTGACTAGTTCACAAACTCGGATAATTCAGTCTTGTCAAAAAAGCTCACTGTGTTAAATTATTTTTGTTTCCTTTTCCTCAACAATGGTGTTGAATATACGTTTCGTTCGATAAGCCGCAATCTGTCTACAGAAAATTCCCGCTCTTCCGATTTCAACTTAAGACCTTGTGCTGGACGAGTATTCTGAATCTCCATGACACGTCAGTCTTGCCACGACTGGCTACCTATTGGCATCGAGAAGGTATACTCAACGATGAGGCATTAACACGATACATTTGTTTTTATCGTCCCATCGTTTACTGGACGGAAATAACTGTCCACCCCAACCTATTCAGACGACTTGTCGTCTGGCGGCTTGCGAGAGTCCTTCGAGTCCAACATGATTTGGCGGTGGGGCAGGGTCATTATTTCGTAGGTCTCACCAGGCGCAAAAAGGTATTGGTCAAAGCTCAACAGAATACGGGATTTCATATCGAGGTTGACCTTTAACCTAAATTAAGTTTAGCCCTAGTCAACCTTTCTTTGTTCTGGCTTAACAGGAATTCCTATTATCTCTTTCCGCTGATATCACAGACCAATAAAAACAGCAAATCGTCAGGAAAGTTGTTATTCCAATGAGAAATCGGAGCTGAAAGCTCATATGGCACTTGCAAGGGTAGTTAGCATGTGTATCAACTAAGGGCTAAGGCTCGCGTTGTCACGGGTCGATGGACGGGTTTTGTACTTTCCGCGGTCTGTATTCGGACGTTCATCCTACCTATTATTAAAACTTGTTGAACGTCCGTATGTAATAGGCGGGTGACAAGTCAATCCAGAATGCGAATCAGCGATGGATGATCGGGTCAACCTTCTAACTCCCCATGGGTCTCGCTATGGCGCATGTTCCTGTTCCTAACGGATGTGTCAAGTTTAATCTTCGCGTTTACAGTTGGTTTCTTTTTTCTGGTTAAGCTGTTTCCTGGGATCCCTACCTAACTCCCCCAACAGTGGCCGGATCAAGTCCGTCTGGATCTGTCACATCACACCTAGCTTCGACATGTGCTCTTGCCAACTGTTAAGTTTCACCAGGATCGGATTACCTGTTCGGAGTTATACATGCACACAGGACATCCTGGATGACTTGCGGATAACATCCTGGATAACACTCCAGCTCCACCCACAGTGCCAAGATCCAGTCGGAATACGTAAAACTACTTATTCGAGAGTATGGATGACACAAGATTTCCGAAAAAAATTCCGGTCCCTTGCCAAACTCTCCCACAAGGCCTACTTTCATGTCCATGACCTGTGTGCGTCCCAAGGGATCCATCACTATCCCTCCAACCTTTTGGTCCCTAAGCGTATCACAAAGTTTCCGATACTCCCACTCGGACTCCCCCCCCCCCCCCCCCATGCCAAGGTGTGATCTGGATAAATCTAAGGATATATCTCATCTCTAAAGCAATTTCTTGCTACGACCAACCGAGTTTCACTAGAATAAGAACACTTCCGAAAAATATGCGGTATCCCCCACACCTATGCCGGATCCGGTCCTGGCCTCGCAATAACATATCTAGAGCCCATAAACTTCGAAACCTTCAAGTTTCATCCGAATCCCTCCGTCCCTTTGGTCCCTGCGAACGTTACTAAACTTCCCCCCTCGAACTTGGTCACATGCGGTTCGGAAGCACGAACGAACATCTCAGACACCTGCTTCTACCACTCAAATCGAGTTTCACTCGAATCGGTTTACAACTTACGCGGGTTACAAGACCCTGTATTCCCAGTTCCTCCACCGCCACAAGGAGGATCGGATCCGGGAAAAGAAGGTTTAGTTCAGCAGTGGGTCGCGCCTTTATTAAGCTTCAGCGTCCTAGCGTATCTGCACGTGCCTGAACTAGCAAAACCGGGACAGACCCACAGACACTACGATCGCTATATATCACTTGAGCCGAAGGATGACTGTGTTATCGAAACTGAACTGAGTTTTGACTGAACTTGATCATCAGCCCGTTCGGGAGTTAATGGCAACTCAGGATGTTCTAATGGTCTTTTAGTTCTGTTTTGTGATATTAGCGTCAACGAACAAGACCAAAGGTTTCGATGGGATCCCAAAAATTCAATATCTGATCCAGACAACTGAGTCTTGTCTTAGCCAGATCCAGTCTTCGCCAGACTCCTTGAACATTTTTACAATTAAAATTCAGAAACAGATTAAGGCCAAATAGCTAATCACCTGAGAAAACCAAGTTCAGATTTGGATTCAGCATGTGTGTTTACCCCTATAAGTCATATCTGTTTTGACGAAAACTTCCTGCCACTTCTGCCAATTTCCCGGTTCCGGCCGAACTCCAGAACTACTTGTCCGGCGAAAAAAGAAAGCTCAAAGACGAAATCAGGGTATCTTCTTTCCCCAGTAATGAACATCTAATCAACTTCAAATAGAAATTTAGCTTATAACGAATTTTCCGATTCCAGCCGGATTCGGGTCCAACTATATGTCCGGGTAAAATACGATTGTCATACAGGGACTCAGCGTCTCTTCTTACCCCTAAATCGCTTATCTAATCAACTAGAAATAAAACTTTGACTTCCAACAGTTTTCCGGTTTTGGCCGGATTCCAGACGAACTACATGTCCGGGTAGAAACTTGTTTTCACATAAGTGTTCAGCATGTCTTCTTGCCCTAAATCGAACATCTAATCAACTCCAAATAAAACTTTTAATTTTGACAAACTTTCCGGTTTGGGCAGCATGTCTTCCTACCTCTAAATCGAACATTTAATCAACTTCAAATAAAACTTTTACTTTCAACAAACTTTCCGGTTTGGGCCGGATTCCGGGCGAAATACTTGTCCGTCGGGAAAATAGTTTTCACCATCGTCTTCAGCATGTCTTCCTACCCCTAAATCGAACATCTAATCAATTTCAAATAAAACTTTTACTTTCAACAAACTTTCCGGTTTGGGCCGGATTCCGGGCGAAATACTTGTCCGTCGAGAAAATAATTTTCACCATCGTCTTCAGCATGTCTTCCTACCCCTAAATCGAACATCTAATCAACTTCAAATAAAACTTTTACTTTCAACAAACTTTCCGGTTTTGGCCGGATTCCGGGCGAACTACTTGTCCGATGACAAAATGGTTTTGACCATCGTGTTCAGCATGTCTTCTTACCCCATAATCGACTATCACATTAGCTGTTTCAAAATATTTTGTTTGTCCCTTAATTTGAATCCCCTCCCCCACCCCTAAATGTAGAGCTACAAAGCCCATCTACGCACTTGACTGGTCCGACGACCCAACGAACCCTCACACCAAGTTTCATCAAAATATCTCATTCCCTTCGAGAGTTATCGTGCTTACAGACGGACGGACAGACGGACAACTTTTGCGATGTCATAGGTATCCCTCCACTTACGTTTTGGGATCCCAAAAATAACATACAAGTACATAGTAGCTGCGTTCTTTGTCACGGGAGTTCTCACCGGTGGTCTCCGGTTTTCTTATAAGGCGTTTTTGCATCCACCGTGACTACTCACCGGTCTTATAACCCGTTTTTGAACTAACCAGTGTCCGGTTTTACCTCACCGGTGAGGACTAACCAGAACCTGCTCGGGAGCCCAGCTTAAGCGAGGAGTTAGCCAGTTTTCATCAACTCACCGGTGAACCAAAAGACGCGTTTTATGAGAAGAACCGGACACTGGTGACCGGAGCTTGAGCAAATTCCGGGAACATTTTACGACCCGGCACTTTTGGAATGAGTTACCCAGACACTGATGGTTTTACCCTCACCGTCGAAAACTCCACTGCAGGAGAGCAGCGGCGGAGCAAATATGTAATTCCTATTCTTACGAGTTGCCGATCCCTTCAGCTACCTTTCACCTCTGGTCGTTAGTGACTAGGACCCTAGGAAGTAAAATTCGCAACAATACTAATGTGACGGAGCAGAGAGCACTTTGAGAGCTGGGTCTAGCCGACAGTCTCGATGAAAGGTTCGTTGCCAAAAAGTGGCAGCAGTCCATCTGATTATTTGAATGCTGGTGAAAGTGACGATTATAATAATAACAGGAATTGTATAGGGAAAAGCTCAAGGACCATGAAGACGTTCAACTCAATAATTACAATTGCAATTCGGTTTATTTATCCATAAATATATTTAAACAAAAAAATAGTGCTGGACATGTCATTACAATAAAAAGATCGACCAAGCGATATATTTACAATATAACCTACGATTTATGTATACAATTCACGGTTTAAAATACAATTCATCAAAATACGAAGGTGAATTAAAAAAGTACAAACATAATTCGTCATAATTGTCACTACTATTCTAGTATTTAAACAAGAAATGATTGAGATAATGCACAAATCTGTAAATAGCACTAAAACTAATCAACAAAACCTTTTTGCTTCTAGAAACTCTATTTACAAATTGACAACCTTACTAATAGATAGGGCGGTGCACTTCAGAATTTCAGGAAGAAACTGGGGATGGGACTGAAAAAACCGCACCCGTCGCGAAACAAGACACTCGGAGAATACTCTTGATGACTATCTCTCCTTGCCGATGCAAAATCTCCGGCCTCCCCGGGTATCTAGCAGAAGAAAGGCAGAAGGGGTGTCACAGCTGCTCCCAAAGATCGCAGTGATTGATTGACACAGGATTTGAGTAGTTGAGTTTGAGTCGTACGGACACGCTTACTCCTTCTTCCTGAGAATCGCTGGCATGTTTTGGACTTAGTCATATAGAGCGTGTTCCACCCTACTTATTGTAGTTACTACGCATGACGTCACGGATTCTGACTTTTGGCCGTCAAGGCTGGAACGATTTTTCGATTTTCCAGCAGGATCTCACGCCAGGGGTGAATACGACCAATCACGTTACAGAGATGTGTAGTTACTACGCTTACTACGCTCCCGAGCATGGTAAGCAAATAATAACTATTAGTTACTATTCCGACAAGGTTGGAACGGTCAGCGTAGTAACTTTTCGTGAGGATGGAACGGAAATAGTAACTAATAGTAACTATTGTTAGAAGGGTGGAACACACTCATAGAGTATTCCTCCCAACTAGGGCTCATGCATCATGCATCATACTTGAGCAGCCTTAAAAGTACTTCATAGTTCTGTTCAGTTGACTAGTAAACCCGTTAGAGTCAAGCTCGAGTCCTGTAGCTCGTTTGCAGATTGGTTCCGGCAAACAGGAAAATAAATTCTGGCGCCTCCCAGCTGAGAACAGTAAGGAAAACTCGCCAAGTCTAGATGGTGCCGGATTTTATGTTACAGTTCCGGATTTTATGTTACAATTCCGGATTTTATATTATAATTTCGTATTTTACGTTGCAATTCCGAATATAACAAGACCAAAGGTTTCGATGGGATCCCAAAAATTCAATATCTGATCCAGACAACTGGGTCTTGTCTTAGCCAGATCCAGTCTTCGCCAGACTCCTTGAACATTTTGACAATTAAAATTCAGAAACAGATTAAGGCCAAATAGCTAATCACCTGAGAAAACCAAGTTCAGATTTGGATTCAGCATGTGTGTTTACCCCTATAAGTCATATCTGTTTTGACGAAAACTTCCTGCCACTTCTGCCAATTTCCCGGTTCCGGCCGAACTCCAGAACTACTTGTCCGGCGAAAAAAGAAAGCTCAAAGACGAAATCAGGGTATCTTCTTTCCCCACTAATGAACATCTAATCAACTTCAAATAGAAATTTAGCTTATAACAAATTTTCCGATTCCAGCCGGATTCCGGTCGAACTATATGTCCGGGTAAAATACGATTGTCACACAGGGACTCAGCATCTCTTCTTACCCCTAAATCACTTATCTAATCAACTAGAAATAAAACTTTGACTTCCAACAGTTTTCCGGTTTTGGCCGGATTCCGGACGAACTACATGTCCGGGTAGAAACTTGTTTTCACACAAGTGTTCAGCATGTCTTCTTGCCCTAAATCGAACATCCAATCAACTCCAAATTAAACTTTTAATTTTGACAAACTTTCCGGTTTGGGCCGAATTCCGGTCGAAATACTTGTCCGTCGAGAAAATAGTTTTCACCATCGTCTTCCGCATGTCTCCCTACCTCTAAATCGAACATTTAATCAACTTCAAATAAAACTTTTACTTTCAACAAACTTTCCGGTCTGGGCCGGATTCCGGGCGAAATACTTGTCCATCGAGAAAATAGTTTTTACCATCGTCTTCAGCATGTCTTCCTACCCCTAAATCGAACATCTAATCAATTTCAAATAAAACTTTTACTTTCAACAAACTTTCCGGTTTGGGCCGGATTCCGGACGAAATACTTGTCCGTCGAGAAAATAATTTTCACCATCGTCTTCAGCATGTCTTCCTACCCCTAAATCGAACATCTAATCAACTTCAAATAAAACTTTTACTTTCAACAAACTTTCCGGTTTTGGCCGGATTCCGGGCGAACTACTTGTCCGATGACAAAATAGTTTTCACCATCGTGTTCAGCATGTCTTCTTACCCCATAATCGACTATCACATTAGCTGTTTCAAAATATTTTGTTTGTCCCTTAATTTCAATCCCCTCCCCCACCCCTAAATGTAGAGCTACAAAGCCCATCTACGAACTTGACTGGTCCGACGACCCAACGAACCTTCTCACCAAGTTTCATCAAAATATCTCATTCCCTTCGAGAGTTATCGTGCTTACAGACGGACGGACGGACGGACGGACGGACAGACGGACAACTTTTGCGATGTCATAGGTATCCCTCCACTTACGTTTTGGGATCCCAAAAACGGATAGCACACTAGACGAGGTTGCCCAACCAGAGACCTTATCCAAACCGATTATTGCAGAGAAAATCTACGAGAAACCTAAAAAAAGATAAAAAAAAACAAGGGTAACTTACCACATGAACTCCTTGCAAAAGGCACAAAAGGTTGGTGACCGAAAAAACTTTGCAACAAACTTGTGCCCTTTGACTTCGTGTACTTTCTGGTGTTTGATGGCTCCCCGCCGCCTGGCAATGCCGTGAGACAATTCTTCGCCATAGGAATCAACTGAAAATGCAGAACTTCAGCTATATATTATATAATGTGGCATCGCCTCGCGGGGCTGATGCTATTGGGTAAAATACTAACCTCCACACCACTACTATGCCACTACAAGACTACACTACTAGGTAGGTAGGTAGGTTTTTTATTTTTACCAAAAGATTGAACATCAAATCAAACTTAACTTAACTAATATTCTATTGCAGCAAAAAGAAAGTCATAAAGACTTGTGCTGCAATTACTAATACTAAGTATATCTGATAAATAAACAAATAAACTTCAACAACTCACAATTATCCACCTAGCCTATGACTTATACGAAAACAAATAAACATGTGAGAAACTACACAACAGAAATCCTTAGTATTGACTCAATACCAGTTTCAGCCACCCGTCCCGAACAACTGTAAAGAAAAACCCCTCCCATCCACGTATTAGAAAAGGAACCTCATAAAAGAACCTCATATAATACAAAACATGTAGGAGCGGTCTGAAGACTACTGCTAAAGCTCAAACTTGAAACACCATCGAGAAAACGATCGTTGCTGCACTTAACTGACAAGCGTTCTAAATTTCCGAAAACCCAGTCGAGACTTGGTTTTGGACAATGCGAATCTAGTACTAACGTGGTTTCAGACAGTCTGGCAGAAAACTTGAGATCTGAGACATTATCTGAATCTTTACGTGTCTTTAATAATTAAAAACCACACTCCTAAATAAGCTTCCTTCAACTACAACGAGACACCACTTTGGCAAATCAATCTTTGTCTTCACCGTCTTTAACTTAAAAAGGTGAAGCCAAGTATTTGAGAAAATGAAATTTCTCTTCAGTCCTCATAGCATGACACACTTCTGGACGGAAAGGTGGGGTTGGAGTGGATAGCCTACATTAAACAGACTAACAACGAAGGCATAGACTACTTAGACTCCCACTTTTTCTAAGCTAGTTCTGAAAGCACAAGGATACTAAAACATGAATTCAGCTGCTATCGTTCTGAAACTCGAGTTAGTTTCCACCACGCCTTCCTCTTGCCTACCATACTATTTTCTAGGAACCGAGAAAGTTTATGTGAGTTTTGAATTCTTTAGACCACCCGAACTTGGTTTTCATGCTCATCTATGTCAAAGATGTGTCCATCGGGCCTAATTATGTGATGATATTTTTGTTCAAGATGTATCAGAAAAACATCTTTGACAATCTCGTGAACAAATCTTAGTACCTCTTGTTCATAAAGATATTTTATTTAGATATTTTTTATTTTCCATTCTATTTACTGTTCACAGTTAACTATTTAAATATGAAATTATTTCATTAAACTATACTTAGAATTTGGGGGTATAATACCAGTTGCCTTAGCCTTCTTCTTCCAGAAAACCTGGCATCAATTTGGATGATTCACACTAGAGCCAGATGTCTGCCACATTGAAAGCTTCTCTAAATTACAGACCAGACGACAATGGTTTTGTCCAGCATCACTGTCAACTAATTTAATTAATTGTCATTTTGAATGTTCTTTTTCTTCTGGTGTGATGGTTTGTACTGTCATAAAAGTAAAACAAAAAAACTGTTGCAATACTTTGGACGCCGTGACCTGGCCATTAGAGGGTAGAAACCTAAAGTCTGAAGCCAAGCTGACCATCCATTAAAAAGAAATAGAAAACCTTGATTTTCGGTGTTTTTCCTTGATCAGCTAGTTATCCCTCTAAGATGATGTGCGAGGTATAAATATAATTTCGGATATTTCGGTTGCACTTCTGGCAAACCGTAATCAGCGAAAAAAACAAAACTAAATCAGAAAATCCAACACAATACCAACAGAAAAACGATGCAGAACCAACAAACCCATAAAATGACATGTAACTAAAAACCAGAAGAACGATGCGGATTGAACAACATACAAATACAAGTAAAATAACGAATATTAAAATGTGCGTGTTAAAAGTGTGTATGTACAAATCTGTAAGTAAGTAAGTAAGTAAGTAATTTATTTCTAACCCGCCGTTTTCAGAAAGCGGAGTAAATGAAGAAAGTAAATAAAACACATAAACATACACAAAAAGTAATTATTTACAATCTAACAACTATTTTTTACAATTATTCCGTGGGAAAGCGCAGACGCAGACTCTTTTTTAGAACTTTCTGAGTTTTAGAAATAGACAAGAGGCTTAGAAACAACTGGAATTGGATAGATCCCAATATAATAAATGCTCAATGGCACTGAATTCCAACCTTTCCATTGGCAGTTTATTCACAAAATATAGCAGCAAATTTCACTCATTGACAAGCCAAGATTTCTAATTCTCAACCTTGTTCTGTGGCCTGTCTGAAAGTGGTCAAACCAGTTGAATTTACTAATCCGAAATTCTAAGTCAAACCATAATAAATACTGGCTCTGAATCACCTTAAATGCAGAAAAATGTCTACCCTTTCAACAACACAATCGAGCAGCAAAAACAGCAGCCATATCCAGTGACACAGCACCAGCTTTACAAAATCAGTTATATAATGAAGAATCTTTGATTTGTTATTATTACTTATTTGAATCCTTCAAAACTGAAGAGTAGTGTATACAAAGAAACAACAACATGTCTATCAAACTCAGATTGTTTTTCCACAAGTTCATTTTCCAGCTTGAGCCAGCCTGATGAGGACCCTTGCCAAGAATGGCTGAAAATAGCCCGAATAAAATGTAGCTGACATAGGGGAGAGAGGGGCAGGTCTATTTTACACGACAGTAAGTTTTACGTCATGGGGTTGGCAGCTCATTTTGGAAAGTTCCAAACCAACTTACATCGTCGGTGATTTTTATTCAGGTAGTTTACGACTGGCTCAACCATATCAGAAACGAATTTCAGTAACTGATTCAAGATTTTGAGAGTTACAAATTTATTTCTGTCAAAATAGTACCAGTGGCAGGTCTGGACAAAAACACTTGGGGCAGGTTTAAACAGCAAAGAAAGAGAGGCTGAACGGAAAAAAAAAATTAAGAGAAGAGAAAACTGGACCAGGGAAGGAAAAAAGTCAGCAAAAAGGCTCAGGAAATCTTTACAACCAATTCTGGAAGAAAAAAGTTATAATCAGGCAAAGCAGTAACAGCATATCTGGATGATAATAACAGATGCTGATAAAGGGATGTTATACTTGGTACAGTTTTCCCAAACGGGAGCAAACAAACAAAAACTGAATTGAGGGAATGCAAATAAAAATATCTACGTAAAACTTTCTTGAAATCCTTCCTGGGTTAAAAAAAAATGCCATATCCGAACCTTCCCCCAGTCTGGGGACAGAAGTAGCTAATATAATGTAATGTAATGACAAAGTTTATTTTTCACCCATCATACAGGAAAGAGAAAATGATGGAGTCGAAAAAACACAGAAAAAAGATCACGCAAAAAAGAAAATCAAAAGGAAGATCCAGTCTACCACAACTCCCTGATTTTTGGATACCCTATGCCAAAGGCTGGGTATATCTAGCATTTGTCATAGCCTATGCCTAAAACTGGATACCCTATGCCGAGCGCTGGATACCTATTGGTAACCTAACCCTGACCCAGTCATACACAAATCCTCAATTTTGGGGCATCGTGCCCCACGGTGCCCCAACGTATGTGCATAGTGCTCGTACGTTGGGGCACCATGCCCTGGAGCATGGGCATGGTACGCCTGTGAAATTTGGTTAAACTGAGACTGGTTACATACTTAAATAGGGTCTTCTTCCTGTCCTTGATCAAAAGATACCTGATTTTACTTTCTATCCAGCCTCATTTTCATATTTACAAAATGATAGAGCACTTGGAAGATAAATAGAGTTTTTGGAGGATACTTCTCTTCTAGTGGGTTTATCCTATCCTTTTTCAGAAAATTGCTCCTAGGTAGCATGGATGAGGCAAGCTTTTCAATCTGTTCACTGGAGCAAATATTTCCTTTAGACTGTTTGCCCTTTATTGTATTTGTTTTTACTGATTTTTTTTTTACTATGTTAAAAATTGTTATCGAAACTCACTAAACTCAAAAGAAATACTGTAAAAGGCAAACAATCTAAAGGAATTTGGAAGGAAAGGAAATTTAATTCCTAAAGGAAGAAAATTTAAAAGCTTACTTCATCCACTCTACCTAGCGGTGACTACCTGAGAAGGATAGAGTAACCTAGCTGAGACAACCTGGAAAAGGATTAAGTAACCTAGTGGCAACTACCTGGAAAGGGATAGAGTAAACCCACTAGGAAAGAAGTGGCCTCTACAAAACTCTATGTATCTTGGAAGTGCTCTACCATTTTGGAAATTAGAAAATGAGGTCTGATAGACAGTGAAATCAGGTATCTTTTGATCTAGGACAGGAAGAAGACCCTATTTAGGTAAGTAGCAAGTCTCAGTTTAACCAAATTTCACAGGGGTACCATGCCCATGCTGCAAGGCATGGTGCCCCACCGTATGGGCACCATGACCATACATCCAGGCATGCCCAGACGTAGGGGCACCATGCCCAAACATTGAGGATTTGTGTATGACTCAGTCTACTACACTAGCCCCTTTTCAGGCACGGTGTTGGAATGTCTAGCACCATGCCTGGGTGTTGGAATGTCTAGCACCATGCCTGGATGTTGGAATGTCTAGCACCATGCCTGGGTGCTAGACGTTCAAGCACTGTACCTTGATTTCATGCATGGTGCATAGATTTCAGTATACAGTGCAAGCATGAAAAGCACAGTTTCTGTCATTACAACTGAGCACCAGCTCGGACAGGGCTGAAATTACTACCATGAATTAGAGAAATCAAAGACAATCCTTATAAAAATTTTCATATCAAAAACAACATTGCTCGGCTGATGACAGACGTGAAAACCTCATTTCCTTTCCTACATAGTCTAGGGTTTTGCATGCAAAGTGTCCTGTGCCTCAGCTTTTTCTACCTAGCAGCCAACCAGAATATTGGCTCTTGGGGCACTCTACATGGAGAATAGATAGGGTGCTGTTAGGTTTTGCATCTCCATCATCAGTTGAGCCCTTTTGTTTTTGTTGTGAAAAATTCGATAAGCATCGTCTTTGATTTCTCTAATTCATGGTAGTAACTGCCCTTTCCGAGCTGGTGCTCAGTTGTGATGACAGAAACTGTGTTTTCCATTCATGCACTGTATACTGAAATCCATGCACCATGCATGAAACCCAAGGTACAGTGCTTGAATGTCTAGCATCCAGGCATGGTGCTAGACATTTGAGCACCATGCCTGAAAAAGGGCTAGTGTACTAGAATGGTATGACTGCCATGACCTACCGCAATATGAAGGAGTTCTGATTGGTTGATTTTTTAACTTCACCCAAATCATCAATATTTTACTGGATTACAGTATCCAGCATCTGGCATAGTGTATCCAGCATTAGGCATAAGGTATGCCAAACGCTAGACATATCCGGCGTTTGGCGTAGGGTATCCAAAAATCAGGGGTTTGAGTTTGACTGGCAAATCACAGAGGGAAAAAATCACACTTATAATTCAGGAAATGTTAAAGAACAATCTCCTGCCACTCATGGCTGCTCTTACTGCATTTTAGACTTTAGTTTTTAATAGGACAATGGAATACCATAAGCAAAGAAAATGTCGCAGGTAGCCTAACAAGATTCTACAAAGTAACAATAACAGCTAAGAATGATTCTAGAGTCTAGACAGTCGGAAAAAATGAAATCAACAGCATCCCCTATTTTTGCACTGTGAAATACGAACCAAAACAGTTGCGATTTTGTTCGGCTTTTGCTTTTCCCTTTTTGGCTTTAGCTTTTAGCCTAAACTGGCATAGCAATCATAGCATGATTGTTTTAAAATTCCCGGGCATAACTGTCACAAGACAAGAGGAAGGCGTCATAGAGGTTTTATTCTTGTCACCATAGATGTGAAAGTGGTGAAAAAGTGAACGGTGGCTTTTAACAGGCTTTTACTGCTTTTAATGAAACTGATGTGTGGAAAACAAGAAAATCGGAAAACCTGAAAATATTCATAAGAGATGCGATCCTAGGAGTACCGTACTACGGAAAAGAAAAAGACAAAACACAAAGAGAGTACAAACTTACTTGGATCTAGGTCCAGTGACGACTGTCGCATCCTCGGGGCCGATAAATAAGGTGGAGGGAGTCTACCAGGCTTAACCCGTATCTGCAAATATAAACTAATGAAAATCATTCTGTTCTTTAGTCAACTTGTTCTAGTTCCTATGACAGTTCTTCAAATGAACAGTAAGTTTTATTCTGAACCTTATTCCACTGAAATCACAGGAATGTTTTTTTTGGAAGACTCCATACGACTAATCGAAGCCTGACCGACCACCAAGAGTGATTTTACGTGTGAAGAGTTCCGTATGCTGCTGTTCTGGTTTTCCCACCCAGAAAGCTCTTTGCACCTTTCAACTTCCATACGGTATACATATCACTAGTGTGTCTTTGCAGATACCATGGTCTAAAGTCGTTTTCGCGGTTACCGTGGTATCTGATACCACGGTCAAAAGACGTGTTTGCAGTTACCTTGGTATCTGGCAAGGAATCGTACTAACTGATACTGAAGTCTGGTAGTCTCAAAACGACTAATCGCAGATCCAGTTATCATCGTAACACACCACGGTATCTGCAAAAAACGCAGCTACTGACAGTTTCTTCGTCTGTCCATTTGTAGTTTACGCACAAGAACATTCAAAGGGGTTGACCTGCGTTTCGGTGTGTAAACACTGCATAAAATCCAAGCGCAGTTTTCGAACGCACTTGGCCTTGAAAAGATATCAAGAATTACGGATGTATTTATATACAAAAGAGACCGATTTCTCAAATAAGTCCGTTTTGCTAAAAATCTTTTCAAGCCCAAGTATGTGCGTAAAATACGTTCGGATTTACGCAGTGTGTAAATACACCATTAGAGAAAACCCAACTTTGAACGATACACAATTAGCCTACGATTTCTTTTTTGGTTTCTGAAGCTGAGGCCGTAAGTTTCGGACTCTTTTAAGTATAGAATCTCGGAAGGACTAGAGTAGAAGTCAGCCTTTTGATTTTAAAAGTGTTGTGATCAATGCATTGAAAACCAGAAATTTGTACGTTTAAGATTGCGTAGTACGAACAACGATCAGTATGTTTAAAACCGTACCTCGATAATGAGTCCACCCGATGCGTCCGCCCAGTCCCCCTTTTATTTGCCGGACAACTTCACTCCTCCTGATATCCAGGATGCTGCGTTCTGAACAAAAAATAAATAAAAATAGCTGTGTCTGCTCGGTGCTCAAAAACAGGCATCGGATGTACCCGGTGACTGGAATAAGAAACGTTCCGGGTTTTCAAACAATTTACTCGACATCGAACACGGCTATCGGATCGAAATGCGTTCCGAAAGCGCATCGAGTCTGTGAGCTCCCAGACCCGCGGGATTGAAGGGTTGAGAACATGAAGAAGAAGCGTACTGACCTCTTGACAACTAAGTCGGCTCTTTTCAATCCGATCATGTCTTTCCTGGGCCACATTTTTTTTATTACTTGCACTACTGCTTGCTCTCTTCTTGGTGTGCGAACCACCGGTGAACATCATTTTTGCAATCACTTCCCTCCTTTCGGATGCGGTCATTGAATACCCATGAACACTTTCACATACACTCGTCGACGAGCGAACTCCCAAAAAAGTTTATTTTCACCATCAACAGCAACAACTATCACAGCCACAAGCAACTAAGACCGATCAACTTCTCCATCGAAAATCCTTGAAGCGCGTCGTCGACAAAATGAACAGCGTGGAACTTAATTTGAACAACATTCTTTTGAATGAATACGAGGACGGTCATCACTATTTCCTAAGCTACTGATGATTGACACTTAAGAGAATGACGACGAAAACTGTGCCACTTTAGAAAGTGAAGAAAAAACATCCTGCCAAGATCTCATGTCCCCCACACAGCTTGATGGAATAACGGCCAAAAACTGTGACTTCTCCGAGATTCCTCAGCGCTGTAATACGGTGTTACAAAAATAAACTGCCTTGGGCAAGCAGAGACTTGGGTGTTTGGAAATTAGTTTCTTTCCAATCTCTTGAAAAGTCTAAGAGATGGCGCAACGGTCTGCAATTTCGGACACGCGGACCAAAACCGACCTTTCCGATTCCTGTATGGCTACTTAAATCTTGATTACCACACAGACCTCAGAATGACCTCAATAGAAGTGGCCGAAATACCACATACAAGCAAGAGGCCCACTTGATAGCATCCTCTTACGTCCAAACCACCAGGAACGGTTGTCAGGTACAAAACATACAAAAGCTATTTGGAGGCATGGAGAAATGGCGTAGTTATCTGGTTCAAGACAGGCGGGGGGGGGGGGATACAAAAATGCATACACTTTTAAGTTCAGAGCCGACTGATATCCGATCTTGCAGTGAAACAGTGCGAGGACACTAAAAACTGACCGGTTATTTGACTGACCATCTATCATACTTTTTGATAACGTTTCTAATTTTTCAAGAACACGTAGAGGTCCAATAAATCATCTTGTCGTATCTCTCTGCCAATGCGTCTCACAGCAACTCGGTTGATCGAGTGTATGTCTCACTTTTAATGTTAAACAAAAACACATCTTCATAGCTTAAGCTAGTGGGTAAAATGCACATTCGGCTTCATCCGAGATCTTGGCTGACTTAACGGCATTGTTCAGGCGGGGGTATAATCCCGGCTGGCTGTAGGCAGCTTCGTAAGGCGGAAGGCAAACTCCATTGCCGCTGAAGTTCTCCTGTCTGAAAGATAAGTCGCATCACACCCACGGTTCTTCGAATACTTCTTCTTATTTAGCGCCAAGACAAAAACATGGTAAGAGAAAAATCAGTGTAATGCCAAAAGGGGCGACAGAATAGCCAATGAAGCGAGCAATCTCTGGGATAAGAACGGACGAAACTATTACGGAAGACAAGTAAGCTCTAAACTTCTTGTGGGGTGACACAGGTTTATGTTGCATAACAGTTTTCTAGACGGTACTCATTGTTTAGCGAAGACAACATGGCCGGTTATTGCGGAAGACATGGGCGAATCCGGATTCGAATCCAGGATTTGTGCTTTTGACCGGATTCCAGGCTGGATTTGGATTTCATATACTCAGTATCACGATTCCGATGCAATCGAGGATTCAATTTGAAGTCTTAGTCATACTATTTTCTCAGGTTTACACAGTATGCTTAGGAAATCTGATTTTTTTTTGTATCCACCATTAATCCGCCCCAGTAATCTGACTCGCTATCTTATTGTGCCTAGCCTTGGACTCGGATCTGAAGCCCTTCACGATCGGATTCGGGCATTTCTGGACGGATAACGTTTTACGGGCCGATTCTGTACTTTCACGAGAAGAACTTTCCCGTATAAATCGATGACGTTGTTGAACGTCCCTGCAGGAATACTCTATCTGACTAAGGCCGAAACATGACGGTGATCCTAGGGAAGAATAAGAAACGTCATCCAAACCAATGCTGGAAATTGACCCAAACCCTTGGCAAAGCAATGGGACACTTGTGCTGTGCTGATGTTTCTGGTTCTTCGTAAGGCCGACGGCGATTCTTCCCCGGCACGAAGAGATGGTCTTCAAAAGTATTCCAGTAAGCGACCGCTAAAACCCGATCATCTGTTCGCACCGTTAGTACACGAAGTGTGAGAAAAAGAGAATTGTCTCAGACACCCGCCATCTAGTCCAGAAATACGAGACATTTAAAGTCAAGTAATGCAATAGATAAGTTATGAGAGATGGTTGTAAAGGTATCCTTAAAGACCAAATCAAAGTCAAGAAGCAGCCGAAGATAGAGACGAGCAACAAAACGCGACGCTTTCGACAAATATTTCCGCTAGGCCGTCATGGACTTCACCTGTGGTTGCAAAGCCGTGACAGAAGAAGGGGAAACTAATCCCTCCATCTGCTACATAAAATCCTACCCCAGGATTGGTCACCAAAAGTAACTTCGTACACCCTGGAAAGTAACCCAAAAGTATTTTAAAGTATCCCAATGTCACCTAATGTAACCCAAAGTAATCCAATGCAACCCAAGGCAATGTAACCCAAAGTAACCAAAAGTAACCCAAAGTAACCCAAAGTAACCCTAAGTAACCCAAAATAGTCGTGATCAACCCTGGATCCTACCACCATCCAACCCGACGCATGTCTCCGTGAAGTAGGCATCGTCCTCCTATACGGAATAGCTCAAACATGGGTTCTTGCGGTAAAGGTTTCCAGCTTTCCATTAGTCATCACTCCAGCAAACTAGTAGGAGAGCTTGATCAGTCAAATTAAGAGTATGGGTCTTACTCGAAGAGAATCCATGGCTGAGTTCCGGTGACGATGGCGGAAGCTACTCCGTTGACCAAAATGGTATAGGCATCGCTGGTGACGTACTGCTCTCTGCCCTGGTAGAAGTTCTTGGAATACAGATTCAGGCCATTAGCCTTCCAGTTAGAGATGGATCCAGCGTATCGCACGGACGTAATCTGGAAGCATGAAGGAGCATTACGCGTGGATTGATGACAAAAGTCAACAAATTACTTGTACTGAATGGTCAGCCAAACAACCTTAAAAGACCCCTCTTGCTTGTTCTGCCTCTTGTATCATCCCGATAGCTCCATCACTACAAGCGTCTTAAGTCCCCCGCCTTTCGCCATTGTTTCGGTTTGTACCTACGACTTTTTACCGCTTTTTCGGCCGAGCCGAGTTTTGTCAGTCACACAACGCAAACTTCGCCAAAAGCTTCAACGCCCGCCAACAACTTTTCCACACATAAGGACAAATGAAGTTTCCAAGTGTTGTTTTTTGTTCAGCATACTCTCGGTTTTCACCACACCACCCCCTTACCCCCCTGTTTATGTGCTAGTGTTTTTGTATGCATCGTTACTTTAGTATCTGTTTCCTTTCTTTTTCTTTATTGTGCTCCAATTGTTTTCCTCTGGAATTTGTGGGTAAGAAATAAATTATTATTATTATTAGGGGGGATCCAAAACGTAAGTGGAGGGATACCTATGATTTCGTTACATTTGTCCGTCTGTCCGTGCGTCTGTCTGTCCGTTTCTCAGCATGATAACTCTCAAAACGGTAGAGATATAATCTTCAAACTTGATATGAGGAACCGCTGGGTCAAAGTACAGGTCAAGTTCGTAGATGAGCCCTGTAGCCCTACATTTAGGGGTGGGGCATTGGGTTTCAAATTAAGGGATGAAATAAATATGTTTTGATGCTAATGACATAGTCATTTTAGGGGTTAGATGACATACTGGATCCATATCTGGAGCCGGAATCCGACAAAAAACGGAAATTTAAAGTTAAAAGTTGTTACTGAAGTCGATTGGATATTCGGTAACTGGGGTAAAGAGACATGCTGAATCCAGTTCTGAACCTTATTATTTTGCCGTACAAGTACTTCATCAAGAATCCGGCCAGAACCGGAAATTCGGTGGAATTAAAAGTTATTTTCTGAACTCGATTAATGAACCGATTTAGGGGTAAGGACAGTTGCTGAGTCCATTTAGTTTCCTTGACGGATAAGCTCTTCGCCCGGAATCCGGCCAAAACTGATTTCCCTTCAAGTAAAAGTTTATGTTTACTTGAATTCCGAGGGGCTGCCCACTCTCCGCCACTTGGTGTACACCATGTTGCGCCACCCATCCGCCACGCACGCCAATCATCCGCCAAGCGCACCACTCATCCGCCACGCGCGCTCATCCGCCATGCGCGCTCATCCGCCACGCGCGCCACTCATCCGCCACCCATCCACCACGTGCACCGCTCTTCCGCCACGCACGCCACTCATCCGCCACGCGCGCCACCCACTCACCTCTTGCTCAAAAATATATATTTTCCGCCACGCGCGCCACCCGCCCACCTCTTGCTCAAAAACAGCTATTTTCCGCCACGCGCCACCCGGTGTACACTGATTTTGAGAGTGGGCAATCCCTCGGTAAATACCTTCGAGGTCGATGAGAGATTTAACTTAGGAATAAAGATAAATGATGAATCCATATTTGAACCTCATCTATTTACTGGACAAGGCATTCGTCGGGAATTCCGCAACCCGGAAATACCACAAGAGTTAAAGTTAATTCTGAAGTCGTCTAGAGCTTTGATTTTGAGGGCAAGCGTGCCTGTTAGATTCATCTACAATTCTATTTCGGTGTAAAGATAATTCGACTAAATCGATCTACTTGCTTCGTCTTATTGACGGTCTGAATGTGAAAATTATTTTCTCATCGGACAAGTACTTCACCCGGAATCCGGTAAAAAGACGGAAAATTGTAAAAAGCAAAACTTGAATTGATTAGAGGCTCGATCCAAGCGTCAGAAGACGAATACGAAAACTATTTTCTCGCCGGACAAGTAGTTGTCCCTGAAATCCGCAAATTTATTATGAAGTTTTAAAACCCAATGATATAGTCGCTATAAAGTGACGCTCTGCATGCAGTTCGTCAGGAATGATCCTAAAATAACGAGGAATCTGGTAACAAAAAAATCCATATATGAACTTGTTTTTTTTTCATCTGATTTGGCCGTAAGTTGTAAAAAAGCTCCAAACGATAAAAAATGTTCATACATATTCAAGCGGTTAATTACGGATAAATCGCAAAGTGTTAAAGGGGCCTGGCGAAGATTTGCAAATGTACAAGATTCGATTGTCTGGATAAAGAAGTCCAATAAATATTACATTTTCGGGATCCCTTTGAAACCTTTGGTCTTGTTCCCTACAAGAAGAAAATAACTGATGTTTCCTTACCTCTTGCTCGATGAATGTGCTGCCGCTGCAAACGTTGTCTCCGTACAAATAATGAACAGCGTTGCCAGATAGGCTGTTGGTGTTGTAATCCGCATTTGAATAAAGCAACCATCTGAAATAATATTCATTTTAGACATTAATAATTCTTGCGAATTACTTACTCGCCAAGACGTTCAAGTGGCGCTCCACGTTTTAAAGTAATTCACTAGCAGCTCGTTTCTCTAGTACAAGGGTTGCCAAGAGCTCGACTCATAAAAGTGTCACAATTACTGAAAAAAAATGTGCTTTTTGACGACTTCTTTTGGGTTACTTTTTGCATTCCGCTGCACAACGCGCAATATTCGAATAATAGGTAATACCTGTATTTGTAACAACATTTTTCAAAACATTTCTTAACGGTTACATCACAGTTTTGTAAAAAAAAAATTAACCGGAAATGAGCTTCATTTAATCAACGTAAATTACATACTTTGGCTGTGTCTTGGGGGCGGTAATTCTTCACTTTAATAAAGTAAATAAAAAGTACTTTCCTGACTTAAAGTGTCATGCGTAAAAAAGGTTTCACTTTCACAGAAAAAGTGTCACGGTGTCACCCAGAGACAATAAGACCAAAGGTTCCGATGGGATCCCAAAAATTCAATATTTGATCCAGACAATTGGGTCTCGTCTTCGCCAAATCCAGTCTTCGCCAGACTCCTTGAACATTTTTATGGCACTTGAGCTTACTCAAGTGCCATATAGCGATTGTTATTTCTGTCCGTCAGTCGGTCTGTCGGTCTGTCGGTCTGTCGGTCTGTCGGTCTGTCGGTCTGTCGGTCTGTCGGTCTGTCGGTCCCGGTTTTGCTAGTTCGGGCACTTCCAGATAAGCTAGGACGATGAAACTTGGCAAGCATATCAGGAACTGGACCAGATTAAATTAGAAATTGTCGCTTCCTCGATCCGACCATCTGGAGGGGAGTGGAGGGAGGGGGAATCCGGAAAAAATAGGAAAAATGAGATATTTTTAGCTTACGAACGGGTGATCGGATCTTAATGAAACTTAATACATGGAAGAACTTCGTGTCTCAGACCCTCCATTTTAAATCCAGACCGGATCCGGTGACACTGGGGGGAGTTAGAGGGGGAAACCGGAAATCTTGGAAAACACTTAGAGTGGAGGGATCCGAATGAAACTTGGTGGAAAGTACAAGCAAAAGTCCTAGATACGTGACTGATATAACCGGAACGGATCCGCTCACTTTGGGGGAGTTGGGGGGGGGGGGAGAAGTCCGAATTTGTAGTGATCCCGCGAGTTCCGTGCTTCCTGATGTGCTCGGACGATGGAAATTGACAGGCATGTCTGGGACCCGACCAGCTTAAATAGGAAATCATCAATTCCCCGACTCGACCATCTGGGGGGGGGGGAGTGGAGGGAGGGTGAAGCCAAAATTTGAGGTATTTTTAGCTTGCGAACGGGTGATCGGATCTTGATGAAAATTGATATTTAGGATGACCTCGTGTCTCAGACACCTCACTTTAAATCCGGGCCGGATCCGATGACATGGGGGGGAGTTGGAGGAGGGAACCGGAAATTTTGAGAAACGCTTAAAGTGGAGGGATCGGGATGAAACTTGGTGGGAAAAACAAGCACAGGTCCTAGACACGTCATTGACATAACCGGACCGGATCAGGGCACTGTGAGGGAGTTGGGGTGGGGAACCGGAAATTTTGAGAAACGCTTAAAGTGGAGGGATCGGGATGAAACTTGGTGGGAAAAACAAGCACAGGTCCTAGACACGTCATTGACATAACCGGACCGGATCAGGGCACTGTGGGGGAGATGGGGTGGGGGTCCGGATTTCTAGCGATCCCGCGAGTTCGGCATACTTCCTGATGTCCTAGGGCGATGAAACTTGGCAGGTATGTCAGGGATCCGAACAGATTGACTTGAGAACAGCCGTTTCCCCGACCCGACAATCGTGGGGGGAGCGGGTGGATGGGGAGTCCGGAATCTAGTGGCGTGCATAACTTTTGAACGGGTGATCGGATCTTGATGAAAATTGATATTTAGGATGACCTCGTGTCTCAGACACCTCACTTTAAATCCGGGACGGATCCGATGACACTGGGGGGAGTTTGAGTAGGGAACCGGAAATTTTGAGAAACGCTTAAAGTGGAGGGATCGGGATGAAACTTGGTGGGAAAAACAAGCACAGGTCCTAGACACGTCATTGACATAACCGGACCGGATCCGATGACACTGGGGGGAGTTGGAGGAGGGAACCGGAAATTTTGAGAAACGCTTAAAGTGGAGGGATCGGGATGAAACTTGGTGGGAAAAACAAGCACAGGTCCTCGACACGTCATTGACATAACCGGACCGGATCAGGGCACTGTGGGGGAGTTGGGGTGGGGGTCCGGATTTCTAGCGATCCCGCTGTTATGGAGACATCCCATAGCACTTTGCTCTGCAATACTTCCTGATGTCCTAGGGCGATGAAACTTGGCAAGTATATCAGGGATCCGAACAGATTGACTTGAGAACAGCCGTTTCCCCGACCCGACCATCGTGGGGGGAGTGGGTGGATGGGGATTCCGGAATCTAGTGGCGTGCATAAATTTTGAACAGGTGATCGGATTTGAATGAAACTTGTCTGGTGAGCTATCGCCTCGGACGTTCAGTGTCACGTCCGGGTCGGGTCCGATACCTGTGGGGATGGGGGGGGGGGTGGAAAACTCAAGAAACTCTAAAAGCAGAGGGATTGGGACGACACTTAATGGATGGAACAAGCATTAGGCCTAGATGAAATTGACGGAGCCAGATGGTTTCGGGGCTCTGTGGGGGGAGTTGGAGGGAGTTTCCTAGAATTCCGGTAGTCGTGAGTTAGAATAGTTCCAGATGTAAAAAGACAACGAAACTTTGCAGGCATATTAGCGACCCGAATTATCTTGACTTAAAAACCTGATACAGTATACCCCCGGAAACTTCCGTTCCTAGATCTGAGCATTTTTGGGGGAGCAAGAGAAGAGAAATATGGAAATTGACTTCTATAAATTGCGAACGAGTGGTCTGATTCGAGTGAAACTTCATGGGTGATACGAATCGATGGCCTCGACATGTAAAACATGCGTTCGAACCATATGCGACCACGATTAGGGGAATTGGGGGTGGGGGGACTTTTGACATGCACAAAAATCAAACGGATGGACCGAATGAGATGCAATTCGACAGTGCCGAGTTTATGCGGCCTAGATTTGTTATTTGGCGTCCGGGCCGGAGTCGGCCAAGGTAGGGGGGGGGGGGTACTGGAAACTTGCAGATAGGCTATGCTCCAATTTTAGTCAAACTTGATGAGGGAATTAAGAGATTGGGCCCGAACCGGCTCCGACAACGTTGGTGGGAAGGGGGGGGGGGTACCGGAACTTTCCAAAAATGCTCAGATTCGAGTGAAACTTGGTAGATGGTATAAATGAAGATGCTTTAGGTGGTCGATTTTTTTTTTATTCCGAACCAGATTCGGCCACGGTAGGTGGAAATAGAGTGAGTACCGGAAATCGTGTCATGTGCATTTGCTACAGATAATCTATGGCACTTGAGCTTACTCAAGTGCCATATAGCGATTGTAATTTCTGTCCGTCAGTCGGTCTGTCGGTCCCGGTTTTGCTAGTTCGGGCACTTCCAGATAAGCTAGGACGATGAAACTTGGCAGGCATATCAGGAACTGGACCAGATTAAATTAGAAATTGTCGCTTCCTCGATCCGACCATCTGGAGGGGAGTGGAGGGAGGGGGAATCCGGAAAAAATAGGAAAAATGAGATATTTTTAGCTTACGAACGGGTGATCGGATCTTAATGAAACTTGATATATGGAAGGACTTCGTGTCTCAGACCCTCCATTTAAATCCAGACCGGATCCGGTGACACTGGGGGGAGCTGGAGGGGGGAACCGGAAATCTTGGAAAACACTTAGAGTGGAGGGATCCGGATGAAATTTGGTGGAAAGTACAAGCAAAAGTCCTAGATGTGTGACTGATATAACCGGGGCGGATCCGCTCACTTTGGGGGAGTTGGGGGGGGGGAGAAGTCCGAATTTGTAGTGATCCCGCGAGTTCCGTGCTTCCTGATGTGCTGGGACGATGGAAATTGACAGGCATGTCTGGGACCCGACCAGATTAAATAGGAAATCGTCAATTCCCCGATTCGACCATCTGGGGGGGGGGGAGTGGAGGGAGGGTGAAGCCAAAATTTGAGGTATTTTTAGCTTGCGAACGGGTGATCGGATCTTGATGAAAATTGATATTTAGGATGACCTCGTGTCTCAGACATCTCACTTTAAATCCGGGCCGGATCCGATGACACTGGGGGGAGTTGGAGGAGGGAACCGGAAATTTTGAGACTTATAGGGGTCATTGGGGTCATTATAAGTCATTGACATTACAGGACCGGATTTGGGCACTGTGGGGGAGTTGGGGTGGGGGTCCGGATTTCTAGCGATCCCGCGAGTTCGGCATACTTCCTGATGTCCTAGGGCGATGAAACTTGGCAGGTATGTCAGGGATCCGAACAGATTGACTTGAGAACAGCTGTTTCCCCGACCCGACCATCGTGGGGGGAGTGGGTGGATGGGGAGTCCGGAATCTAGTTGCGTGCATAACTTTTGAACGGGTGTTCGGATTTGAATGAAACTTGTCTGGTGAGTTATCGCCTCGGACGTTCAGTGTCACGTCCGGGTCGGGTCCGATACCTGTGGGGATGGGGGGGGGGAAACTCAAGAAAGTCTAAAAGCAGAGGGATTGGGACGAAACTTAATGGATGGAACAAGCATTAGGCCTAGATGAAATTGACGGAGCCAGATGGTTTCGGGGCTCTGTGGGGGGAGTTGGAGGGGGTTTCCTGGAATTCCGGTAGTCGTGAGTTAGAATAGTTCCAGATGTAAAACGACAACGAAACTTTGCAGGCATATTAGCGACCCGAATTATCTTGACTTAAGAACCAGACACAACATACCCCCGGAAACTTCCGTTCCTAGATCCGAGCATTTTTTGGTGAGCAAGAGAAGAGAAATATGGAAACTGGCTTCTATAAATTGCGAACGAGTGGTCTGATTCGAGTGAAACTTCATGGGTGATACGAATCGATGGCCTCGACATGTAAAACATGCGTTCGAACCATATACGACCACGATTAGGGGAATTGGGGGTGGGGGGACTTTTGACATGCACAAAAACCAAACGGATGGACCGAAGGAGATGCAATTCGACAGTGCCGAGTTTATGCGGCCTAGATTTGTTATTTGGCGTCCGGGCCGGATTCCAATTTCAGTCAAGGGCTCCAATTTCAGTCAAACTTGATGGACAGGAACAGGAAATGAAGAGATTGGGCCCGAACCGGCTCCGACAACGTTGGTGGGAGGGGGGGGGGTACCGGAACTTTCCAAAAATGCTCAGATTCGAGTGAAACTTGATAGATGGTATAAACAAAGATGCTTTAGGTGGTCGATTTTTTTTTTATTCCGAACCAGATTCGGCCACGGTAGGTGGAAATAGAGTGAGTACCGGAAATCGTGTAGCACGTCTAGGGATCAAACAAATGGATTTATTGGGATGAAAGTTTGAACAGTCATGTGCATTTGCTACAGACAATCGAGACGATGCCGGAACTGCTCAGAAATGAGTGAAACTAAATATCCTATTTCTATTTCCGAACCGCATTTTTGGATGGCGGGTTTATTTTGTGACGTTCTCATCTACTTTCTTGTACAGCCTACTCGTACAAGTGCCATATGAGCTCGTAGCTCTTGTTACTATTAAAATTCAGAAATAGATTAAGGCCAAATAGCTAATCATCTGAGAAAACCAAGTTCAGAGATGGGTTCAGCATGCGTGTTTACCCCTATAAGTCATATCTGTTTTGACGAAAAGCTTCCTGCCACTTCTGCCAATTTGCCGGTTTCGGCCGAATTCCGAAACTACTTGTCCGGCGAAAAAAGAAAGCTCAAAAACGAACTCAGCGTATTTTTTTCCCCAATATTGAACATCTAATCAACTTCAAATAAAAATGAAACTAATAACAAATTTTCCGGCTCCTGCCGGATTCCGGTCGAACTATATGTCCGGGAAACAAAATAATTTGCATACACGGATTCAGCATCTCTTTTTACCCGTAAATCAGATATATAATCAACTAGAAATAAAACTTTAACTTTTTCCGGTTTTGCCAGATTCCGGGCGAACTACCTGCCCGGGTAGAAAATTGTTTTCTCATAAGTGTTCAGAATGTCTTCTTGCCCCTAAACCGAACATCTCATCAACTCCAAATAAAACTTTTAATTTTAACAAACTTTCCGGTTTTGGCCGAATTCCGGGCGAACTACTTGTCCATGACAAAATGGTTTTCACCGTCGTATTCAGCATGTCTTCTTACCCCATAATCGACTATCACATTATCTGTTTAAAAGTATTTCATTTGCCCCTTAATTTAAACCCCCTCCCTCACCCCTAAATGTAAGGCTACAGAGCCCATCTGCGAACTCAACCTTACTCTTGACCCAAAGAAGCCTCGCACCAAGTTTCATCAAAATAGGCTATTCCCTTCGAGAGTTCTAGTGCGCACTTACGGACAGGCGGACGGACGGACAACTTTTGCGATGTCATGGGGATCCCGCCACTTAAGTTTTGGGATCCCAAAAAGTGCAAAAAAGCACCGAAAGTGCCACACTAGGCAACACTGTACATAGCGGGTAGGAAGGTTGTTACTGAGTGCTTACGCTAGTCACCGTCAGGCGCGCTGCACAACTGGCGTTTTGTCCCGGCAAATTTTCAAAGGTAGAGATCCGAGCGATTCTACTGTCGGACCTGTTAAGGTCCATGTGGTATAACAAGAAAAGGTAAAGAGAGGGCTCTTGGACGCGTGCCGTAGTGACACTTTAAGCTTGGCACCTACAGAACTTGAATGTATTTCTCGACACGACGAAAATAAAATCGACTTGGAGTTGAAATGGCGCGGCGAGAATTTTTTTTAGCCCGCAGCCAAAGAGTTCCTGACAACTAATGAACATAGGAATAAAATTGACTTAACAAAAATATACTGATTCTGAAATTCCATAACATAGGTAGGCTAACTCTAAAAAAAAAATAAAAAAAATTCAGGATTGCAAAAAAACCAACAAATTGCATTATGAAATAAAACCAAGGATTTCCCCAAAAATGGAGTAGGCTTTGGGAAATCGCCCCTTAATGAATTTAGCAACTGGAGGAGCTATGAGACAACGGAGACGACCAAACGATGCGCCTGGGAAAGGCCATTCCATATATACCCGAAAGTCAAAATCGCAATTTTTGGATTTTTGGTGAAACCCTTATGTAATTCCTGTGTCGACATCAAAGCTCACTCATTGATTGGCAGGAGCAGTTCTCTAGGCTTTCTTAGTTGAATACTACAATTACACACTGTAACCTTATACCCTAGGTTCACACAGAGCAAATCGCGGCGATGAACGAGATTTTTCAATCGCAGCGACACAAGATTTTTATTGCCTGGATGTTCACACTGACTTTTCGTCGGCAACAGAATTTAAAGCGAAAAAAAATTAAAATAATGAAAAATAATTAATTTCTCTAAAAGTGAATCATCAAAAGGGTCGTCCCTGTTGCTGTTGCGTGCATAAAATCGTACTCTCGCCCGATTAAATTTGAACAATACTGAAAATCGCGTGACGAAGCAACAGAAATCGCCGATTTTGGCGACGAAAATCTCGACGACGGCCGGTATCGCCTCAGTGTGAACGTCTTTGTGAACCTAGGGATAGCCATCATTACGACATGCGAAACTTAAACCTTAGGTATTATAGTTACGAACAAACCAAATTGCTAGGCATCAGAAACTTAAAAAAAAATAAACAAAAAAGCAACAACTCACACTCCACTGACGACGCAGGCAGTGGTGGTCTTGTCGTTGAATCCAACAGCTTCCAAATTGTTGAGATACCCAGAGATGGACACACGATCCGTAGTGTTAGTACCGGAAATCAGAACAATCTGTTGCTGTGCGGCCTGACAGGCTGCAGCGAATAGAAGTGTAGCGAGAACGTAACGCAACATCTTGGTCCAGCTGTCAGTAGAGAAATGCGAGATGTTTTATCCAAGGCGGCACTAAGTCCTGATTTCCTTTATCAAGATCTCAGGATTTAGCTAGATAAGCGTAACTACGTCAAAGAGGCAATAAGAGGCAAGCCAGAAAGCAAGGCGGAATCAATCAATGATTTTCGCGGTGCTTCGGCAAGTTGCCGAACTTTCTGCACCGATTTCACGCTTCCGATACCGAAGCAGGTTTCTTGGAAGGTTAAGCCAGTGGAAAGCTCTGCTGAAAGTTGCTTCGGTGAACAGTTTTAAAGTGTAGAAAAAGCAAGACAAGCGTGATTAAAGGTTAACCAAAAGGGCTGAGATACGACAGTCTAGTATTCCATCATCAAATTCACTTAAATATGCTAGAAGGCCCATTGAAAATGCGTTACTTCGGTGTTTCTGAATAATCAATATCATCGAACGAAGTCATTCTTACGGACACTTGTACCTCTATGCTTAAAACATTTAACAACTATCTAGCAACTTTCAGTCTTGAAAATAGAAAGCGTTCCTCAGACGTGATCATGCGGTTAGCTCTCATCTTTCAGTGGTCATCTCTCAGACGTGATAATAAGCTGCGCCTTGTTGGCTACTGAAATCACGCTTTTGCTGACATTCAAATGAATTTTGACCTGTCGTGCAAGCAGTGCTTATTCCGAAGGTCAATACTAGACCCTGATGAACAATAAAAAATCCTTAGAAGAGTCAAAATAATTCAGCATATTCGAATCCAAGACGTAAAAATACGTCGGCTTTTCAGTTAAACTTTAAGGATGACTTCGTTCGAACAAACGAGAATGGAAGGCATGTTCAGTGAACAATATCTCAATTTATTTATTGTAAAAAGTTTGTAAATCAAAATTTACTCAGCGGTTTTAGCTTTCCCCGTCTTTAGTGACCAATCCAAATGGAAGGTGGAGAACAATTCTAGGAATCGGGTTCCCGCAGTTCCGCGATGCGCTTTGCTCGCACTAAAGTGATTTCGGAACCTCGCGAAAACCCTTCTAATGTTTTTGCTAGGTTTTGACACGACGCGTCAGTCATACACAAATCCTCAGTTTTCGGGCATGGGCATGGTACCCCTGTGAAATTTGGTTTCACTGAGACTGGTTACATACCTAAATAGGGTCTTCTTCCTGTCCCAGATCAAAAGATACCTGATTTTACTTTCTATCCAACCTCATTTTCCAGTTTACAAAATGTTAGAGCACTTCCAAGATACATAGAGCTTTTGTGAGGCCACTTCTCTTCTAGTGGGTTTATCCTATCCTTTTTCAGACAATTGCTGCTAGGTAGCATGGATGAGGCAAGCTTTTCAATCTGTTCACTGGAGCAAATATTACCTTTAGATTGTTTGCCTTTTATTATATTTATTTTGAGTGATTTTCTTTTACTTTTTTTTCACTCTGACTTCTGACTTTTTGACAACATGGAAAAGGATTGAGTAACCTAGTTGCAACTACCTGGAAAAGGATAGAGTAAACCCACTGGGAAAGAAGTGGCCTCCACAAAACTCTCTGTATCTTGGAAGTGCTCTAACATTTTGAAAACTGGAAAATGAGGTTGGATAGAAAGTGAAATGCAGGAAGAAGATCCTATTTAGGTATGTAGCCAGTGTCAGTTTAACCAAACTTCACAGGGGTACCATGCCCAAAAATTGAGGATTTGTGTATGACTGGTTGGTGTGGCGCAAATACTCTATATAAGTCCAATACACGCCCGTGATCCTCACGAAGGACGAGAAAACGTCGCCCTAACGACTCAAACTCAATAACTCAAATCCTAGGTCAACCAATCATGGCGATCGTTGGGGGCAGCTGTCGTGCCGCTTCCGGCTCTTCCGCTAAGCTAGGCTTCCACACCGGCACGGAAGGAGAGTTGGTCATCAAGAGTTTCATAACATCGTATCAAACGCATGAAGCTAGGTGTCTACAGAACGCGAATTCGCGTTGCTACACGTATTTTGCATCGCAAGCGGAAAAAATCGCGCCACCAGTCCACAAAAACTTGCACGCACCATTTCAGCTCCAATTCGAATTTAATCGCGTCGAGTCTCAATTTATAAGTGTAATTGTTTGTGTTCTGTAGGCACCAAGCTTTACATCATTCTGGGACCGAATCGACGCAGCGATTAAAATACAGCGATAATGCCCTCCGTGTCTTTAAAGGATAAAAGCAGTCTGAAGAAAATGCGACAGCTAGAATTTCATACAATGATTTCCCCTTATTCATTTCCAGCGACTTTCTGGTGAAACATCTTTTCGGACGGGGCGCGAATTCAAGCAACGCGAATAGTCGCATCACGCACAACCAACGGAAAATCTGGTTGGCAACAATAAATTCGCCTCGTGTCAGAGGGAGACTTGAGGCTGAACGAAATCAAATAAAGAATACAATAACTGAGAGGCCAAATCACAAAGAATTCCCATTTCTTGCGTAAAACAAACAAAGCCCCGATTACTAGACTGTACACGATAAGTACCGTCAAAATTACTCATATGGCGGGAAACAAGGGAAAAACGAGAGAATATACGAATAGTAATGTTTTATTTAAAGAAAGAACAAAAAACAAAAAATTTCCTAGGTTTCACTCATCAGCCAATTAAGACGTAAGCAATGAGTAAACAAAAAATCCGTATATTTCATTTGCACTTCCCACTTCGGCAACCGTCTTCAGCGAGAACAAACAAAGTCCCAATTTCCAACGCAATAACGACAGAAGAGTGAAGCGGACTATAATATGTGTTTGGATGTTTGCGAAGAACAAACAGATTTGAGGAGGGAGTTTTTGGGGTGGAATACGGGGGAAGAAATCTTTGACACGGAGGTGGGAATAGAATGTTTTCTAGGATTTGTAAATCCTGGAAGGGTCGTCTGTCTGGGAATGTTGCACAGGGAGCACTTTCTATACGGTCTATGGTCAAGTTGTCAGCAAGCAGCATAATACCATCTTCCCAACAAAATGCCATACTTTCTTATTCCGCTATTCACGTATAGTCGAGTTCGTATTGCGAATATTCCCTTTCGGATTTGTGGTACTTACATGTGCTTATACCTCTATCCTTGAATATTTAGCTACTACAACGGCAAACGATTCCCAGAAAATATATAAGAAGAAAAAATTATTCAATGTATTTAAAAAGAATACACAAAATAAGCTGGCTTTTCAGTGAAACTTTAACAACCTTAGCTAGTAGACTACTAGGTTCAGACTCTGGGCCAAGACCTTTGTTCCCAGCGATTGACTGCCCTACAGATTTGACTTGGTATTGCCAAGATTTACTTCTCCCCACAAGTATAACTCTATTTTCCGACACCTGAACAATCTTCAACCAAAAACGTGCATTTGAGCCAATCTCTGTTTTCTAACAGAACATAACTCAAGGTAATCCTTCAGTATCTAGGAGTGATTCGTTCAGTTGAGGCCAAAAACTTGACTGGAGGTACATCGCCTCAGTTGTGTAGCCGCACCATGTCCACGTGACTTAAAACCAGCATTACCTTTGATTTAAAAATGTAAAAATTTTCGTGCTAATACTGGATTCTGGAATATCGCTATCGATGCGGTCCGTCTACGATTGCGTTCTCTTTAATATAGCTTTTCCAACTCCCATTAGACGTTAGCGTAACTGGAGGTACATCGCCTAAGTTGTGTAGCCGCACCATGTCCACGTGACTTAAAACCAGCATTACCTTTGATTTAAAAATGTAAAAATTTTCGTGCTAATACTGGATTCTGGAATATCGCTATCGATGCGGTCCGTCTACGATTGCCTTCTCTTTAATATAGCTTTTCCAACTCTCATTAGACGTTAGCGTAACCCCTAAGTACTGGATCGTTCACTCATCTTCATCATTATTCCTTTATACTCAAGAAATAGGACCAAATCCTTACCTTGGGACACTCTATTTCTGTCTTATTTCCGTTGACGGTCCACTTTTCCAGGTCTAGTTAATCCCCTACTAAATCTATGAGCGTGTTCCACCCTACTTATCGTGGTTACTACGCAAGACGTCACGAATTCTGGCTTTTTGCCTTCAAGGCTAGAACGATTTTTCTATTTATCAGCAGAATATCATGCCACGTGCGAATCTGACCAATCACGTTACAGAGATGCGTAGTTACCACGCTTACTACGATTCCGAGCATGGTAAGCAAATAGTTACTATTTCTAGAAGGTTAGAACGGTCAACGTAATAACTTTTAACGAAGTTGGAATAGTTACTATTGTTAGAAGGGTGGAACACGCTCTATAACAGTCTGGGGTTTTGTCACCAAAGCAATTTCATCATTAAATTGACCGATTTCTCAATCACACTGTGGCTCTCCATTGGATTTCGAGGAGCTCTACGATATCATTTATAGGTATCCCAAATGGTCTATAACAGGGGATTCGATATTTCCCCGTTGAACTCCGTGACCACTCTCAAATACTCTAGACATCAACTAACTTTGCAACTGATAGAGGCAGGCCTAAATTTATTAATTTATACCTTGCCAGCTGCCTATCTACCTTCTCAAAAGCCTTTTCCAAATACAGAAATGGTATGGCAAAGTTACCTTTGCTAGCCGTAGGCCTAATATATTTTTTTCGAAGTTCCCTGTTACTTTTGGTTTGCTTTATAGTCCGCTAACCACTTACATATCGATTTACTTAAAGCAGGAGCTAGCGAGATCGTTCTACACATGTCGTGAAACAGCGATATAATATATTTCTATTACACGTGTGTGTGTGTGTAAATCCAGGAAAAAAATATTCAAAATTATAGAGCTGATAAAAAAGCAACGTAAACAAGAATACTTCTACAAAGCGTACACGCGGACGTAATCAACTTGCATGGCGGTGCTTTCGCCACTCCATGTTGTCTGCCAGCCACCACGGCCATTCCAGAAGTCGAGCGAAGCCTGGAAATTTAACGAATCTTACTTTGTATCTTGTCGGTTTTCCAGAAAACCGTACGGTACTCATTGTTTCAAGCTCTAGTTCCAGGTCTACATGTTGGGAAGTTCCTCAAGTTAGCTTTTAAGATTTCGTTTAATGGAGAAAATGTGTTCACGGCGTCGCTAGTGCATTTTCGCTGGGGAGCGCAGAGACAAAAATTTTACCGAATCTTTCAAAAGTTCTACCGAATCCTAGAAACTGAGAACTCGAGCTTCAAATTATTAAATATAAAAGATTAAGTACAAAGAGCAACACTCAAGGGCGGCATAAATATGATTGGATAGCTACTCGGTGTCGTTTCTACGAAGTCCACTTGGACAGTATTTTGCTGAGCATGATTCAAGTAGCAGCTTCTATTTACTACTCAAGACAAAATTATATCGAGCGCCACAGGCGAAACTTTTCTATATCCGACTTGTTTTTTCCTGCAAACTTAACCGCTTCCTATGTAAATTTTATCTTTTACCTTGGATTAAACACCGCAAGATCCCAAGAATTTCCAGAAACATCGAAATCGGCTGAGCGACGTCCCGCCACGGGCGGAATTTTTGGAAAAATTCATGACTGGAGCGTCTTTTTGTGATCCAAAATAAATAAGGACTATACCGATGAAATCATAGACCAGTTCTTTTGTCTGTGGACAGTGCTTAACTTGACCTCTTCTCAATGCTTAAAAATCCGATTTATCTCACAACCTTGCCCTGCATGACGTTTTTTTTTTTTTTAAATCTACTTCTCTGTTAAAATACAATATTTTTGCACAGGACCAAATAATGTTGAAACTGTGGGCCGCAAGCAAAAAACTAATGCCGAGGTCAAACGTGTGATTGTTGTTGTTTCTCTAACGCATCATCTGGCGGCAATTGGCACTATTCATTTTATCTAATTAGTTATATGTCGAATAGGTTTCAGGTAATTGTCAATCGATCTTGTTTCCCCGGCTTGATCCTCTATCTATCATCATTTTAGGCACTGTCTAGGGAGCCGGGAGCCGTACTTTATGTCCTATGGGCTACGGAACCGGTAGTCACGGAAACCAAACCAAATGAGCTGCGATTCCGGGATCTGACGTCATTGACTAACGGAAACTTCTAAGTACTGGCTCCCAGTCCGGTAGTAAGTGGAAATAGCTCACAGAAACTTCATCGCACCAGCTTCTCGTCCGGTAGTCTCACTGAATTGTGTACTCAGAAGCTAGGGAGCCGGTAGTTGATACCGGAAACTGTACAAACGGAGCTTGTGTTCTGGTAGTGTCTACGTGGAATATAGAACTCACGGAATATTTTGGATGAGAGCTAGGATGCCAGAATTTTCACTGACTTAGAGAACATAACACGGGAAAAATTTACTACCGTAACCCATATATTGAGAGCTAAGGTACCGGTAGCAACAACTGTTTGACTGAAAATGACCAGCTCATGGCCACAGATGGCTATGGGCTAGGGTTCCGGTAGTGGCAAAAAAATAATAAAAAGTTGAACTCACGGACCCATGTCAATGCAGACTAGGAAACCGGAAACTGAATATTTTCAACTCACCTAACCTAACTCCTGCGGGCTAGGGTTCCGGTACCGGTAGTGCCAAAAATTAAAATTACAAACTCATGGAAGTTGGATTCCCTGAGCTGTACGACTCAAAGTCCATACTGACACGTGTCCGTGAATTTGTAATATTAATTTTTGGCACTATTAGAACCCCACTGGTAATTTTCAATCTAATAGTCGTTGCTACCGGTACCTTAGCTCTCAATATATGGGTTCACGTAGTAAATTTTTTCCCATGTTATTTTCTCTAAGTCAGTGAGAATCCCGGCATCCTAGCTCTCATCCGAACTACTCCGTGAGTTCTTTATTCCAAATAGACACTCCCGGAACATAAGCTCCAATTGTACAGTTTCCGGTATCAACTACCGGCTCCCTAGCTTCTGAGTACACAATTCCGTGAGACTACCCGACGAGAACCTGGTGCGATGAAGTTTCCGTGAGCTATTTCCACTTACTACCGGAACGGGAGCCAGCACATACAAGTTTCCGTTAGTCAATGACGCCAGATCCTGGAATGGCAGCTCATATGGTTTGATTTCCGTGAGAACTCCCGGTTCCGCAGCCCATGGGACATAAAGTACGGCCCCCGGTTCCCCAGACAGTGCCTTAATAGTATTTTTTGTTGGCACTAACTGAACCCTAGCCCGTATCCATCTATGTCCGTGAGCTGGTCATTTTCAACCAAATATTGTTGCTACCAGTACCTTAGCTCTCAATATATGGGTTCCGGTAGTCGATTTTTCCCAATGTTGTTTTTTCAATGAAAATACCGGCATCCTAGCTCTCATCCAAACTATTCCGTGAGTTCTATATTCCATGTAGACACTACCGGAACACAAGCTCCAATTATACAGTTTCCGGTATCAACTACCGGCTCCCTAGCTTCTGAGTACACAATTCCGTGAGACTACCGAATGAGAAGCTGGTGCGATGAAGTTCCCGTGAGGTATTTCTACTAACTACCGGAACGGGAGCCGTTACAATACAAGTTTCCGTTAGTCAATGACGTCAGATCCAGGAATCCAAGCTCACTTGGTTTGGTTTCCGTGAGAACTACCGGTTCCGTAGCCCGTAGGACATAACATACGGCTCCCGGTTCCCTAGACAGTGCCATTATTTTTATACAGAAGTGTAATTAAAACCTTAAACCTTCTCGGAGGCCTTTTTCGAATCATTTCCCAACAGTTTCGAGGGGTTGACAACTTCAGTAGTGAGTGAGGTACACCGAAATAAAAATTAGCCGATCCCAACTGTGAGATATTTAGGGTGCAAAAATCGGCTGTTAGACAATCATCTTCGGCGATAAGGGGTTCGCAACTTTTGCTAGTTGGTGTACCTGTTGTTTATTTCCGGTGTATTTGATGATAAGAAAAATTTGGTCAAGTGTAAGATATGTAGGGGACTTGTAAGTATCAATCCGCGGTTAGGCTATAGTCGTCTTCGGTGGTGAGTGGTTTGCTACTTTCGCTAGTTGGTGTACCTATTATTTGTTTCCGGTGTATTTGATGTCTATCACGGAGAGAAGGACCTGCAAGGTTGATGAGTGCTACAAATCTATCATTTACTATAACGCTAACTTAGAATTACGTGTTTTAGCAACGGGTACAAATGATAATGATAATGTTCAACTTTGAGGTAGTTTCGCAATAATTGATAGTGTCATCTGTGATATTTTGATCCTGAAAAGTTACGCATAACTTTATAATATCAACTAAGTTACACAAGATAATGTTCCAAGTTTTCACCCGTCACGATGTCTACGACTGAAAGGGATAAAATTCAACTGGCTGCTAAGTCAATTTAGTCCCTTTTTCCGATATTCTTTTGTTGTTGTTTTTTCAGCACGGAGGAATAGTCTTTGATCATGTGATTACTGATTGTGTTCGTCGTGGAACATACCGTTTTGACAGCTTCGATGGGCTGACAACTTCAGCATTCAACCGATAGCGAGGAAACCAAAGTGCTAGTAGCATCAGTTGGTACTACATGCTACTTTTCCCTTCAACTTCATATTACTATTTTGAGATAATTTTGTAATTTCAAAACTCTCCACGTTGCCCAGGCAACGTATATCTAGTCTAGTTCTTAATCTATATTGTATCCGCCTCCCAATTGCTGGCAAGCTTTCAGAAGGTATAAATGTAAGACAAAGGTAGCCTATTCCTTTTCACGACTGATGACGAAAACATGGGCACTATTTTCAAGACGCTGAACCAGTCTGCCTCGCTCTCCCGAAGCGCGAGCAATCTTCGCCTCGTTTTCGCAAAATTTCAGTCGCTGCAGGCAAAGACAATATTTGATCGCTGTAAACGGATAATTATTCTTCTAACGTTACTTCGGACCTCCTTGGCAAGGGTCCTCGTCAGACTAAAGCTAGAAAAGGACCCTTGCCAGGAAGGGCTCAAATACGAGTTTAGGGTTTAAACTTGTTCTGCTTGAATTTCGCCATTTTTTTTTCATGAGACAACGTATCCAGTGAGCTCAACAGGCGCTATCAAGCAAAAGCAAAGCAAACTTTCGCCTGCAAACCATTGGTTCGCGTAGCACTGGTGCCGATCTCCTGATACTCTGTCTTCGGCCGGCTGCGCAATGCGTGGTTGGGAAAAAATCATACGACGCTTCCCGTGCTTTTCCCTAGGTTTATCTGAGGTACCGTTTGAAGCTGGGTGGACTTTTGGTTTGCCTTGCAGGAACGCAACCAACCCTCGCCAAAATCAGACGGCAGGCACCACTAAGACTCGAACACGCGACCCTTCACTTGTGAGTTCGGAGCGCTATGCAATCCGGCCAGAACAGACAGTGGGGTATGATGCTATGGTACCCACTAAATACTTAATGAGCCGACGAAGCGTGAGCTACAGGGTTAATTCGTTCCAATTATTTCTCAATAGTGTTGGCTTGTGTAAGAATTTCTAAAAAGAAAGGTACAGATGTGTTTTGAACAACATTTCCTACCGACTGGTAGTGTTTCCCCCTCATGGTCTGCAATATACGACTCTTTTAAGCGTATCGAGCTTCACTCCCATCAAAACCAGCAGCTTGCGGTTCTCAGGTAGTCGCGAGGGAGTCAAAGAACCGAAAAGTAGGGACATATACGACAACTGGGCCTGGAGAGAAACATTTTCTTGTACCGGAAAGGGGTGAAAAATGTGCTTACCTGTGGAGATTGGTTGGTCCAAGGCTTTGGTGGTCCTCCGACATTGTTTGCCTCATCGGGGAAGAAAGAGTTGGTTCCTCCGACGGCAATATTCATAATGAAGTAAAACTGTAAAGAATGGAACTGTCCCAGAATTGCTTTTTCAACCAGTAGTGGAATAGAGGGGAGTGTAAAGAAAGCATATGGTCAAGAATCGGGAAGATCTAAAAGTTTCAAAAGGTCTCAACCTATGGCCTACTTGAGTGAACTTTAGGCGGCCGGCCCAATTCACGCCGCATTACCAATGAATTTGTGCAAGCTTCCCGGCTTTTTAATGTTACTCAATCAAACCTAGATTAAAAACTACATAGTCTTTTCGTATATCAGCCAATGACCAAAACTCTTCTTTATCAGCTTCTGTTGCAGGAATAACTGAATAGATAAATCTCGCATATGGCTCAATGCTTCCGGTTGCTAGTTTCTTACCCGCTATGATAATAGCACTGTACGATTCGTAGTATAGTGTAACGGGTATGGGGTGATAGTAACATAGTAATAATAGCGACCACGCCACGTAAGTTATTCAGTTCGAATACCTCACCCGAGAATACAATTTTTATTGACATTTTCCTATGCTATTTTTCGCAATGAAAGAATTTGGGATGAATAAAGTGAATTTGAAAATAAAAAACTTTTCGCAATCTAAGAAGTAATGCTTGTTGCTGTAAGTAATTGTTGTTGCTGTTATAAAACCAGACACATTGGAGAACGGAAGAATAAAACGACATAATACACAGTGGTAAAAGAACTGTTTACCTCTTGGTCAAATGGCGCCATCTTTCCACCTCCAATCCAGGGGTTATCGGTTCCAGCTGGGAACTGTCCATACTCCCAAAGACCACCAGCGGGGGGAGCAAGTCTACCAGTTTCAGCACCGTCGATGGTGAAGCTGATGTAATCTGTAAATAAATCCCCGATGAAACACCGTAAAGACTGGTGGGATACGACGAAGATATTACGAGGTTTTCATTCGGTCTGGACGGTCTTATGATCACGGACATGATGGATATAATAATACAATGCCAAGAAACTGGTTACGCCCTTACATAGTTAGTCAAAACACAGTTCGATATAGATTGCTTCGGTGTACATATTGTCCAACTAAGTTTTGAAATCACTCAGATAGCAGTTTATTATTACTACAGATGGAAAGGCAATCGGATAAGTGTTTACAGTTCGGATAACACCCCATAACTGCTTTGGAAGATCGTAATAAGCGTGACACTGATGGATATACATAACGCAATAGTCAAAGTCGCTAAAGGTCGAGGCTGACTCGAGAAGGTTTTGTTTCGATCCTCAGGAACCTAACTGGGTAGTGAGCCATTCTTTATTCAGTGATAATCGCAGCAAGAAGGATTTCGCATCCCCAAAATTCGTCCTTTCGTTACAATTATATACGACCTTCGTCAGGCTGACATGCTTTCAACCTGACATTGTGACGGAGCAAGTTTCAAGCATGCCCTAGAACAGGGAAAACTGGTAATAAGAGCCCTCCATACCGATCTCTTCAAAACTATCAGTCCAATCTACCAATAAGCAGAAACGCATGGGCACAATGTCAGAAGTTTCAATTTCCTTTAGCACAATGATGATTGTATTAAATGTTAACATCGAGGTTGTTCTACCGATATGGAGGTATGTTAACTACTGTAACTTTTTCGAACAGAATATTTTTATAGGTAGGTCTTATTCTTCTTTTGTTGTACTGTTTCGCTAATGGAGGTAGGGAATTTTATTTTAGTAAAGTATAGCAACCCAAGCCTACTGTAGACCTAATAAAATGACTAGTGTTGGGACTCGAGCACTTCAGTTTCTACCAATATAGTCTTTTACTTTTTGGCGATTCGAATGCCATCTAGCGGTCAAAACCTACTACAGATCTACTAAAATGACCGCTCTAGGGGTCGTGGAAGTAAAAAGTAAACAATAACAAATCAACATGAAAGCTTCTGAGAAACAAGATAATTCCCGAACAAAGACAGTGATTAATGTTGAATAACTATAGCCTTTGGAAAGCAAAGGATAGTAGGATTTTGTTTCAGCTGACAAGCTGTATTTTCAGTGGAAATCTGATTGTGTGAAGGTACGACCTAGGGCAAAGGCTGGTTGTCTATGGGAGTAAGATGTTCTGTAATTTTTTCAGTGCTGAATAACTAGCTCTTGGAAAGCAAGGGATAGTAGTATGTTGTCTTAGTTGACAAGCTGTATTTTGAGTGGTAATCTGACTGTGACAAGCTATGACCTATGTCACAGACTGGTTGTCTAAGAGAGTAAATGTTCTGTCATTTTTTCAACATTTAACTTATCATATTTCTTATTTTATTTCTTTTATAATTTTTTATGTATTTTTTTTTATAACTGAAAGTATTTTTTTTCTAATTATTTTTTTGTGAAGTCAGCTTCTATTTTTTAGTATTTGAGAAAAAGTGCTCGATGAACTCAGTATTTGAGCAAAGTGCTCGATGAACTTCTGCAGAGGCTGTTACGGCTTCGTATCAGCCTCTCTGATACGAGGTCGTAACATCCTCCAAAAAAGTAATTGTCATAAAATAACTTCCTGTGGGACATAGGAAGATATGCTGTTCGAGGAAAGTTATTAGATGTTATGACGGATACATAGAATATTTATGTTTCGACGCTTTTATGCGTTATGTTTCATGGAGAAATCTAGAACAATCTAGACATTAATCTCACAACCTAGACGTTAATCTCACAACATTGAGCACAGGATACGGATCCTTGTGTTAGCATATAACACCCGGCTGGATTCCAAACTATTATCAATCTTCTGACCGTACATTAACAGTCATGAACTCCTTCTTACAATCTGGCCCTGTGTATGTGTGAGAAAGGCGGTGGGGGGGGGGGGGGGGGGGGGGTATTAACAGAATACAAACCTGGGGTCCACTCAACACCAAAAATATGGAAGTCAGTATCGTAGCCAGGGACGATGTTCCTTGACCAGGAAGTTTTTGTGTACTGGTTCAAGAAAAAGTGCGGGCCCCAGTGAAGAGTATTAGAAGCTTGCTCGGATCCGATGTTAACACCACCAGCCTGCAGGTTCTTGTTGCCTCTTGCCTCAACGATATCGATTTCACCAGAAGCTGGCCACTGACCGTAAACTTGATAGCGGGGAAGCATCCAGATAGCTGAAATTTGCAACAAAGTGTTAGAAAGAAAAATAAGGTATTGTCTTGCGCAGCAACACTTATGTTTTTCGTCTTTTTTTCTTCCCAAGTTGGCCGATCTGTGCTCGACGCTCTTGCCTGGATCCCAAAAGGATGTTTTTTATGGAACTTGCAGCTCCGCTCAAGTGCAATTTACCGATCAATAATCGGTCAGTCGGTCAGTCTGTCCACTCATCTCGAGGGCACTTCCAGATGTGCTAGTAGGATGAAACTTGGTAGGCATATTAGGGACCCCACCAAACTGACTTGGGTATTATCACTTCCGTGATCCGACCACCGTGTGGGCAGTGGAGGGAGGGGGAACCTGGAATTTTAATGTATGTGTAACTTTGGACTGGATCCGGTTACTTTGGGGGATTTGGAGGGGGGAACCGGAAACCCGGTGACATGTTCAGAGTGGACGGATCGGGATGAAACTTTGTGGGAAGAACAAGAACAAGCCCTAGATACGGAGTTGACAAGACTGGACCGGATCCGAGCACTGCGCGGGAGCTGGAGGGAGGGTTCTGGAATTCCGGTGATCCCGAGTTAAGATGCTTACACATCTGCTAGGATGATGAAACTTGGCAGGCATATCAGGGACCCGACCAAATACATATCAGGGACCCGACCAAATAACTTGGAAACAGTCACATCCCCCATCCGACCACAGTGGGGGGAGTGAAGAAAGGGGGAATCCGGAACATTGACGTACTTATAACTTTTGAACGTGGAATCGGATCTTAATGAAACTTGATATTTGGAAAGACTGCGTATCTCAGATGTCACAATTCAAGACCGGAATGGATCCGGTTAACTTAGGGGGAGTTAGAGGGGGGAACCAGAAATCGGGAGAATTGTTCAGAGTGGACGGATCGGGATGAAACTTGGTGGGAAGAACAAGCACAACCCTAAATACAGAGTTGACAAGACCGGACCGGATCTGAGCACTGCGGGGGAGTTGGAGTAGGGGTTGCGGAATTCTGGTGACCCCGAGTTAAGATACTTGCACATGTGCTAACACAATGAAACTTGGCAGGCATACTAGGGACTCGGCAATTTCAACTCAAGAACAGTCATTTCTCCGATTTGACCATCGTCGGGGGAGTGGAGAGAGGGGTAGTTGGAATCTTGAGAAATGTCCAACTCTTGAACGGGTGCTCAGATCTTAATGAAACTTGATATTAGCAAATAACTCATGTCTCAGATATCCCACTTCAAGTGCGGACAGGATTCGATCACTGAGGGGGGTTCGGGGGGGGGGGGACCCGAAAATTTTGTGACACGCTTGGAGTGTAGCGATTGGGATGACACTTGGTAGAAAGAACAAACGTAGCCTAAAATTAGAGACTTGACAAGATTGGCTTAGAAATTATCACTTCGCAGATCCGACCATCCCTTGAAGTACTCATCTTAACCGTAAAGTACAAAAAATACTTTTAAGCAAAATCTGGATTTGCATGATCCCCGTGAGCCCATGTTCATTTTGCCTCAAGAATTTTGCTTATGAATGACTTTTTCGCACCCTTAAAGTGCGCATCCTAACCAAAAAGTAAAAAAATACTTTTGACAAAACCATACATCTTCAAGTTCCTAAAGGGCCCAAGATCATTTTTGCCTCAAGGATTTTGATTCCAAATGAATTTTTAGCGCCCTTAAAGTGCGCATCACCACAGCCAAGTGCAAACAAACTTTTTTTTTTTTTACCAAACGATACATTCTCGTGGTTTCAAAGGGTCTATCGTCATTCTGATCAGAAGGGGTTTGCTTACAAATGACCACAAAAATACCCACGAACTCGCCAATTCCTACTTTCATCCTTTTACCAAGCCTTACAAGTACCATATGGGCTTCCAGCTCTTGTTGTTTGTGGAAGACGCAGAGCCTACAGTGATGATGAAATTCACAGTATGTGAAGTGGAGTTCAACAGTTTATGTTAGAGAGGACTGACCCAAGCTGCGCCGCTAAGCTTCCATTTCTTCAAAAAATGATTTTCCTTCCAGTAATAAACAGAAAAATCTACAGAACTAAAATGGTAGCATTTTCCCACGTGTCCGGACTCCGGAAGTGCTGCCATCTACTATTACTCGCCGTTTCTATTAGTGATATCTGTTGAGTTGATCATTCTATTTTTGCGCTTGCGATTAAGGTAGAGAAATGGTATCGTATGTGCCTCCTAAACTCCTGGTTTATCGTTCCATTCATTTCGGTATTAAAAAGAGAAATGGTATTATGTGTGTCTGCGAAACTTCAGAAATTAAACTGAAGCGCAACCCTTACTCCTTTCTAAGCGGTGACTATTATATAATTTTAAAGTTAGAAAATCCATACTATTATAAAATTCCCCGCTACAATTTTTTAGCCCGGACAGCAATTCGGTCTAAAATGTTGTGCTTTGTGTTGATTTTTACTTGTGTTGTTTTTCCTTTTTTCCCTTTTACTCCACTGTCGCCTTGTGCATTTGGTGGGTCATAAATAAATATAAATATATAAGGTTGACCTTGGGCAATCAAATGAAATTTTGAGAAAAGATAGATAGAATTTGTATGGCACTTGAGCTTACTCAAGTGCCACATAGCGATCGTAATGTCTGTCTGTCTTCCGCATTTGGCTAGGCCACTTCCACATGACCTAGGACGATAAAACTCGGCACGCATATCAGGGACCCAGCCGGATTAACCTGGAAATAATCACTTCCCCGATCCGACCATCAATGGGGGAGTGGCAATATGGGAAATCCGGAAATTAATAACATTCATAGCTTTGGAACGGATAATCGGGCGTGCATTAAACTTGACAGGTATCAAGAACAAGTGTCTTGGATGTTCATTGTCAAATTCGGATCGGATCCGATAACTGGGGGGGGGGGGGCTGAATATTCTTTGAGCCCAAGCTGACTTTGAAACATTTATTCAAACAATGTTAACAACGGATACGTCAGCTATGATGGGGGGGGCTGGAGGGGGACACCCGAAATGATTAATCTGTTTTTGAATTTTAATGGGACAAATGTTCAAGGAGTCTCTTTTTTACTTACTAGTGTATAATAAGATAATATTCGACTCTGTAGAAGGTTCCCAAACAAAAAACTTCTGCCAACATTTTGCCTATTCTTGCAAGTGCCATATGAGCTTTCAGCTCTTGTTTTTTTTTTAACGCTGATCTGATAGCCCTTGATGAGCAGATATCAAACCAAACGTATAATAGTAATAACGTTTGTTTATTGAGTCAAAAGGCCATACAAATATGCCATCAGCTTTTTAGGTATGGGATAGCTAGCCTGAAATCTAGAGCTAAAGGGCCCTTGCGAGTACTTGCGACAGGTGGAAGGCACATCTTACCTTTTTTCTAAAACCTATTCCTGACTGTCCTTAACCCCTATCACGGCTGGTGCAACTGCATTAGACCTTACCTGGCCAGATCCAGTCACCAGATGGCATCTTGGCACGGACTTCAACGCGGCCGTATTTGAAGTAGAATGACTCAGCTGTACGCAGACGAGCTGAAACGATGGGGTTCAAGATATTGGTCGGATTTCCAATGCGCTCGCATCCGTAGAAATTGCCACCGGTGCATCTAAAATTAATGCAAAATTACACTTCCCAGGGAATAAACTGCTACAGGCCGCTGTTAAGCGCGGCTATTGTATTGTCAGAAGCTTGGCTGTATTTAACACAGGGATGGACACTTAACAGAAAACACTTTCGATATCGTGGTACAAAATATTTCCGTACCACCTTTTAAATTTTTAGCTGCGAGCTCGCTTATCATCTTTAATGTTAGGTTTTATGGACAGATGACACTTACGGGTACAGAACAAATATGTTCCTTAACAATTAGCAGTTGGTATCCAAAGTATTAACTGCTAAAACCAGGCTTCTGATAGCGTGTGTCTGCCATAGCATTCAGAAATATGATCAAGGACGATTGGCCGGCAAAGGTGTTCGATACGATCTGCCTTTACGGCTTCACCAATAAACCATCACTGGACAGCAAAGCCGTAGAAACGAATGGGATAATATAATGATGTTCTGGACCAAGACCGAAAAAACTTGCCCAAATACCCGCACGCAGCAACTTGCTGAAAGCGCAGCCCACTGACAAAACAACGATTTACCTCCTACAGCCAAGCAGCTTTCCGTCGCGGGAAGATTTGAGTTTTTCTGTCCCACTGTCTACAATCATGTCTTAGCTCTTATGATTACTTTATAGAATCTTGTTACCTGAACGTTTTCTTTGCAAATATGGTTTTCCTGTTAGCTGCTTTCGCCCACACCAGCCCCCAGACTGGGGGCAGGTTCGGACATGGCTGTGGCAGCTCCGGACAATAATTTTCTTTACCCAGGTGGACGTTCAAGAAACAATGTCTTAACATTTATTTGTTTGCTTTTTGTTGCCACAATTCAGTTCGTTTGTTTGCTTCATTTTTTTAGAACTGTATACATTAACGGTCACTTTACGAACACCTTTTTTATCATCCTAATTTACTGTTACCACTGGATTTGAATCTGACCCATTTTCTTCCGGAATGGGTCGTAGAGACTTTCTAAACTTTTTTCTTCTTATGCTATCTTTCCCATTTCTTTTTCTTCAGCTTCTGTTTCTTTGGTGTCTAATCCTGTCCCAAGTGTTTTGTCAGTAGCTGCGCCTGGTGCCGTTAAGACAGTGTAACTCTCAAACTGTTGTATCAGTTTCAAAAATTCTTCTCGACATGGTAGAGCTAATGTTAAGACGACGACGTACGTAAGTGGTTCCGGAAGTACCAAAATGAGGTACCGACTACACTGTGTAGAACTTACTTCCATGCAAAAATATATTATATTATCCCATCCGCTAAGGTAAGGTACAACTTACTGAAAATGGTAAAACCTCTAATGGCAAACAAGCATCAGACACAAACAAGTTGCATGCACAAATAATTGATTTGTAATACGAAATAACAAAACCCTAGCACAAGGTGTAATAATTAAAACAAAAACAAGCACAAACGGCAGCACCAGGATTTAGAGACACGATAGTTAACATAGGCTCACCTGTCAGCTGGAGTAGATCCGTAAAGATCCCATCTTTGGTTTTGGATGGCACCTACTCCTAGAAGATCTTCTGTGTATGTCGGCTTGATGAACAAAGTGCCGTCTCTTGTGTAGCTGTTACTACGGTTGTTAAGGTAAGCTTGGAATTCCCAGTTCTAGAAAAAAATATATTTTTGATTATACAATGGTTATTAGGAATCGGTTCGTTCCCTCACACACCTTAATTTGAATTTTCTACGCTTTAGACAAAGTGTCATGCCCTCTAGTGTTTTGGGGTAAATGGAAGTATCAGTAGATACCACAGCCAGGGGCGTTCTGGTGGGGGGGGGGGGGACCTGATACAAATTACCGAATCGGTACCCAACTTTTACCGTATTTGTTAAAACAAAAAATCTAAAAAACAATAATATAAAAAGTTGCATAGCATCTACAAAATCAAGTCCGATGGAGAAATTCGACGCATTTTCACGCCCTTCCGCTTCTGTACTATCAGGGATATGCTGGTCTTTCAGTAGCCTTTTCCTGGGGTGGGGGGGGGGGGCTATAAAATGTACCGACAAAAAACAACGTTGCTGCGAAGCGGCAACGTCGCTAACAGCTCAACCCAGGACAGATTGAAACACCGCACGCGACATTTTTATAATCCACCATTCTTCTGGCAGAATTTAAGTACTTTACGTCTAGCTTTAAATATAGCCATAGCAATTACATTTGATGATTCAAACCCCCAAAATTCCAAGCCTTAAGCACCAAGTAAATGACGCACCCTTCTTCTAAATGGTGAAGACTGCGAAATGCGGCGCAGGCGATATTTTGTGAAAACACTGACGATCAAGGAGCCTTTTGCTATCACAAATGAAACTACCCAATGGACTACCCTGTCAAATCGTAGAGCTGTCCTTCGAACAAATTAGTGGCCTTCCAGGGTAAAGTAGACACAAAGTACATTTATTTTAGATTTGCAGCAAACAAAAATGTAGTTTTCACGTCGAGAAACGTGCTTATCCTGAAGTACTGCAATCAACAGGTTGTGAAAGTTAAGTAATGAATGGTAACCAGCTGAAACTACCGTTAAATGATAAAGAACGGAAGCTAAATAAATGCCATTTACGCAACCGAAATAAGTAACCGGGGTGAACCAAATAATCGATTCGAACTACCGACAAGTAAACAAATAAGGAACAGATCGGGACCGGCATAGCAACCGAATCTCGTAATCTAACTCTCCGGAACCTAAGTCATCTAACGAGTCAGAACCAAATGAATCTGATTAACCACCGAACTTAGGAATGGACTGACCGGATGCGATGGAACAGATAATGACTTGAGAAAAGTCCTGTGAATTGCCGAATTCAGTAACGAATGGGACCGAATATTCGTGAAATCACCGAATTTACAAAAGGACGGACCGAATGCAGTGAAATAGACGCGGATCTGAACAAATGTCCGGTGATAAACGAATGGGAACTAAATAAATAAATACATTAAATCACTGAATTTGCAAATGAACAGCCCGAATGAAGTGAGACAGTAAAACCCGTTTCTACCGAAATATCGAATGCCCAACACGTAGGGGGAGCCCCCCCCCCCCCCCCTCGGAACGCCCCTGACCACAGCGGTCAGCTTGCTTGACAATAACGAACAAGTTCAGGCGCATTATAGTTTTATATGGTATCGCGTTGAAAATCTATGGATTATATGCGTTTTTGCAGATAACATAGTATATACCATGGTAACTGTGTCTACATTTTGTCGTTTATATGGCACTTATCCTTCGGCCAAGTGCCATATAGCGATCGCAATTTCTGTCCGTCCTTCGGTCCGGGTTTTGCTAGTTCGGGCACTTCCACATAAGCTAGGACCCCCCCCCCCCCCACACACACACAGAAAATCTACTTGCGACGCCCCTGGAGACCATATGTCCTAGATGACATGTTTTAGGATCCTGAGTTTCCCGAAAAAAGCTTCGACCTGAGTGAAACTTGATAGCCGGTACGAGAAGAGGCATAGATAATCTGTATATGTGGCTGAACCAGATTTGGCTCTGGTACGGAAGTTTGACGGCGATGCCAGAAGTGCTCAGGCTCGCGTGAAATTAGATACCTTAGTTCTAGGTTCAATCCTAGGGGGGTTGAAGGGGGGACTTTGTGGCATTCTCATCTAATTTGTGCAAAGGTGCTTTTGCTTTGCAAAAATCTAAATATCAAATATACAGGTAACTGGCCAAATAATCGCGGTAACTACAAACACGACTTTAAAACGTGGTATCAGATACCATGGTATGTCTAAAAACTTAACTCTTGAGTTTCTTCCTAGATTTGTACAGTAAACGTTTCCGAACGCTGTCTAAGCCTCCACCACCACATAAGGATGACTGTAACTTAGTTTTAAGGGCGTGGCTAAAAGTGAAGATGAGTAAAGCTTAGGGATCAGTATACCGTAAGCGTATAATCAAACTTGAATCTAAGAAAAGAGCTTTTATTTGTGTCATATCGTTTCTGTCCAGAATTTTCCCATAAACAATTTTTATTTTTAACAAGAAACTCGGTCGGGCTTGTCGATATTTGTCTTGCTTCTTACGTAACAAGGGCCATTTACCGAATAAGAGTTCTGCAAATATTTGAATTTCTTATCTGGTTTACAAAGCTAACAAACAAATTGCGGCCTTACGATGAATGAGCTCCGTTACGACGATTGTAAATAGCAGGTTGTGCCGCAACGACTAAAAAGCCTAAATTCCAACAGGAATATTTGCTCCCACAACCCACCAAGAAGACTGGGCAACGATAGCCCTAGGTACTGCGCGCAAACTGTAAAAAATTTCTCCGTATAAAGATTAAAGTTAAACTGCAGCATTTGCTACTCGGATTGATCTTATCTTTATTTGATATTAATCTTATCTGCGTAGAAATAAGGATAATCCGAGTAGCAAATACTGCAGTTAACTTTAATCTTTATACGGAAAAACTATTTACTGTGCACTTGGGCACTGTCAGCGGGATCGACTAAAATGGGAACTGAACCGAATAACACGTTGCAGGAGGAAAGCGTACTAAAATCGGAATGACGTACTAAAACCGGTCACGCTGGAACATGGGGGAAAAGGCACCGTTATTCCTTCTTTTAGTAGCATGTTTGGGCACGAGTTCCAAATCATTCCCGTGCACGATCCCTGTTCTAGTAAGTATTCCTTCTCTTAGTCGAGTTAACCCAACGAGAGGCAGGACTCCTGTTCTTTAATACGACATGTCCCATGTATTTAATACCTGGCAGGAGAAACAAGTGGATAATCGGGACCCCGACCCTGTCATTCTCATTTTTAGTACCTGGTCCTCACGGAAGATGGCATTTTTAGATAATTATTATAATAACTATAATATATAACTATCTATAACTATAAACTGGACTAAAAGAAGAAACACCTAGGCTACTAGAACAGGGACCGTGCATGGGAATGATTTGGAACTCCTGCCCGAACAAGCTATTAAAAGAAGGAACGACGGTGCATTGCTTCCCTTTTTAGTAGTGTTCCTTCTGTTGCACCGCTCACGATTTTAGTACGTCATTCTCGGTTTTAGTACGCATTCCCGTTTTTAGAACACATTTCTCCTGCACCGTCTTATTCAATTCCAATCCCGTTTGATCCCCTGTCAGGTGCTTAAGCCAGACAGAAGAAAACAAAACAACGTTCCACCAAGCGTCAATGAAAAGTTTTGGATACTTTTCTATTCAAAGAAATCTTCTGCTACATATTACATATTTTTCAACAGAGCAGTATTTTTCCTCTTTTTAATTAGGGATTGTTGTCGAATGTCTGGTGTGGCCGTATGGGAGCAAAATTGCCAAGGTCACATTTTTTCGGTCGGCTAGAATAAAGATTTTCACCCATGGGAGTGCGTTTAGTTTTTTCTCTATAAAATACCAAATCAATCCTATCTGTCCAAAGTAAATGAGCAGAGCATAAATCTTGTCTTTATCGTGGCTGAGCGTGATCTAGTGGAGACTGATAAGGTTAGAAGAAGGTTGGTAGAGAAACCATGCTAGTGGGAGAACCTTGTGAATAGCCACGAACAATAAATCAATAGCCCTTGCTTCCTCGCAGGGCATATCTAGACAGTGAAGCGACGCAGTTTCTTAGATACAGTTAGAGCACCTCACACCATTACGTTGACTCTTGAGTAATCTAGCGAATAATGCTCGCCTTTAGTTGCCTTAGGTTAGAGCATAACCCGCAGATGTTCTGTACCTTTTCGAAAATCCCGGATTATCTTTCGACCTTGCTAAGATGACTAGCAACTTCTCCTAGACTTTCTCAGCGCATTTGGCGGAACAGAGAAAAAGGTAAAAGCAAGGAGAGTGTTCAAAAGAAAAAAGCCAATTTATGTGATCCAAAGTAGGGCCAACTTGGCTTTGTAAACTCAAGTAAGGGGACATTTTCGCGTGGATGGCTTCCTTGACGGACATTTTCGCGTGGATGCCGTCGATTTTTTTTGTCATTTTCGCGTGTACGGATGAACAGGTGAACGGGCCATCCAGGTCGATGGACGCCTCCCGTTCAAAACTGCCCCGAGGGCAGCGTTGAGCTGAACGTGGACCTGCACAGATTGAAGACAGAAAAAATGTAGACCTTCCTGCACTCATAGTCTCCCATCCAGCTGAATGGGCATTTTCGCCTGATCGGAACCCATCTTCCTCAGCCGTTCAACGCCCGATCGATTTCCTCATTTTCGCGTGGATGGGGTCACCCGTTCAGCTCTACATCCACCACCGCGAAACGTCCCATAAGTTGCATATGTGTGTGTCTCTTTCAATCTCCTTAAAGCCACGACGTCCACTGCAAGAACACCATCGAGGGCTCGCGATGTCTTAAGAGACCATCGTGGCAAATTTAAAAGTCAAATGATTTCGGGTGAATAGACATGCCTTTCGAAGTTCATATTTCCTCAAGGGAAACAATATGATGTAATCAACAAAATGACGTGGTATGGCTAGTACACAATTAGTACTTACACCACCTCCAGAGAGGGTCAGCTCATGCTGCCACTTGGTAAAGTCCAGGAAGTCAAAGTTGTCTTCGAAGATCAGCTCGCCGGCTTTCACAGCTTTCCCATTCACAGTGGTGATCGAAGCATCTGGCTCTGTAATAATTTCGCATTTTATTCCGCTGACTATAACACAAACGTAAAAACATCTAGATGGAGATATTGCACCCTACCCAACGAAAACGGAAATTCTTATACCATCATCTGAGGGAATATAACAAAAAATAAAAGTAATATTGGGAGGTATAATTATCAGCGTTTGCAACGATTCTGAGCCAGTGAATTGCGGGAAAGATTAATCTGGCTTCTTCTTGTTGAAACAATAAAACTTTAGCAAAAGAATTTTCTTTATAGCGAAAGTTTGTAAAGCCATCAAAGTTTGTAAACAAAGAGGGAGTCTCGCATCCTATTGGTCGGTTATGACGCGCTTTTTGAAACTCGACCAATAGGAAGCAGAATCGTCGTTGTTCGGAAAGTTTGACGCCTTCAAGCTCCGATTTCTAATGAAAATTGTCTACAAAGCTGTAACAATACAACTAAGACAAAGCCGGCGAACTATTTCCAATCATTTACAGGCTCAGAAAAGTTATCAAACATGGAAATCAGTCTCAAATTCGGAATTCCTATACCTCGCAATGTTAAATTAGTCCTTTTCTACCATTTTCCGTTTTCGTCGGGTAGGCTACAACCTCTCTATTGATCAGCTTCGAAACTCTCCGTCACTATTGTTTCAAATTACGTAGCACGTTACTTTTGATTCCAACTTGGTGATTGGCCTTTAACTCGTAAGAAGAAAAAGCTCGGAGGGGAAAAGTAAGTTTAACGCTAGTTAATCTACCTGAATAGCCTGGAAGTTTAAAAAGAAAAGAAACAGCCACAGTCAGCTCGGGCGGAATGGACGGCAGAATAACGAAAGTGCGACTACTTAACCACCGCAAGACCGGCCAATAGTTATCAATGTGGCGACCACCAGGCGGAAAAACGCACAGCTTTCCATCACTGCTGTATGTTACAATTTGTACTGACAAGAACAACTTTTCCTGAAAGCAACGCTATTGATTTCTCGTCACCAAAGAAACTGAGGAAAACACTTGCGGTTATTGTTCAAGATTCATGAATTAAAGATGTCGTACTTTGCAGCGGATATGGTCCATGATGGATGGGCATAATCCAGTCGACGAGCAGTGCCATCAGTGGCGAAACTAGGGGGGGGCGGATGGGGGGCAGCTACCTATGGGGGAAGCACCGACAAACGCTTTTATCATACCGTTTCTGATACCGATAAAAGTTCTGTTGGTAAAACAGGAAACTTCCTGTTGGGAAATAGGCAGCGTTTGTCAGTACGGCATGGTTTAGCATTCCGTTTCCGTTTCTGGTACCGACAAAAGCTCTGTCGGTAAGCCAGGAAACTTCTTATTAGAAAATCGACAGCGTTTCTCGGTGCGGAGACGGTGCTTAGATTCGATTTTCGGTACCGATAAAAGCTCCGACGAATACTTTCCTCATTTCGTTTCTGATACTGACGAAAGCTCTGTCGGTAAATCATGAAACTTGTCGTAGGGAAATTGGCAACGTCTATCGGTGCGCGGATTCCGTTTTCAGTACCGGCAAGAGCTCTGATAAAAACACTGATACCATTTCCGATACCAACAGAAGCTCTGTCGGTAATCAGGAAGCTTCTTGTCTAGAAATTAGATTTTTTTTTGTCGGTGCGAAGATGATACCGACAAAGCTTTTGTCGGTAAATCAAGCCGATAATCAGCTCGAGACCTTGATATCTTTTGTTTTTCATTTTTCGGTACAATGACTGGGAAAAGTCTTGTCGGTAAAATGGGAACTCTCTTCTTCGGTCTTTTTACATCCAGAATGGATACAAATCTTGTTGTTAAATTCAGTATTTGTGAACTATTCGTCAGTGCGAGAATTTTTGATGTGGTTACTGGAATATTCTCGTCGGTAAATCCGAAAATGCACCAACCAAACACTTCTTCATTCCTTTCTGTTTCCTCGAACTTTTCTTGTATGATTTCTCTGTTCCCGCCCATAAACTGCTCTTTGGGTTGAGCTGGCAGTTCATTCCCGTCAGTGATGCCCTACCAACTAGGCCCACCGAGGCTGGATAAGGCCAGGATATCTGAATAACACAACTAGGTCACATGGGCACAGTATTGCCAAGTTTATGTCAATTTCTCAACCGATTTCGTTCCTAAGCGTTTAAGAAAATGTCCAAGACCCACCCTAATCCCCCCACAGCACTACCATAATGGCAAGAAGAGGTTCGGACACATAGATGGGCCAATGGCATATATTTTGCATCCGCGTCTACAGTGCATCACTCGAACGGATCATTTCCGAAAAATTTCCAGTGGGCCTACCGGTCCGGTACCCCTCAGCCCCCCCCCCCCCCTTTCATCCAACGGACGTCAAATCCGGTTTGGGCCTGATTAAATTACACGTCTAGGTCCCATGAGTTTTGTACCTTTCAAGTTTTATCCCAATCACTCTATCAGTTCAGCCACTACTCGTATTACAATATTTCCGGGACCTCCTTGCAACACTATTCTCGGACGCGGATAAATTGAAAATCTTGGAAAGTTTCACTCGAATCCGAGCACTTTCTAAGGCCCATGCAAATGTTTGGTTTTTGAGGCGTATCACGAAGTTACTCTGACTCCTACTTTCCACTCAGTTGTCGGATTTCATTCGGACACAGAAGCAGCAAATTTAGGGCATCTGCTACCACAAGTTTCCATAACACTGGATTGCCCGTTCACTTCACCTGTACTTTGATCCAACGCATCCTCATACCAAATTTCAACAAGATATTTCAACCCTTTCGAGAGTTATCATGGTAACAGACGGACAGACAACTTTACGAGCTCGTAGGTGCTAACCTTTTGAACCCCCCAAAAGCCGCTTAATTTACAAGCGAAAAAGACAGCCGCGTAAATCTTCAAGCAGTGACGTAATCTGTTGCAGTATCTATCACTACTTTTCTGGTTTGCAATACTTTTGACTGCACAGAATGTTCCTGGTTCTATGTGGCAACCATTCGTGCCAGGAAGTTAATTGCGAGTTCATTACTTTTAATTAGAGAACCATCTCAATTGATATGTTACAACTTAATATTGCAACGGTTGTAAGATGAATTTACGGGGAGCGTGCGCCGTGCGCGGCAACGGCGCTTTTTTGTCGGTAAATCATTAAATCTTGTCGGTAAAATCTGCCCCCCCCCACACGAAAATAAGCTAGTTTCGCCACTGAGTGTCAGGATGGCTTACATAAGTCCGATTAAGCTGGATAAATTGTTAAGTTTCAGGTGTAATTAGCGATTTGATTTGAAAGTCCAAAGTGCTCCTCACGGCATTCAATTTCACAATTGCCGGCTTAAAAGACCACTGCTCTATCCTTGAGCTACATAGGGGCTCCCGAACAGAGTTTACAAACCACTATAATAATCGGATAGAAGCAGACATAGGATAAGGGTACGTCAAACAGGATATTGGGGAGGACAGTCTCATGACTGTATCTTATACCATACGGTAGTTTCGACCATTGACTTCAACTTGTCTACTGTATATATGTCGAGGCTGTCCTGGTCTCGTACTGAAATCCAGAAATTTAAAGCTCAGGCCAGCGACAGAGCTCATACAGAATGTGTGTCTTTGAGCGTGTTCCGTCCTACTTACCGTAATTACTACGCATGACGTCACGAATTCCGGCTTTTTCCGTCAAGGCTGGAACGACTTTTCTATTTTCCCGCAGAATATCATACCACGGGCGAATCCGACCAATCACAATTCAGAGATCCGTAGTTCGCTCCCGAGCATGGTAAGCAAATAGTTACTATTAGTTACTATTTCGAGAAGGTTGGAACGGTCAGCGTAGTAACTTTTGGTGAGGTTGGAACGGAAATAGTAACTACTAGTTACTATTGGTACGAGGGTGGAACACGCTCTTTACCTTAATTCCCAGTTTTCACGGGATCCTGATCAACTATTGATCCGGATAAAAAACGAGTTGGTGATACAGATTCAGTTTCTTACCCTAAATCGACCCCCCTAGACCCATTTACCTCAGCTACAGCACCCCAGATCCAGCGCCATGGATCAGAGGCACTTGCACATTTAATAGCTTTTGAGGCAAAAAAACACTGCAAAAAAAAATTCAGGGGCGCCCCCACATTCATTTTCAATTTATTTTCAAAATACCCTCACGGACGAGACCGAACATTGGATATCTTTCGTCATTAAACGTATCATGATCACACAACTGAACAGTTAACAACAACTCTAACCAGAAATCAGCTCAGCGTAAACACCCGTCTCAAAATAAAAAATTTCGTCAACGTATCATCATTACATAACTGGACAGTTAAAACAAGAGCTCGACGCTCATATGGCATTTGCGAGGGTGGTTCAAAGGATGAAATATAGAATCTGCCTTTTCGTGCGCTTGTTCTGATCATTTGTAAGCAAAACCCTTAAGATAAGAATGATCGGAGACCCTTGGAATCACGAAAATGTATCGTTTGGAAAAAAGTATTTTATTTTAGAACTTGGCTCTAGGTAATTATGCGCACTTTAAAGGCGCTAGAAATTCATCCGTAGGCAAAACCCTTGAGACAAAAACGATAACAGTTCCTTGGGGATCATCGTTTGATCAAATTTAATTTTTTCACTTTTCGATTAAGATGCACACTTTAAGGATGCTATAGAGACAAAATTCTTAAGCAAAACCCTTGTGGCACAAATGACCATAAGGCAAAATGCACCGTTTGATCTAAACTACTTTTTGACTTTGCAGTTAAGATTCGCACTTTAAGGTAAAAATTCGTTTGTAAGCAAAACCCTTGAGGCAACAATGATCAAAATGTATAGTTTGCTTAAAACATTTGTTTTTGGTTTGCAGTTAAGGTCTTATTTTGGAAGTGACGACTTCTAAGCCAATCTTGTCGAGTCTCTGATTTTCCAGCCAATTTTCATCTTCCTAGCACATCTGGAAGTACCTTAACTTGCGGTTATCGGAATCCCCCCCCCCCCCTCTAACTTCCCCCACATTGCCGGGATCCAATCCGGTAATGTAAATGATTTATCTAGAGCACTAGATGGAAAGACAGGAATACCACGTTACAGTTGTCCCGACCCTAGTCTGGGTCAGCAAGGCACGCACCAGAACGGCAAATAAAATAACGCTATAAAACCCACCTAGTCAGTCTTCTGATAGATTCCTTAAGTCATCTGTGTTTTTTTAACAGGTTATGACATCTATAGCCTAACGTATGACATGTATGTGTATACCATGTATCTTCTGACAATTAATCTAGTATTTTATTTTTTATATTTTTATTTTTGGCATGCAGCTTACAAAAGTTCTGAAGTCGTACAAGTTTTAAAATGAGCTGTATAGCCTATATAAATTATATTTTGTTAGAGTTCATGCTGTGAAACAGATATTCAGGAATAAATATGATGATTGATCCCAGACATCAGTCTTGGTCTTAATCCTAGTAGAACCATAAAAAGTAACTGCAATACTTACGCACTATGGCTGCCTCGGCCAAAACGCAAAAACCGATCAAACTAACTGCAAACTTGACCAACATCGCCAAGCTTTGTAATCAATCTAAATGTAAAAATACTGTAAGTTTTTTAAAATAGAGTTCCTCCTAACGAGAATGCCTTATCTCGCGAGTTTTATATGCTGTTGCGTCAATGTTTACTAAGAGGCGCAAGTCACGTTGGTTAACAATCAAGGATCAAACAAAATAATGCCTGTGTTTTACGAGTCATGTTTACCATCAAGCTGCTTTTTGCAAAGGCTTTTTTGCAAATTTCGCACAAGATAGCAAACTAATCCATTTTTGTAGTTTTTGGAAATAGGTCTTGGTTTCAATCGGAGCGCATCTGAGATAGGATATTTTCATTTTAATGGAGCAAGTTCCTCGCGACTCTCGATGGGAGGCTGGGCAAAGTGACATGCTGATTGAACTGTAAAGGACCGTTACTTCAAGCAGAGCAAAATAACACTAGTGAATATTGTCAAGACCTATGCTTTCCATGCTTTGCAAACGGGCCATACTTGTAGCGCCGTCACTACGCTTTCGGCATTTAAAACGAGACAAACTTGCGGGCTTAGAAATTTCTAGTAAAGCAAAAGTGCGGTCTGCACACTCTAAAGAAACAATGGAGTTGTAGCATTTTTTTGCTATGTTCAGAATATGACTTTTATCAGAGCCAGCACTGGTGAACGACTGAATGAGTTTCAGTAGGGACGTTTTTCTATCGCTAGTGGTGCTAGTGTCGCTGCTATTCGAGTGTGTGTCAATTTTGTCAAGTCTTGGCGCTACTCTCTAGTGTTATTTTGCTCTGACTCCAAGCCATCACAAACTATTGCCAACTACTGCTCGACCGGACTCCGTTCAACGGCCGGTGCAACAACCCAATTTCACTCGCGAAAGACAAAAAATACCACAGAAAAAAAATACGATAAACATCAAAAGAGCTAAAAAATGTGTTTCTGCGGGTCATATCAGAATCTTATTTGGTTAATACCGATGACCAAGCACAAAATCTGAGGCAAAAGAAACAGAGCTAAAATCGGCTTAATGAGCTACATCTGGCAAGTCAGTCCCGAACAGCATTTTTGACAAGAAGACAGATATGTAATGCTTAATTAATAACTGTTTTAATCTTGAGAAAATCCTCGTAAGTTTCATATGCGAAAAAATTTCCATATCCTAAACTTTTGAGACCCATATTTATTCTCAGTGCACGATCAAAGAAATGATTTTTGAGCTCTTTTTGTATGTTCGCTCTTTATCAGAAGCTCAGCTAATTTAACCTTATAAGTTTCGCAGTTATGTCACAGTATCAACGACAGGAACCAGCAGACTAATATACTAAAAGAATCGTAACCTCCTGTTTTACGAGATCCAACGACGGACAAAGCGACGAGTTCGGCCTTCACTGCTCAGCTGAAACGACTATAGGCCCGAGTCTAAGCTGTTCTGAAACATGATCAATGCGTCTACTACAACTACGAAGGGTACGCCAAGGTCCTATTTACCGATGGTGTCGGTGCTTTCCCCAGAGAACTTCACCAAGAGCCTGAAAGAAGACATATTGACTGAAATGAACAAGAAACAACAACAGGTGCTTGACAAACTTTATGTTGAAGTTCTGGTCGGCGTCGGCATTACTTTTGCGGCGGTTCTACTGTGCCTTTGCGTCTACGGGATCCGGAAAGTACTGATACTCTACAAAGCGTTTCTGGAAGACCGGCATATACCTAAGCGGCAGCACACCGAGGAAGAGGGACGTACTGCTTCAGAGGAGACCTTGAGGATCCTAAGTCTGCGGAAAGCTATGTACAAAACTGATGTAGAAACTGGGAAAAAGCGCGTCTGGATAGAGGTGCCTACGACCGTTACCCCTCCTCGACTCAAGGTAGTCCGCAGCGCTCCTAATATCAAGCTCATCGACTGCAGCATCGATCTGATCCCAACGCGGCAACTAGCGGGGGACCCGCTGAAGAGCGAGGTTAGAGTAGAAAGAGAAGTGACTAATCAGTCAACTCACACGGATAAGGTCTCGCATCCGCCTTCACTAAAAAATTCACATCCAGCAATTTTAGTGAAAACCGCTGACAGCTCTCAAACCGGCCCACCAATAGGGCTAATGACGCAGAATTGCTTAAACGTCCAACTGCCAACTCTAAGTCCCTCCGATCAACTTCATTCGAACACGGCAAAGCCAACGGTACTATCAGAGCCAGAAGACTTTATGAAGAACTCAGTCGAGACTGCAAGCCAAAGTTTTGAAAACGATACCACCGTGAAGCCTCTTGGTTCTGATCCTGAAGCCCCAGCATCGACATTCGATCTGATGACAACCGACCATATTCGAAAGGGCAAACACTATCACGACAACCCTCAAAGATCCGATCCAACGGAAGTAAGTACGCCACTGCCAGCTCCAGCACACCTCACTAGCCTACCTAACCAAAACAAAGGCAGAGATGTGACTGGAAAATTAGACATCCTTCTAGCACTTCCTGAAGCTGAGGAGATCAGAGACGCTCCTTCGAGTACCCCAAAATTCTACGACGCAGTTAGCCAGCCAGTTTCACCAAATGATCCACACCCGACGTTCTCACTTGAAGAAGTCTGCTGCTCTCAAACAGGCCCACCATTAGGGATGACGCCACCGAGTTACTTTGACGTGCAACTATATACTGAAAGTCCCTCATATCAACTTCGCCCGGTCATGGCAACATTGGCAGTGTACCAGAGTTCAGACACTGCGAACACCACAAAGCCTCTTGGGTTTGATCTTGAAAACCATGCATCGGAATGCGAGGCGACGATAGCCGAGAGACAATACCAAGACATAGGAGGCAGTCAAGGAGTCAATCCAGTGGCCAGAGGTACACATGTAGCAGCTGCAGCACACCCTGATCGTCTAAAGAACACGAAGTAGAAGCAGTATCGTAAGCCAGACATCCAGACACTGAGTGAAATGCCCACCAGCCGCTCGCCTACTGATCAACTTTAGCATTTCGCTACAACGTCTGCCGGAATTGCCGGTGAAGATAAAAACACTAATATCTGCAGCCGGAAATGCCAGCTTGGCAGTTTTCGAAAGATGAAAAATTCTCGTGCAAGTAGATAACTGCTTTAATTGAGGAAAATAGACCAGTATGTTAGTTAGTTTGCGCTTCTGATTCACACAGGACGGTGTTGCCGAAGTGGCAATAAAACAGACATTGCAACGGTCTAACGCAAATCGCCATTTTGCAGGAGGCTCACCTAGCGTTTGGTCACAGCTGACCCTAGGCGAACACCGGAGAAACCGTTGCAAAGTTTAACCAACAAGTTTGGCTGAGATGGGACAATTTAGTTACCTAACAAGCTGCATTTTTGCATTCCTGTGGACTGTAGCCGTAGCAGTTGGCCTGCGTGCTAATAAGGCGTTTTTGCACGCTTTTGCCGTAGACTTTTGCCTGTGGGTTCGAACAGCAAAAACGCCTTATAAGCTGCGGCTAACTGAAAATTTTCGTGAACGGTCTGGGGACTACTCTGGCAATCTGAAAAACAGCTTACTTCCTGGTTTCAAACTAGTGTGCTAAATAACCCAGTGTGCTCTTCCGGACACACCACAACCTACAGGTACAAAAAATTCTGGACCCACTATAAAAAAAAAAAAATTCCGAATACAGAGAGTTGACAAGCAAACAGCAGTCATTCACAATACTTACATTTAACTTTGAAAAATTCATTTTTGTATTCCAGAATTTCCAGATACTCATCATCCTCCATCTTTGAAAGAAACCACATGGTAAGGCCAAGGTCAACGGCATCAACAAGGCCTTTGGCCGTAGCCTGTGGATTTCGTTTTTTGGCCGTTGGACTGAGGAGTAAAAAGGCATTATAAGCAGACAGGCTACAGGGAAAGGTTTGCCAAAACACCTAAGGCGTATTCTCGCCGTTCCCCGAGGACTACTCGGGGAATCGAAAGGAACGGCGAGAATAGAGGGAGTCACTCCACGCGGACTCCGAGTACAGAAACAGCGAGAACACGGGGAATGCTTCCGAAATGGATTTTGTTCGAAAAAGTAATATGCTGTTGACGAAATTAGTCGGGATCCACATTATTTTTGGTTTAGTTTATTCTGATTGTTTTTAATTAATTTTACATTGCACCAACACCAGCAAAAATTGATTCCCCTCCGAATCTGAAAGGGAGTCCTTTTCGATGATGGTGATGATAATCGGAGCACACCCCGTCGGTGGGGACTCGCGAGAATACGGGGAGTGAGTCCCCGGGACAAACAAAAACGCGGGGACTCCTCAAGTGGAGTCTTCGGGGAACGGCGAGAATACGCCTCTAATAACACAGCTGCTACTCACAGGCGTGCTGTAAGGCATGCAAAAACGCAGCTACTTACTCACTTAAAGAGGCTTGAAAACCTGATGAAAAGGCGTTACTTTGTTGCTCCACTATTCACGAATAATGGACTTTCATTTAGTAGAATTTCTCTGACATATATATAGGCGTATTCTCGCCGTTCCCCGAGGACTCCTCGGGGAATCGAGGGAGTCACTCAACGCGGACTCCGCCCAGGAAAACAACGAGAATACAGGGAATGCTTCTAAAATGAATTTTGTTCGAAAACATAATATGCAGTTGACGAAATTGGTCTGAATACACTTTATTTTTGGTTTTGTTTATTCTGATATTTTTAAAAAATAATTTTACATTGCACCAACAACAGCAAAACTGATTCACCTCCGAATCTGAACGCGAGTCCTTTTTTATGATGGTGATGATAATCGGAGCATTGCCCGTCCGTGGGGACTCGCGAGAATACGGGGAGTGAGTCCCCGGGACAAACAAAAACACGGGGACTCTTCAAGTAGAGTCCTCGGGGAACGGCAAGAATACGCCTTATGAAATAAAACGAAATGATGGTTTAATCCGTAATATCTTTAAATACATAAAAATAGCTTTGGATATGTCAATACAAATAAAGACACTTCAAGTAATATCAATCAACTCGACAGGTCAATATTAATTATCTGATAACAATAAATAAACTACATTAATAAACAAAAGTCAGGTCAAAATTACATACCGTATCTCGTATAAAATTCCTAAATAAAACAATCTATGTTACCTCTATGCGCTTGTACCTGTGTTGTATGCTTGACGAACAAGATTTATGGAAAATTTGTGTTCACGCAGTGAGCAGTCCATCTGGCGCACCGTCAGCCACAGAAAACCGGCGTTTGTGCTAGATTCAGATTGTCTGCGTTATAGTAGAATTTGTGTCGTCGGGACGGCAGGAGATATTCTGAACGTCACTACTAGAGCAGATGGTGGAAAAACGAAAAATCCCTAGGCAGAATCCAAATCTTTCAAGTATTCAGTTAAATGATGAAGAAATAATTTAGCTTTTCAGTTAAGCTTTAAAACCTCATCCTGAAGTTAAAGCGAATATCAACAAGGTACCGAATTACTAACCATGACATACGTGCTTCTTCCCGGTGACCTGACTGGGCGCTGCTGAATATATCATGGTTCCATGGCACGTTCCTTCTTGGTCTCCATACGTATGGACTTTGAAAGGTATCAGTTAAGGGGTTTGGGTAACCTGAAAGTCTCTCTCGGCCTAGCAGAGCAAACGTAAGTAAATAGTGAAAACCAAAGGAGAGCTTAGTCGGGATCGAAGTCTACAACGGACACAGAAGAAGCTTCAACCAACACTTTCGGTCTCAGGCCACAAACATGGTGGGAGGCGGGAACTGTACTGAAAGGTCAGTGTCTACTAGCTTACGGCGACAAGAGCACGATCATTTATTATTCTTCTGATGTTATCAACGGTTCTTCTTGATCTTATCGGTAGCATTCTTCAGGCTTCTGATCTAACACACTATTCTTTATTCCCAGAGAGTTAGCGGGGTGCAGCTCTTTATTGGCAGAAGGATATGCAAGACTAATAAAAAAGCGTCAGAGTGTCACAGCAGACAACACAAGGATGCGCGGTTTCAATAGACAACCCTTGGAATGTTATCTGTTGTCGCGACAAACGTTATGCCCAAACAAGCATTGCCAGGAAGAGCCAAAAAACGACAAAAAATCATTTGCTGAATTTTCCGATATCACGACAACAAACAAAAAAGACAGCAGATGCTTTTTTGGCTTTTTTTCGGCATTTCCTGGCAATGTTTGTTATGTACAAGATTTCATACATAACGTTTTTCGCGACAACAGATAAGATTCCAAGTGTTGCATGTTGCGTGTTGTCTGTCGAAACCGCGCATGATTGCGTTGTCTGCTATGAAACTTCTGACAATGAAACATTCGGAAAACGGAAAAATATTACGAGCGCATGTCGTCTAACCATTTGCAAAGCCTCTTCCGCATTTCTCAAAGCTTGGACAGATGTGGTGTGGCATAGTGCGGGTTCGACCTAACGGCAGACTATGTTCAACGAGATGTGTGTTTGCAACAACCAAACCCTTTCTGCATGTAAATGCACGCAAAGGAAACTCGAAGAGAAATGAGCTGCATGATAGCTGGGTTGCAAATGACCAACACGCTAGAAAGAAAACGAAACCGTGGGCAAGACCGTTTCCCAGAGATATTTTCAAAGTGACAAAAGAGACATCTTGTCAATTTAGTCACCTTGACAACACTTGCATTTGAAATCCATAATAACTTATATTCAAACGATGGCTAAAAACGGATACGTCAGCTACGATGCTTCAGCGATATTTCTTTTCCTACATCGATTTCTTAAAAGTAACTGCCCAAAATAGGATACTTATAGTTGGTAGAAGCTTCATTTATTTCTTGCAGGCTCGATTCCTCCAGTCCGCGACGTTGTTCCTGGAGTTCAGACACCTGACGAGAATCCTTGTCAAGAAAGGAATAACTACCAATGTCAAAGCACCGTAGCTGATGTATCCTCTGATGTTTCCCAGTCAGCTTGGGCTCAAGGAGTATTTATCCATACTAACGCTGGACACGAGCATTCCTGCAATTTCACATATTCATAAAGTAGCTGCTTTCTACTTTACAGAAGTTAGCAAAGTTTTTACTTACAAACGTCACGTAAATTGCCAGTAAAAATAATAAACAAAATAGATCTTATCTTAAAGGAGCCATGCCCAACTTAGCTCTGAGTGCATTGGCTTCGGCGATTTCATCAGCAATATCACGCCTTCCACCACGACGATCTGTGCGTTCTTCTCGGTCCCCTCTATCTCGACGGTCACCATGACGATCTCGTCGGTCTCGATCTCGCTCACGGTGACGGTGCTCCCGCTCCGAACGATGACTGGAAAAGGAAAAGGACTGAAATTCACAAGGCGGATTTATCTACAATTTATGACAATGTATTTATCTTAGAACTTTCTTAGTGCAAACTCGAGAATCACAAGGAGCCTATGCAATACCCGAGTCCGCAGAATCGATATGAACTACCCAGAGATGAAGCCAATTCTCCACTTCTTGCGGTTTTCGTCAAAAACGAAAACGGAGATAGGCTACTGAAGAAATCGAGAAAGTTTTGTTACATTCAGTCCTCGTTTCTCCGTTCATCGTTCTAAATAAATCTTCCCCAATCAAAAACACTAATTTGTAAGGGATTTGAAAATGAATGGCGAAAACTGAGAATTGAAATAAAAAACGCGACTATTGTGAATGGGCCTTCAGTAACAGCGGCAGTTTTCTCAACTGCGCATGCTACTTGCGCGTTACTCCCATTTTAGTTGTTCGTGGATAATCTCTTTTGGATCTCTTACCTTTCTCCGTGTTCTCGTTCTCGTCTGCTACTGTGCTGGTGGGACGATCTTCCGCTCCTCTCACGATCAGGGTCTCGACGGTCGACTCTTTGTTCGCGATTTCGATCGCGAGGATCATACTCGCGCTCTCTTGGTCGATGAGATCTTTCTTCTCGATGGTGCCTAAAATTAAGCCTTCACAATCAATCTGAAATACAAATCCCGAGACCAATCTGACTCTTCTGATTGACTGGCTATATTCAAACAGTTCAAACCTTCAAAGGATCGTTCAATTTTGAAGTTTTGCAGTTGTGACTTCAAATTACATTTACAGATAAGCCCATATTTTACCAAAAGTATCATACGACGTCAAAAAGAAAATACAGCTCCACTTTACTTCAATTACAAGCAAAAACCATCCTTTTTGGCCCCAGGCAGGAGTTCTACGGAACTTTCCAAAAGGTAATTTCATATTCATCAATCCGGCCTAAGGTCCACACTTTCCGTAAAAACCGCACAGGTTAGACCCTTACCAATTTCTAAGAACATGCGCAAATCGGGGTACTAGAAAAAAACCACGACAAAACCAAAGTGTTGCTCTCGCAACAGAAATATCATCTAGGAAGTCTAAGCTCGCTAAGAAACGACGCCCCATGACAACCCATGAGATTACAGCAAAGGGTGGGGATGGAGAAAAATGCCAAGTCAACAGAGCGCGAAAGAGCAAGCTTATCAATAAGCGAAGAGCTCAGGTCGCCCTCGGGCCTTCTATACACGATGGGTTCTGAACGTGGAGGGCAGTGGCAACTCCACCGATTGAGCAGGGAATGCTTTTAGTCCAACACGAAAGTCGGACCCTTGTTCGTGTGGCAAGTGGTGAACTTGTGCCATGAAGTCTTTGTTAGCACCCCTGCCCCCGCGTGTAAGAAGTGATTATTTGTTCGACTAACCAACTTGAACACGGGATGGGCTATGGAAAAATCTACCTAACAGAGCCAGATACAACAGACGAGGTCTAGCAAAAATATACACAAGTTTTTGATCCTCCTCTGTGCTATTCCTTGCTGGTTTGTACCCGATTCTAAGGAAGAAAGACACCAATCGAATACGAACATGGTTCTTCAAATACCTCCGTTTTCTTCTATACCTTCCTCGCCGCACGCACCCAATGCCCAATGCGCCAACTAATTCAGTAAGTTCTGTGTTTGTCGCGTTTTGCTGTGCATTTCATGCCATGTGTTTTCTCCCTTTTGTGATTATATACTGAGCAAATGCGTCATTACTAGGCTGCACGTAATAAAATCGTTCATTCGAAGTAGTCTGAACACGGAAATAATACTTATGTTTATTTGATCAACTTTTTGTCTGCCATGCACTGTTGTTCAACCCTATTCAATTGTTTCTGTCAACCACAGGCAAAACTGCCCTTTTCCCCGGTAACTTTTTTTTGTTTTTCTTTCCTTCGTCTTAAACTTAGTAACATTTCTTAAGTCTTCCTCAGCTGCTTTATATTTATGTAATTGGCCGTAAAATAACATGTATATTTATAAATATTCCTCCATGCTGACAGCGAATCGTATCGAGCTAATTGCGAATCATGTTTTCCACACGTTCGTTTTTCCAACTTGAGCGGCTTTGAGCCTGAACAGGAACCTTGCCAAGAAGGGCCGAAATACAGCTCTAATAAAATTCAGCTGACGGATTCGTTTTGCACTATCAAATACGATATATTTATGTTTTCATTTTTAGTTTTGAACGATTACGAAACAATATTAATAATAATATTCTCATATTCAATATCAATCGGAGGCTGGAACACACCCTCGCAAAGTGAACAAATCGACCGTTATTCCAAGACACGACAAGGCGTCAACTACTGCTTGACAAAAGGTTGGATATCGAATGCCTATTAATTCATAACCGTCATGATTCTTCGACAAAAACTGTTAGTTTTATGCGCGAAATAATCTCTCAATTTTAAGCTTCCGAATGACATGCTTCTTATCAGTGTACAACAATACAGATAAATACCAGTCACATGTTTTGGTATGTTCATCTTTCTCCGGGTTCGGCTAACTGGAACGTTTATAGCGGCAATACTGATAACGAAATGCAGTAGATCAATGTACTAAAACTGAAACCAAGTCCAAATCTAATAACATTCAACGGTCCAAGTGAAGGACAAAGCGATGAATTCGACCTTCACTTCACATCTGCAATAACCAGAGTCAGGTCTAAAATTTGTTCAAGGAATCCCAATTTAAATAACTGAATATTTTACTATCTACACTACGTCTCTGAACCAAGAAAAAGCTAATTCGCCAGCCACCCCTTACATGGAGCCCGTGCTCAACTTCACGATGTCCACTGAGAGGTTCGAAGGTATGGTGGACGACAACTGGGGACTTCCGCCGGAGCTAGAAGAAGAGCTATATACCGAGAGGCAAGAACAAAAGCTGCCTATAAACTACGACAACATAACTGCCCTGTGTGCAAAAGAATGGCAGACAAAAAACGACGACATCAGAGCAACCCTGTATGCGGAACTCCTGTTTATCGCTGGCTGTCTTTTCGGGTTGGTTCTACTCTTCTATTGTATTTTTGCGATCTGGAAAGGACTGGCACTTCGTGAAGACGTTCTGAAAAAGCGGAAAAAAACGGAGCAAGATGGGCGGGCAACTGCGATCCTGTGTGCTAAGTGTCTCGAACTGCAACCAAGTGACGTCGAAGCCGGGAAAAAAAGAATCGGCACCGAGGTGCCGATGACAATTACTTCTTTTTCTAAGGTAGTCGAAAGCGCGTCGAATATCAAGCTCATCGACTGCAGCACGGAGATGACCACAGCGTCACTGGCATACACTCCAATGGAGGTGAAAGTAGAAAGAGAACACGTACAATCATCGCATACGGAAAAGCTGCCGAATGTCGAGCCGGCTTCACTAGATGATCCACATCTTACCATCATGGATAATCCCCTCGGCTGCTCTGAAACAGGCCCACTGGATGCGACGATGCCACCGTACTACATTGCGCTTCAACTGCCAAGTAAAATTTCCTTAGATCAGTTGCACCCTGAGACGGCCAGGACGACGATACTAGCTGACCCAAAAGACGTTCTGTACAGTCCAATAGGAACAGCGTGCCCGAGTTCAGTAGACGTGTCCATGGTGAAGCCTCATGAGTCTTACCAGGGAAACCCATACGACCTGAAGACATCTGAGGATAAGCTGCAGCTAAGACACCATCAAGACACATCAGACCCTGAACGATTCGACACAATGACCGGAAGCATACTGGGCCTAGATGCAGCAAACACCTCGAGCTCATCTACTAAAGACAAAAGCAGAGACGACATTCGAAAACTAGAAATCCTTCTATCGCTTCCTGCAGCAGAGGGGACCGAAGATACTGCTGTGAATACCCAGGAATTTTATGACGCAGTTCAGGATTGTCAATGCCCGCACCCAACTATAACACCTAGTGGTAAGGCTCAAGGGACACACTGAAATGCCCGCCAGCCACTCACCTCTTGGTTAAGTTAAGCGTCATATTTTCGACGCAAGAGCTATATGTTACTCGGGGACCGGTAGAGTTAAAAAATTCTTATGTTACATGTTCGCTGATTTCTATCTAATGGCCGGTAAATTCTGGTTGAGAATGTGATCCTGTAAATCAGGCGTAACAAGCCAATATACGTTTTTCAGAAATCTTTCCTCAAAGAAGTAAAGAAATGAATAAATTGAGTGGCGCCGCTGAAGTTATTTAAGCGCTGCATTTCCGTGTCACTAGCACATTAAGATGGGTTCTAGAACTCGAAATAAATCGGTATGTTAGCTAGGGGGACAGGCAGTTTCTTTACTCTAGTTTCTGCCGACAGGGTTTGCCCAGCCAACGACAGGTCAAAACATCAGACAAAGCTGAGAAGGGAGGAAAGGCAAACACAGAGAGACATTTTCACAGGCTCCATCCATCATCCCTGGTCCGTGATTCAAATCCCCCTATCTCCCCGGTCGGACGTTAACTGATAGGCTGAAATAAATTTTACAATTTCACAGAAAAGCAATCGTCTTACGTAACATACGATATTTCGTCTGCTAACCATGAACTTCCTTAACTAGTGCAAGGCAAAACATTTCTACCTTCCGCACACAAGCATAATCATGAACGAGTAAAATTGCCTGGCACTTAGTGTTCGATGCTTCTTGGGGACACAGCGGCTCTTCCCAGTACAGCCGGAAGAATGGCTCAATTATCATTATCGTCCTAGAGTACTAACAGACGAATGACGGTTTAAGCAGGTCCTCCACTGACAATCCTGCCCGTCATACTCGCCGTCAAAATGCCGCCAAAATGGCCAATTTTGGAAACGAAAATGGCCGCTAACGACAGTTAGGATCGCTTCAGACAACTTACGATTGCCAGTGGAGTACCTACTGTATTCTCACTGGAACCAACCCCTCGTAGGTGAAAAAGAAACCATGGATTCTAGCCGGATTTTGAGACCTGGTCATGAGTCACAAAACGGAGGCAATGTTGTTATTCAATGTAGCTTTACTCATTATGAGGGGACGGATGTTCTCGGGTATGGGTGTGAAACCGTGTACTCTAGCCCGGGTTTGAGACCTGGCCATGGTTACACGAGTCACAAAAAGGAAGCAATGTTGTTTTTCAATTTAACTTCACCTTTACCTTCATGTTTGGGTATCCCTTGGTCATAGGCTTGATGGTGAGTCGGCCTTCTCAAAATGACGGTCTTGTGCAAAGCCGCTTTACAGTCATTTAGAACGGGAAGATCTATGAAGCTCCTAGGTTTCTGGTTTCGTAACCACGAGTTTTGTGTTAGATGGGATGGTAAATTAAGCTCTACTTTTAACCTTACTAATGGTCTGAGACAGGGTGGTATTTTGTCAACATTCCTTTACGCACTGTATGTGGATGGTATGCCTGCCCGTCTGAACGAAACCCGCATTGGTTGCTTTGTAGCTGCTAAGAGCTATAACCATTGTTAGTTTGCTGACCATCTCGTCATCCTGTCCTTGACTTTCGCCTAAACAAGCTGCTTTCTATTTGTGAGTTTTGTGACATGTTTGGAGTGGAATATGATATTATTTTTCAATACTTGTAAAAAAAAATCTGCTATGGCATTTATCCCACACCGGCGTAAAGTCTTATCAAGTGACGTGTTGCTTAGTGGTAGGGTAATTGCTTGTGATTATTTGGGTTTTTACATAAGAAAGGGACTTAATAATGATTCTCATGTTACTGCTCTAACTAAAAGCGACTCGAAAAGAGCAACGCCCTTCTTTGGAAATTTGGTTAAGCACAAGAGCCTGTAAGGTTCGTCTTTTCAAGACTTACTGTCACCAATTGTTTTGTTGTCACCCTTATCAGTTAACGCGGGTTTTCGGAAATTTTTCCAGTTGGCTAGGCGATGCAGTGTCAGTGGTGCAATGGTTAAAAAAGAATTGCTACCGTGAAGGAGCTGCACTTCAAAGCTAATGTTGCAATGTTTTATCAATTAAGAGACTGTGAGAATGATCTGGTGGCTTTTGCTGCCCCACCTATGTTTTACGCACTACGCGTATGGAAGGGTATCCTCCTGGATATCTTTTGCCTGGGGTAGATTTACTTTGTATTTTTGTTTAGTGTCTGTTTTAATGCATGTTCGTTTTCTGTTGGTATGCTCTTTTCGAATGAAATACAAGGAATAATAATAAAGAAAAAACTACCACATTACAATCATACCTTCTTTCCCTGTCCCTATGATCGTCCCTGAGGATAGGAGGAGGGGGTGGCGCGGCCTCTTCTTCGGACTCATCTTCACTGCTTTCACCATCAAGGTCTTCCTCCAGTGCGGAGATTCGGGGAAGAAGTTCGTTTGCTTCTTCAAGCACCCATCGTTTCTGAAACCCAAAAATATAAGCCATTAAACGAGGAAGCCATGGAAGTGCATTCTTTGCTCAACCGCCACTGACGTGTTGCACACGGACCGAATTCCTCTTCTCTGATCCGAAATCCTGGCCGGGTTTTCGAAAAGTCAAATCATGGCTATTAGTCAACTGAACGGCTTGACAAGCATTTTCATGAGCAAATCCGGTTCGGTAAATGATTTATCCGGAGCATCTGTTAGTTATTCCCACAAAGTCCATCCCGATCTCTCCAGTCTAAGCCGGTCATGTATCCCCCCCCCCCCCCCAATTGGTTCCAAAGTTACGCACGACTCAATATTCCGGATTCCCCCACGACTATTGGATCGAGTAAATTTTTATTTACTTACACTTGTAAGACAAGTTACCACGTTTTTGGGATCCCAAAACGTAAGTGGAGGGAGACCTATGACATCGCACAAGTTGTCCGTCTCTCCGTCCGTCCGTCTGTACGCGCTACCAAACCAAACTTGGTGTGAGGATTTTTTGGGTCAAGGGTAAGGTCAAGTTCGTACATGGGCTCTGAAGCCCTACATTTAGGGGTGGGGGAGGGGGTTCAAATTAAGGGACTAAAAAAATATTTTTAAACGGGTAATGTGATAGTCGATTATGATGTGAGAAGGCATGCTGAGCACGATACTGAAAACCATTTTCTCGCCAGACAAGTAGTTCGTCCGGAATCCGGCAAAAACTGGAAAAATAGTTCAAAGCAAAAGTTTTATATGAAGTTGATTAAATGGTTGATTTGGGGGTAAGAAGACATGGTGAACACGATGGTGAAAACCATTTTCTCGCCGAACAAGTAGTTCGTCCGGAATCCGGCAAAAACCGGAAAGTTGGTTAAAAGTCAAAGTTTCATTTAAAGTTGATTAAATGTTTGTTTTAGGAGGTAAAAAGACATGATGAACACGATGGTGAAAACCATTTTCTCACCGGACAACTAGGTCGCCCGGAATCCGGCCAAAGCTGGAAAATTTGTTAAAAGGAAAAGTTTGATTAGATGACAGATCAAGCGGTAAGAAGAGAGGCTGAGTCTGTATATGACAATCATTTTTACCCGGATTAGATGTTCTTTATAGGGATTCGACGCTGGATTTCTTTCTGAATTTTCTTTTTTTTGCTGGACTAGTAGTTTGCTCGGAATTCGTGCGAAACCTTAGATTTTTGGGATCCCATCGACACCTTTGGTCTTGTTCAGATACGGTTTGCAGTTTTCAAGGCTGGATCTTTCTCCCGATATTCCTTTCATCAGAAAATGGGCTTGATTTAGTAACTCTGCAATGGTTATACCACTCATTGACAACTGCTTCTTCCTCCAAACGATGATCGGATCGGGGGAGGGACTATTTTTAAGCCAATCTGATAGAGTCTCTAACGTGCCTGCTAAATTTCACGGTCATAGCACGTCTTTAAGTACCCTAACCAGTGATAGTTGGAATTGTGGAAAACCCCCTCCAACTCCCCCCACTTTGACTCCCTCGAAGTCCCATCCCGATCTCTCGACTCTAAGCGTTTCACGAGATTTCCGGCACCCCCCTCCAGCTCCCCTCCCCCAAGTTATCGGATCCGTTCCAGACTTGAAATCGATCATCTGAGACACTTGTTGATGACACTTGACAAGTTTCATTCACGTCCGGACACCCGTTCTAAAGTTATGCATGTCACTAGATGCTGGATTCCCCATCCCTCCACTCCCACTGCGATGGCTAGATCGGGGGAAGTGATTATTTCCAAGTTAATCTGGTTGGTTCCCTCATATGCCTCCCTCATCATACAAGGCGGCTTGACCCATGAATGATAAGTTAGCTACCTTGTGTCATGTTTAGTCTCAACTTATCAAGGACCGTCATATGTTATATTATAGATTGCTATTTGGATAGGCTAGGTTTGCTATTATAGTTAGTTAAGCAAACATCATGATCATAATACACTAATTTAGATCAGATGTACTATTACCATGAAATTTGGCAGACATATTAGGTACTCTCCTAGGTCGACTTGAAAATAGTTCCTTCCCGATACGGTAAATATGGGGGGAGTGGAGGGATGGGAAATCCAGCATCTAGTGACATGCATAACTTTAGAACGGGTGATCGGACGTGAATGAAACTTGTCAAGTGTCATCAACAAGTGTCTCAGATGATCAATTTCAAGTCCGGAACGGATCCGATAACTTGGGGGGGGGGGGGCTGGAAGGGGTTGCCGCAAATCTCGTGAAACGCTTAGAGTCAAGAGATCGGGATGGGACTTGGATGGAAGAACAAGCATAAGCCGTACATACATTATTGACAGAACAGGACCGGATAGTGTCAACGTGGGGGGGAGTTGGAGGGGGTTTTCAACAGTTCCGACGATCACGAGTTAGGGTATTTCCAGATGTGCTATGACCGTGAAATTTAGCAGGTATGTTAGGGACTCTATCAGATTGGCTTAAAATAGTCCCTCCCCCGATCCGAACATCGTTTGGAGGAAGAAGCAGTTCTCAATGAGTGGTATAACCATTGCAGAGTTACTAGATCAAGCCCATTTTCTGATATAACAAATATCGGGAGAGAGATCCAGCCTCGAAAACTGCGAACCGTATCTGACAAACATGTTAACTGTTCTTACAAGTGCCATATGAATGAACTTTTGAATGAATGAACTTTATTACCCGTAAAGTGTAAAACACAAAATACGGAGTATTATGAAAGAAACAAAACGATAAATAACGAAACAAGAGCTACGAGCTCATATGGCACTTGTACGAGTAGGCTGTACAGGAAAGTAGATGAAAACGTCACAAAATACACCCGCCATCCAAAAAGGCGGTTCGGAAATAGAAATAGGATATTTAGTTTCACTCATTTCTGAGCAGTTCCGGCATCGTCTCGATTGCAAATGCACATGACTGTTCAAACTTTCATCCCAATAAATCCATTTGTTTGATCCCTAGACGTGCTACACGATTTCCGGTACTCACTCTATTTCCACCTACCGTGGCCGAATCTGGTTCGGAATAAAAAAAAAATTGACCACCTAAAGCATCTTCGTTTATACCATCTACCAAGTTTCACTCGAATCTGAGCATTTTTGGAAAGTTCCGGTACCCCCCCCCTTCCCACCAACGTTGTCGGAGCCGGTTCGGGCCCAATCTCTTAATTCCCTCATCAAGTTTGACTGAAATTGGAGCATAGCCTATCTGCAAGTTTCCAGTACCCCCCCCCCCCCTACCTTGGCCGAATCCGGCCCAGACGCCAAATAACAAATCTAGGCCGCATAAACTCGGCACTGTCGAATTGCATCTCATTCGGTCCATCCGTTTGGTTTTTGTGCATGTCAAAAGTCCCCCCCACCCCCAATTCCCCTAATCGTGGTCGCATATGGTTCGAACGCATGTTTTACATGTCGAGGCCATCGATTCGTATCACCCATGAAGTTTCACTCGAATCAGACCACTCGTTCGCAATTTATAGAAGTCCATATTTCTCTTCTCTTGCTCCCCCAAAAATGCTCGGATCTAGGAACGGAAGTTTCCGGGGGTACGTTGTGTCAGGTTTTTAAGTCAAGATAATTCGGGTCGCTAATATGCCTGCAAAGTTTCGTTGTCGTTTTACATCTGGAACTATTCTAACTCACGACTACCGGAATTCCATGAAACCCCCTCCAACTCCCCCCACAGAGCCCCGAAACCATCTGGCTCCGTCAATTTCATCTAGGCCTAATGCTTGTTCCATCCATTAAGTTTCGTCCCAATCCCTCTACTTTTAGAGTTTCTTGAGTTTTCCACCCCCCCCCCCCCATCCCCACAGGTATCGGACCCGACTCGGACGTGACACTGAACGTCCGAGGCGATAGCTCACCAGACAAGTTTCATTCAAATCCGATCACCCGTTCAAAAGTTATGCACGCCACTAGATTCCGGACTCCCCATCCACCCACTCCCCCCACGATGGTCGGGTCGGGGAAACGGCTGTTCTCAAGTCAATCTGTTCGGATCCCTGACATACCTGCCAAGTTTCATCGCCCTAGGACATCAGGAAGTATGCCGAACTCGCGGGATCGCTAGAAATCCGGACCCCCACCCCAACTCCCCCATAGTGCCCTGATCCGGTCCGGTTATGTCAATGACGTGTCGAGGACCTGTGCTTGTTTTTCCCACCAAGTTTCATCCCGATCCCTCCACTTTAAGCGTTTCTCAAAATTTCCGGTTCTCTCCTCTAACTCCTCCCAGTGTCATCGGATCCGGTCCGGTTATGTCAATGACGTGTCTAGGACCTGTGCTTGTTTTTCCCACCAAGTTTCATCCCGATCCCTCCACTTTAAGCGTTTCTCAAAATTTCCGGTTACCTCCTCCAACTCCCCCCAGTGTCATCGGATCCGGCCCGGATTTAAAGTGAGGTGTCTGAGACACAAGGTCATCCTAAATATCAATTTTCATCAAGATCCGATCACCCGTTCAAAAGTTATGCACGCCACTAGATTCCGGACTCCCCATCCACCCACTCCCCCCACGATGGTCGGGTCGGGGAAACGGCTGTTCTCAAGTCAATCTGTTCGGATCCTTGACATACCTGCCAAGTTTCATCGCCCTAGGACACCAGGAAGTATGCCGAACTCGCGGGATCGCTAGAAATCCGGACCCCCATCCCAACTCCCCCACAGTGCCCTGATCCGGTCCGGTTATGTCAATGACGCGTCTAGGACCTGTGCTTGTTTTTCCCACCAAGTTTCATCCCGATCCCTCCACTTTAAGCGTTTCTCAAAATTTCCGGTTCCCCACCCCAACTCCCCCACAGTGCCCTGATCCGGTCCGGTTATGTCAATGACGTTTCTAGGACCTGTGCTTGTTTTTCCCACCAAGTTTCATCCCGATCCCTCCACTTTAAGCGTTTCTCAAAATTTCCGGTTCCCTCCTCCAACTCCCCCCAGTGTCATCGGATCCGGCCCGGATTTAAAGTGAGGTGTCTGAGACACGAGGTCATCCTAAATATCAATTTTCATCAAGATCCGATCACCCGTTCGCAAGCTAAAAATACCTCAAATTTTGGCTTCACCCTCCCTCCACTCCCCCCCCCCCCCCCAGATGGTCGAATCGGGGAATTGATGATTTCCTATTTAAGCTGGTCGGGTCCCAGACATGCCTGTCAATTTCCATCGTCCCAGCACATCAGGAAGCACGGAACTCGCGGGATCACTACAAATTCGGACTTCTCCCCCCCCCCCCCCAACTCCCCCAAAGTGATCGGATCCGTTCCGGTTATATCAGTCACGTATCTAGGACTTTTGCTTGTACTTTCCACCAAGTTTCATTCGGATCCCTCCACTCTAAGTGTTTTCCAAGATTTCCGGTTTCCCCCTCTAACTCCCCCCAGTGTCACCGGATCCGGTCTGGATTTAAAATGGAGGGTCTGAGACACGAAGTCCTTCCGTGTATTAAGTTTCATTAAGATCCGATCACCCGTTCGTAAGCTAAAAATATCTCATTTTTCCTATTTTTTCCGGATTCCCCCTCCCTCCACTCCCCTCCAGATGGTTGGATCGAGGAAGCGACAATTTCTAATTTAATCTGGTCCAGTTCCTGATATGCTTGCCAAGTTTCATCGTCCTAGCTTATCTGGAAGTGCCCGAACTAGCAAAACCGGGACCGACAGACCGACTGACGGACAGAAATAACAATCGCTATATGGCACTTGAGTAAGCTCAAGTGCCATAAAAACAACAATAAACAAACTAAACAAAACAACATGAACAAGCTAACCAGTATTAATTAGAAAGAATGTCCGTAGAGGGTCGTAAGCGTGAATCAAGTTAACGGTCTCTTACACAGCTGAATCCGAGAGGGCACGTCTATTAGTCCAAATCGAGTAATGCCTTTTCTGTTTCGGTGCCATCTAGGGAGCCGGAGGAGAGCTTTCAGCTCGGTGACTTGGCTTGTATGTCAGGTTGCTTTGCGAGTTATACCAAGAACAAATAACGAGTAAGAACAATGGTCTCTCGTCCATCCACCGACTATGTTCCAACAACAATGAGCGGAGGTGGACCCATTTCTTGGTCGCCCGTGTATACTCGTTGGTCTCTGACTCTCCGCCGTTAAGTCATTTACGAAGAAAACAACGTAGCCACTAGCGAGGCGGATGTTCTGGCCTGTTCACACGGGAAGGAAACAGCGTTGATTTTGTTTGAGTAGACGCTGGCGCCTGATTAGTGAATATTAGTGATGCGAAAAACAAAAAGCGAACTTGACGATGGTCATTCATAGTCGCTTTTGTTACACCATGACCATACGTATAAAGATTTAATCCCTTGTGACATTCCCTTTTTATGTCTCTCGGGAGAACCATACAATGCAAACCGGGATCTGAAGCACACTCACTGAAGTCATGACCCATTGAGTTTCAACATCTGTAGTATTAACTTTGTCAGACGAGTGTAAACTAATAGTAACGTAATTAAGGCTTTCGAGGATTACTGAAATTACCGAAATGGTAGAATACCATGGAATAGTCAAAATAATACCAGTAGGTGAGTGTATATTTTGTGTTTTTTCTTTTTTTTTCCGAAATGTATAATTGTATACATTTCAATTTAGTGAGTTAGATTTCGATTCATTAGTTAATCGAAAGACGAAAGGTTCACCTCAACTTGGTCTATCTCGTTTGTCTTTTAGTTCACTAATTACAAATAATTCGATGTCAACGGTGTATTTTCCCATCAAGGAAAGTCTTTGGTTTTCGTACTGAGGCCTTGCCACATGGGTTCTAGTTTGTCTAGGACCCACAGAGAAGTCCTAGTTTTTTTTTAAATTCAATTCAAAACGTGTCTGGTTAGTTTGTCAGAGTAGAAGCCTATTCCATCTGCGTAATATTTGTTCATTTCCACTTAGCCTATTAAACCTGAAACACGGCCTTTTTTTTTTAAAGAATCTGCCTGTTTTCATCTGATATTCTCATATGAGAGCAAATACCTGGAATGAAATTTATCTCTTCTTGTTCTAGATATTGACACTACTTAATTGAATTGACCCCGAAAAGATACAATTTACGTTACCATATATCTTACGTTACCTGTATACGGCCTTTGGGTTTTTCAATAGGATATATATATAGTTTGTCGTACTTTTAACTAAATTTGACGCATTTGTAAAATCTGCTTTGCATCAAATGGAAGTTTCTGAATATTTTGATATTCTTAGGAATTTTCTTGTCAACCCCCGAAAGCTTGTCTGAATCAATGAGCCGGCAACCACTGTTTCAGCGCCCGCCCAGCCCAGTGTGAACAGGCTTATCACTGCTGCCTCTATTCGATTTTTCTTCCTCAGTGGTTTACTGCGTTACACCTTCTCTGTAGAGGTAACGACTTTTGATGTCCCGGGTAAGATCCACCTCCGCTCGTTTGCGTCGGGAGTCGACTCGTCTCAGCTTGGTTGTGTGACAGATATAGGGAGACAGCAGTTCTTGCTCTTATTTGTTCTTGGTTATACCCAAGGATGAAGTTATCTGTCTGTTCCAGCAGCGTCTTGGAGAAGAATGCCGAAATAGGTCTATAGGATAGCTCACATGGGGTATCGACGTCGGATCAATTAAAGTCCTAAAATCGGACTGAAAATGGCATCACAGGAGAGCGACCAGAAAGGAACGACAATAGTAGGCGCAAGTGGGCTGGCGGCGATACAAAGTAAGCCTGTTAGTAAACATTAAACACTAAAATTTATGCGTGACAGCTGTCCCCAGACAGTCCTCCTTAGTGGTCAGCGAAGTCAGAGTCGTAAGCAACGTCCAATGCACTCCGTTAAGATTTCGAATGCAAAATTCGCGTCAGTATGCCTGCATGCGATGATTGCAATATGTCGAACTTCCGTAGCGAAGAGGGAAATCCGCATCCGAATGCAAAAATCATACTGTGTGAGAATGCAGCTATAACTATAGCAAGAGCTATTTAAGTCAGATTAAGTTCCCAAAGCAGTCAGAAAAGTGATGAATGATCACACAGTACGGTACAATCACACCGGGGGCGCTATAATCATAAAGCTTTGGAAAACTGTACAGCACCTTCTGCGCTCCTTCTATACTATTTCGTTTTGGTGTCACTCATCTTCTGCGAAAGAAGGAGATTAAAAAGTTGAGATCGTGTTCTTTTAAATATGCAAAGCACCTGCTCCACTTGTCGAAATTACGCCATAGCCATACATTGACGGAGAAGTTCAAAATTCAAGATGCAGGAGTTACCCTTTTGGATGTTTCTTCGTCGCTACAAAAAATTACTGACAACAGAGCCCAACCAGCGCACGACCTTCTCCACTGATTCCTGGCCAGAAAATTGAAGATTAGTGTCTTTTCTGTGTCTTTATGTGTTTCATTTATTATCTTTCATTTACTCGCTTTTTGGGATCCCAAAACGTAAGTGGGGGGATACCTATGACACCGCAAAAGTTGTCCGTATGTCCGTCCGTCCGTCTGTAAGCACGATAACTCTCGAAGGAGTTGAGATATTTTGATCAAACTTGGCATGAGGACTCTTTAGGTCCAGGTCAAGTTCGAAGATGGGCTATGTAGCCCTATATTTAGGGGTGGGGGAGGGGTTTGAAATTAAAGGAACAAAATATTTTTTAAAAGCTAATCAAATAGTCGATTTAGAGGTAAGGAGACATGCTGAATTCGAATGTGAAATTTATTTTCTCCCCGGACAAATAGTTCAACCGGAATCCAGCGAAAACCGGAAAATTTTTGAAAAAATCTCAAGTTGATTAGAGGTTCAGATTAGGGGCAAGGAGACGTGCCGAGTCCGAACATGAAACTTATTTTCTCGTAGAACTATCTTTTCTCTGTTCGATTTGCGGGTAAGAAGCAAGCTGAATCCGTATATGATAATCACCGGACCTATAGATCGCTCGGAATCCGGCTGAAACTGGAAAATTTGTTAAAAGTAGAAGTTTAATCTGAAGCTGATTAAAGTTTCGACGTAGGCGCAAGAAGACATGCTGAATTCGTCCTTGAGCTTGAGTTTTTTGCCAGAAAAGTAGTTTGTTCCGAATCCGGCCGAAACCGGAATTTGGGCAGAAGTAAGGAAGGAAGGAGATATACGACGTAGGCTATAGGGTAAACCATATGTTGAACCAATATCTGAATATTTGACAGCGTAAAATGGGTATCTGAATATATCTTAACTTGGCGTAACTTGGCGTGTAGCTGGCGTATCCATTTTGCACTGTCAAATACGAAACTTGGTCTTCTCCGATTGTTACCACTGGACTTCATCTGTTTTTAAATTTTAAAATTAAAAAAGTGTTTAAGAAGTCTATTGAAGACCAAATATCTACAAGACCGAATTGTCTGGAACAAATATTAAGATTTTGGGATCCCATAGATACCTTTGGTCTTGTTTTTGGTCTTGTTCGAATTGGAGGGTTATAATTAAATTACTTACTTACTTACTTACTTACAGTATATGTAACTTAACTGTTTAGTAAATAATGATACAGACAGAGCTCAAATTTCAGCAACTGTGCTAAACACTGCTGTCTAACTCGAATTCCATTTTGACTACTAGCACTCCTGAACTAATTCTGGATTTGTTAAAAGCAGAAAACTAGCTTGAGTTCCATAATGATTTCGAACCCGTCCTGTATCCTGAAACAGTCATCTTGGTTTGCAATTAGAAAGAGCAGAGCACATTAGCGTACCTGAGTTCTAGGTAAGATGACATCACAATAACGTTCCTCTCGGAGCAAATTATCAATGAGTTCGTCCATGTGTATCAACTCGAATTCTGTAAGAAGAACGGATCAATTGCATTTTCATATTACAGCACAGCCACTGCACCTACCAGTATGCTAAAGGCGACCCACGGAGCGTGTTCCACCCTACTTGCCGTGGTTACTACGCATGACGTAACAGATATTGGCATCAAGGCTCGAACGAATATTATACTTTCAACAAGACATCACGTCGCAGAGATCGTAGTTACCACGCTCACTGCGCTCCCGAGCATGGTAAGCAAATAGTTACTATTATTTACTAGTTGGAACGGTCAGCGTTGTAACTTTTCACGAGGTTTGACCGAAAATTGTAACTAATAGTTACTGCTAGTTGCGTTTTTACACCAAATTCTCTTCGCGATTCTCCTCGAAATTCTCCTATTTCCCGTTTTTGGACAATTCAGATGAATCGAATTCTCCTTTTCTTGCGTTTTTGCCAGAGTCGAGAATGGGAAAAGCCTCGCGATTCTGCAGAATAAAGAAGTTACTCCGATAGTGAATTCTCGATTCTCCTCTCTCCGTTCTCCTCCCTGATTGGTCAACAGAGTCCGGGTGTTCAATATGCATAAACAGGTATCCCGGGTTGCAGACGAGTTGCCAAGTTAGTGTTTTTGTCAAAAGCGAGAACCGAGTAACGAAAGGAACGAAAACGGTAATTTGTACGAGAAATCGAGAATTCAGAAGCGAGAACGGAAAACTGAGAATTCTGATAAAAACGCAACTATTGCTAGAGGAATGGAACACACTCTTGCTCTTCCAAAAAGCAAAGCGAGAATCTGCCGAGCGCCAGGAGAAACGGAAAGTCGTTGCGTCTTTACGATTTCTCGCTGGCTTACCATACACTTTCCAAGTACGGAGTGGATACAATTTCCACGTCACTCTCCAAAACTAGCGGAGCGCCAGAAGAGCCTCGGAAAGCGAAGCGAATTTTAGTCGCAGTCGCAGGAACGCACGGCGGATAAGCCAGTGGAGCTTTCCAGGCGGCCATAAGCGCCCTCTATTTACAAGCCGTCAATTCGTTACAATAACTGGTCAGGTTTACAGGTTCTGACGAAGCAGCAGTTCGAGTTGCTCCCCCAGAATAATGGAAGAGCAGCTCCATGTTACGCCGTTTTGAAGTTCAACTATTTCGACAAAAATCCAAACTTCTGTGGAAGTTGCTGGTTTAAAACAAATGGCCGTTATTTCAGATGAAGACATTTTAAGTAATATTGCAGAAAGACGATCAGCTTAGCTGCCTACTGACCGTAATCTTGACGGATTTTTGGCACCATCATCAATTCCATGCGAAAAAGTTTAGATCTGTTCATTTTTATGTTTTTGCAGAAAATCTGGCCGGGAAAATCTAACCGTCTCATCGTCCTAAAAAAGGAGAAAACCCACTATGCAACTTGCAAGCAAGCGTCGAGATATTCGACCCACCACCCCCCAACCACCCTACGAAATTGAAGCCCTGCTGACAGCAAAAAATTATGGTTTTTGTGCGTGGAAAGTTTTAGCTTTCTTCTTAAAAAACGGAATCTTCTTAAAAATCGACATTCTTTTTATTAATAGTAGTAGTACAGTTTTACTGAAATATTTTTTCTGTAATCCATAGCACAACAAAAGCGGGAAAGTTGCAGTTCCAAACTGACCCCAACCCCGCCAATCCTGTGAACACACCCTGATGACTGAAATTAACATAAACTGTACACACTGATTATATCTGATCAAATGCTATTTCTGTGTGCAAAGACATATTGTGGACTAGGAAAAAAAAAAATCTGACTTTACCTTGCTGAAAGAGAAATGTTAGTTAAAACGAAGATCCTATGAAACTAAATAACTTGCCAAATCTAAACGCAATCAATAATACGGTTTCGGCGGTCGCTGTACACAATATCACAGAGCCAAAGCCAAGTAAGATTCGCGCTTCCAATGATTGGTTCTTATTAGCAGGGCTCTTTCTAAGTCTAAAACTTGTGTCAGCTAATCTTCCTGGTTCATCTGTACAGTAGAGGTATGAGTCAATGCAAGAGCGGCCTCAGTGGCGATCCCGAAACTTTAACAGATAAAATGTGACCATGACGGTATGAAAAGACATTTGTCTTTCGTGAACATTTTTAATCTTTATTAGTGTTACATTTGTATACCTTGATGATTTCGACAAATTTGGATTCTACCATGATAATTCGAGAAGAATAGAAGCGATACCCATCTATATATTTCTATCTTCGAACAGTCACTAAACATTGAAGAATGCAGTCGGTTTGAGCCTGAAGAGGACCCTTGCCAAGAAGGGCCGAAATATAGCTCTAAAATGTAGCTGACTTATCCGTTTTGCACCGTCAAATATGCAGTCTTTTCACACAAAAAAAAATAAAATAAATACATGCACTGAAAAGTTCTAAGGTGCACTTAAGGAACTGCTTTGACTGATCAGTATTTAACTTTTATCGCAACAAGTGGATGAAATTGGACAATTAAAAGTTTAGTGACTACTCAAAGGAACATAACTTTAGTGTATATGAAACATTATACTTACGTCCTTGTTTGTTCTGAATGCGTAGCTTTCTGTAGTCATTTAGCAGTGGCTCAAGGTACTTATAGCAATCCACGGCAGTTCCGGTGAGGCGCATGTAGTAAGCTCCAAGTGCCCTGACATACCTGTAACATTATAGTATAAAATCGTAAGTTGACACGAGCTAAGTTTGTCCCTTGCATAACCGTTCGTTTTCAAAATGGTGCAAGCAATCACTAGCCTACTGTAGAAACTCACTACTGCTTACTAATAATTGTGTTGGACAGGACATGGGCATGGACAGGGAAAGGTCAATGCTAATGTCATACAAACTCGATTCAAGGATACGTCCTCAACAACTTAAGAAAGGTTTAGCAATGATAAACGGAACTGAAGAAAATGGTTTGATCAATTTCAAAACAAAAGGCATAGCAAAGGAAGAACTGCGAGAACATTATAAAGAAAGCCTGGATGTACCAGAGATAAAACACGTGACTGACGGCCAAATCACACAAAAAGAGCTTGCTATAACAGCAGGACTACTACGACTACTCTGTTAAAGCCAAGAGTTAAACGGCACATGCTCTATCAGATCCACAGTATTCACCCCACTGAAGAAAGGAAACACAGAATCTCGCTTACCTCGACGCAAGGGAAATGCAAACTTTGCGGCGAAATTGAAACAATAACACAATTCGTGATAGAATGGAAGGCAAAGGACAAAACCGTGGGAGGTTTAAAGACTTTTAAGAAAGATAAACAGAAATAGCCGAGAATGGAAGATTGCCAAACAAATTTTCTATAAGGATATCGTTAAAAGTAAGATAACACCTGAGAACAGAACGACAGCTTTTTTACTAGGAACATTTTTATTTATTTTATTTATTTATTTATGACCCGCTTTTTGCGTAACAGCGGAGTATGAATAAAATACAAAAGTAAAATATACATATTAAAACACTTAAACAAAACAATGTAAATAAACACGACAACATTCTTTTCATATAAACAAAAAAACACTTTTGTTACTACAGTTGGGAAGGAAGAGGATAGTCGAGGAAAACTATGAAGATGCTTAGGACAGGGTGGGAAAGATTTAAAAAAAAATAGGGCAAGAGGAGATGAGTAGAAAAACATTCATAAATATAAGGTGACTTGAAAACGGTAGGGTGATGGTTAAAGATGATTTATCAAATTACTTAATCTTGTTTTGATAATAAAAGACGGAAATTGGTGCAGAGACACCTGACGTGGTGAAGAAGTAGCAAATGTTTTTGCGATATGAAGTATAATGATTTTTTCATAGTGTGTTTTCTTTACTGGAAAGTTTTTGTTTTTTACGTAAAATGTTGTTTTTATGGACTACGGTGCCCGATAACACCAGGCACTTCCACATAAGCTAGGACGATGAAACTTAGGCATATCAAAGACCCCATAAGATTAAGATGGAAATAGTCACTTCATCGATCTGAGCAACGAGGGGGGAGAGGAGGGAGGGGGAATCCGGATCTAGAGGTATTTATAACTTTTGAACGGGCGATCGGATCTTAATGAAATTTGATATTTGGAAAGAACCCGTGTTTCAGATGACCCGCTTAAAATCTGGATCAGATCCGGCGACTTTGGGGGAGCTGGAGGGGGGGAGCCGATAATCTTGGAAAACCCTTAGAGTGGAGGGATCGGGATGAAACTTGGTGGGGAGAACAAGCACAAGTCCTACATACATCGCTGAAATAGCCGGACTGGATTCGGTACTGTAGGGGGTTGAGGGGGGGGGGATTTTGGTTATCCCGCTAGTTTGTACTTCCGGATGTGCTAGGACAATGCAACTTGGCAGGCATAGGACCTGTAATGATTAAACTGAAAATAGTCACTTCCCGGATCCGAGCATCGTGGGGGGAGTGGAGGGAGGGGGGATCCGGAATCTTGAGGTATTTAAAACTTTCGAACGGGTGATTGGATAGCAATGAAATTGGATATCTGGAGAGACCTCGTGCCTCAGACGACCCACTTAAAACCCGGACCGAATCCGGTGACTTTGGGGGGAGCTGGAGGGGAAAATCGGAAATCTTGGGAAACGATTAGTGCGGAGGGATTGGGACGAAACTTAGGTGGAAGAACTTGCTCAAGTCCTAGATACATCGTTGACATAACCGGACCGGATTCGGGCACAGTGGGGGGGGGGGGAATTCGGTGATCCCGCGGGTTCGGTACTAGGACGATAAAGTTTGGTAGGCATATCAGGGACCCGAACAGACTGCCGATCTTGGGATGGGGAATCCGGAATCTAGTGGCATGCATAACTTTTGAACGGATGAACAGATTTGAATGAAACTTGACAAGTGGAAAGCTATCGTCCCAGATGTTCCACGTTAAGTCCGGGTCGGATCCTGTACTTGTGGGGGCAGCTGGAGGGGGCCACCGGAAATATCTTGAAACGCTTAAGAGTCGAGGGATCGGGATAGAATTTTGGTAGGAAAAACAAGCATAGGCCCTGTAGACACGTTATTGACAGAACCAGGTCTTACCTGGGCTCTTTAGGGGGAGTTGGAGAGGTTTCCCGGAACACGATACCCTAAGAAAACTTCCGTTCCTGAATAAGGGAAATGGGAATCCGGAAATTACTGACTTTCCTAGGTTGCGAACAGGTGGTCCGATTCGACTGAAACTTTAGAACTGATGACCTACATATGCAAGACAAGTTTCCGAACCACATGCAGCCATGGCTGGGGGAGATGGAGGGGTGTCCGAAAAATTCTTGACGCGCACAAAAACCCAAAAGAATGGGCCGAATGGGACAAGTTGGACAGCACCGAGTTTATGCGTCCCAGATTCGTTATTTGGCGTCCGAATCTGTTCGGTCACACAAGGGGGGGGGGGGAGTTGGAGGGAGAGTCTTGAAAATTCTGTGGCTCGCCGAGGGGTTACAAGTGGAGCGATTTTAATGAAACTTGGAAAGTAGAGAGAGCATATGCCCTAGATGACATATTTTAGGGTCCGGACCGAATCCGAGCACGGTGCTCGAGCCATTTCCCGGAAAATGCTCAGATTCGAGTGAAACTTGATAGCAAGAGAAGAGAAGATGCTTTAGATAATTCATTTATGTGTCCGAACCATATTCAGCCGTTGCAGGGGTATTTGGAGGGGGGGGGGGGGTACCGGAAATAGTGTGGCACGTTTAGGAATCAAACGAGTGGATCCAAACTTAAAAGGTAGAAAAGTAGTACACCCTAGATGATCCGACGCATTGCCGAAAATACTCAAGACTCCAGTGAAACTAGATATCCTACTTCTAGGTCCGAACCTAGGGGGTTGAAGGTGGTATTTTGTGACAATTTCATCAACTTTGTTTGCATCACCAACTCGTAACAAGGGCCATCTGAGCTCGTAGCTCTTGTTTTATGATGTAATCTATGTATGTCTTCGCTATGAATTGTAAACTGTGCATCTTTGGGTTGTTTATTGTAAAGTGATAGTGCTATTTGGTTTTAAGGATGGGAACAGTCCCATGCAGTAGTTGGTATTTCGTGTTCTTTTTCCAATGTTTCCAGTAAATTAGTTCTTGTTTTCAAACATGTGGATCATGCTAAATTTTTATTTGGGTATATATCAGAGAGAGGGACAAACAACATTTTTAGATAAATTTTATTGTGAATAGTACATGAATGTATTTCGCGTATTATAGTATAGATTATAGAGTATATTCTGTAGTCTGAAATGCTTAGAGTTGGACGTGTATCAGTAGTTATTTTTAGTCGGAATGATATATATTCCCCTTTCTTCTTGTGGGGGCTTGAAGACATGTTTACCTTTGTTTTAACCTTTAAAAATGTCTCTAGAATAGAAATGAACAGAGACTGAATTGTAGCTGGGGATTTTACACATTTTACTGGACATTTAATATTCATTATAATGAATATCCTATATAGCCTACTAGAGAGAAAAAGAAACACTAATGATACCAATCTGTTACATACGAAATGGGATTGTCGTCTCCCCTGACACCGGTTCTCTATCAATGGGGATTCTGAGTAATATCCGAGGATATGTAGGCTACATTACAAAATCATAAAAAAAAATCAGACTGGTACTTTTCCACAGCGTAGCAAAAGCTCTGCAGAGTGATGACCAGACAACATTTTAATCGCGATGAACGCAATGACTTGATCTAGGAAAAAGTCTTGACCCTGTCTCAGGTAGATTTCTCGACGAAGAATACAGAAACGTAGAATTGTTTTTCAGGCCGTCATGCTGACTCTTTAGCACAGAAATTATCAAAAGAACTTCTAAAGCTATGGGAACTTACTTGAAATCCTCATTTTTTATGAACTCCACAACAATGTCTTTCTCTGGTTGAATCTGTAACATCTTTAAGACCAGACACAAGAATGGTGTAGGCTTGATGTTTCCTCCAAACACGCCACCAACATATCTGAGCTCCATGGCTTTGTCAACCAAAAGCTCGGCTATAAACACAGAAGTTATGAATACTCGTAAATATAATAGAATATTGTCAGTTACAGAAGTTAACCTAGCCTACCTAGTGTTGGATTGTACTATAATATTACTGCAGTATCAAACTGTTGAAGCATGTCTTTCCAGGTTACTAGCCTTTACCTGTCACTTTTAACTTATTTTAATAAAGATATAACAGTGACTGTTGAGTACTAGACAACCGATCTTAGGAACCACTGATGATCACAGAGTAGTATTTAAGATTGAAATATAGAGAAAACAGAAGAACGATGTGACAGAACAAAACCAAATAAAAATCTTCTGTAAACAAAAATTACCAGCCAGTTGCTAAACAACCCCCCCCCCCCTCCTTAAAAGAACAAGAGCTACGAGCTCATATGGCACTTGATATGAATAGGTGTTGCAAGAAAGTAGATGAGAACGTCACAAAATACCCCCATCAACCTCGTAGGATCGGACCTAGAAATAGGATATATAGTTTCACTCGAGTCTGAGTATTCCCGGCATTGCCTCGGGTCATATAGTGCACATGTCAGGGAACAATATTTCCGGTACTCCTTCCCTCACTCCCCCTACCGCGGCCGAATCTGGTTCAGACACATAGGCCTAAACTGATCATCTAAAGCATCTTCTCTTACCGGATATCAAGTTTTGCTCAAGTTTGAGCAGTTTTCGCTAAACTTCACCCCCCACCGTGTTCAGATCCCGTCCGGACCCTAAAATATGTCATCTAAGTTGGTGTGCCCTAGATGACATATTTCACTCTCTACTTTTCAAGTTTCATTCTAATCACTCAACTATTTGACCCCTATGTGAGCCACAACATTTCCAAGTTGCATCACATTTGTTTATTTTTTGTGCATGTCACAAAGTTTCCAGACCCTCCTCCCTCCAACTCCTCGAACCATTGCCGCATGTTGTTCTGAGACATGTCTTGCCTGTCTAGGTCATTAGTCACCAGAAAAGTTTTACTTGAAACAGACCACCCATTCGCAACCTACAAAAATCAGTAATTTCCGGATTCCCCTCCCCCTAGCTCCCTCAAAAATGGTCGGATCAAGAAACAGAAGTTTTCATTTGGCATTGCATCAGGTCCGTAAGTCTATTTGGTTGGCTCACTAATATGCCTGCCAAGTTTCATCCTCTTTATCCTAACTTGCGACCACCAGAACTGGCAAAACCCGGACAGACCCGCTGATGGACCAACAGAAACTGCAATTGCTATGCTAGAAGAGACCTAGGCATCATCAAACATAGCATCACAAGCAAAAATAAACATGTAATCACCAAGCTCTACAAGGGATTAGCAGGGGACAGCCATCAGTTGATGACTATGTGTCAGCCATCAAGCTTTTTTGCGATAAATATCATATATTATCATATCATCACTAATAAGTAGGAAAGTTTACATGAGGTAAATTGAGTTGAGCCTAGACCTGACCTAGACTGTGTCAGTCACAGTTCACCAACTGTTGGGCACAGTGCTCACATGTCAGGGTATGCCACAACGTATGAGCACTGCTGGGGGCACTGAAGGCACTGAACCCCCATAAGAATCTGTCTGAAAAGCAAATTTTATTTCAGATTTTCAATTCAGAAGATTTTGATGGGGGTAGGTCCCAATGTAGGCCTATGAGCACCAGTGCTCATAAGCTGGGGCATGCAATAATCCTGGAGCACTTAGCCCTAAAATTGAAGATCTGTGATTCTCATATTACTGGCCTAGCCCAGTACCTGATCTTTTTAGAACATATACCCAGATTAAGAAAAATTCAGATGAAGTCTTTAGAAAGCCCTTAACCCTATTAAATAACTGACATAGCCTAGCCTATTGGCTAAAAACTTTTCTGATTTGTACAATAGTAGAAGCAGGGGTGTCATGACTGGGGGGGCGATGGGGATACCCCCCCCCCCAATGTTGTCGGCTAGTTGGTACAAAATAACCCGATTTGGGGCAAAGCACCACAATTTTTCCTCAAAAGTGTTGATTTTTTCATGACACAGGCGGTTTTTCATGAAAAAAACAAATAATTTGATGAACCGACTGGCCGAAAACATTGGGGGGGTATCCCCCCCTCCCATCCCAGTTGTGATGCCTCTTGATGTGATTCCACAAAAAAATTGGGAATTCCAATTATATATACATTGCTGAATAAGTATTTAGATCTATTAGATACGTTTTTGTTCGGCTATTGCCTTTCCCTTTTTGTCTTTAGCTTTTAGCATTTTCCAGGTCTTTTTGAACATTTTTGCATTTTTGCAGGTCGTCATTTCTACTGAGGACTTCTCTTTTTTCTTGGATGAAAACACAATTTTGACAAATGCCATTTTACTTGTAGTTTATTTGTACTATAAACTGCCCATCTTAAATATCCGGGTTAGTCTTCAAATACTGCTAATGATTGCTGGATATCTCTAGCATTTGGCATACCCTATGCCTAACGCTGGATACCCTATGCCAAACGCTGAATACCTGTTTCCAATAAAATACTGATGATTTCAATGAAGCTCTGAAATCCAATCAGAATTAACCTATAGTGGGATAGGTCAGGGTTAGAATACCAACAGGTATCCAGCGTTTGGCATAGGCTAGGGTATCCAGTGTTAGGCATAATGCCAAATGTTAGATAGATCCAGTGTTTGGTCATAGGGTATCCAAGAATCAGGGGTTTGTGGTAGACTGATTTTGGGGTAAACTGATAAAAAAGCGAAGCAAAAGCCAAAAGGAGAGCATAACTTGGTCAACTACCAAGTTTGCCTTTTTGCAAAAAGCCGACCGAAAAAGGCAAATGTAAGCGTTTGCCTTTTAACAGTACTTAGGACCATTTCATGACAATGCAAACAAGTAAAAATCCGTCGAAAAGGCGAGTGAAAAGTTGAACAAAAATGCATCTATTATGATTATATAGGCTAGACAGATTGACACATCAGGGAGCCTAACAAAATAATTCAACACTTAGCGGTCTAGTGATTTCGAATTTGAAATTAAATTGTTGGCGTTTGGTCATCATTCTGAGCCAGGGAATACCATAAAAAAAAAGAAGGAAGAAACTGAGCAAACCTGTCAGTGCAAAACATTCTTCTTTCCAAAATTTTGAATCATAAATTCGAGACCTGATAATCTTCTCTATAAGATACTGGGGATTAGTCCCTTTTACGGATATCGCATCTTTTACTGTTCTATTGGCCATCCTTCATATGACCAAATTAAACAAATATCCAGCTATTCCCAGGGTTGCCAAATATTTTTGGGCGAGAGTGTCACTTTTTTAGCCCAAAAGTTTCAATCGGTGTCATTTAAAAATTCAGAAACTGTCTCAAAAAGTGTCACTTTTCAGACGTTTTCCACCAAAGAAATACACAAAAGGGATGGGAGCGCAACCCCAATCAACCTCTGGATATCTAAGTGGTATTCTTAAGTGACAGTTTTCAAAATTTGTGTGACAGTTTTCAAAAATGTTTTATCCAGTTTCATTTTAAAAGCAGATGTTAAGTGCCGGTTTTAAACACTCATCCGACTGATCGGCCCCCCTCCAAAAACCCCTAAAAAATCGGTGTTTACAGCGAAAACGACGTTGTCGCCCATAACAGGAAAATGGGTCTGAGAGCCAAGTCGTTGCCCACAGAATCCCGGCATATAACCCAAGACAAAAACAAACACAATCTTTAATTCAGATGAGAGATCAAACTATCACAATATTTACTTCAATCATGTTTAGGTTTGCTTCGAAGCAATCAGTGTCGAAAATAATCGATTTAAGCAGAGTTCTGGACAAGACTTGCGGTCACCCATTTGACAGTTCAGCTTAGTAACTAACAGAAATATGCATTTCCATCAAATTATATGACTAATACTCAGAAAGTTTCATAAAAGTGTCATTTTAGCAAAAAGTGCCACAATAAGGCCTGAAAGTGTGGAAAGTTTCACGAACTTCAAAAAGTGTCATAATGACACCAATAGTGTCACGTTGGCAACACTGGCTATTCCAGCTCTTCTTCTGCTTCCTGAGGATGCCCGCCGCCCGGCGACTGAAACCCAAAGCGGGGCATAAATTTTCTGGAGGCAAATTTGAAATCCCGTTGTAGCCTGCGCCTAGACCAAATAGTGGAACTTGGTTGATGATTCTGTTCTTATCGCCTAGGCAGAGACAAGAACCGGCTGTGTATGTATAGTTGAAAAGAATGACCAAATCGGATATCCTGTCCTCTAAAGGGGATAAGCCATATTATCCAAGGTTCTATGGACAAGGATCTGCATGGAATTTTACAAGCCGATTAACAGTTGCATCAGTTGGATTGTTCAGCAAGCTGGTTCTAAGTATGGATTGAATTCACAGTTATAATAGAAATACCTATGGGATCCTGCCCAGTGATGAACAAATGCTCAGTTTTTGTTTGGGCATGGTGCCCTAGCTGACCTAACCAATACCTAACAATATCTGGCAACCAACCCGATCACAATGCATGGGATAGGCATAGCTGGGGTATGGTACCAGTCATACACAAGTCCTCAATTTTGGGACATGGTGCCCAAACGCATGGGCATGGTGCCAGTATGTTGGAGCACCATGCCCTGGAGCATGGGCATGGTACCCCTGTGAAATGTGGTTAAACTGAGACTGGCTACATACCTAATTAGGGTCTTCTTCCTCTCCTAGCTCAAAAGAAACCTGATTTTACTTTCTATCCTTCTCATTTTCTAATTTACAAATGTTAGAGCACTTCCAAGATACATATAGTTTTTTGGAGGCCACTTTTCTTCTAGTGGGTTTATCCTATACTTTTAAAAAAAAATTGCTCCTAGGTAGCATGGATGAGGCAAGCTTTTCAATTTGTCACTGGAGCAAATGATTCCTTTAGATTGTTTGCCTTTTATTGTATTTATTTTGAGTGATTTTTTGTTTTGACTATGTTAAAATTTTTCATCAAAACTCAATAAACTCAAAAGAAATACCATAAAAGGCAAACAATCTAAAGGAATTTAGAAGGACAGGAAATTTCCACATCACAAACCTGATAGACTCATATGATGAGGTATATCATCATTACTGGTGACTTTAATCTGCCTAATGTTAAGTGGGTGGATGGCATAGGAATTGCACCAGCTAACAACCCCTCAAATGTGACAACAAGCAGCCTAGCCAATAACCTGCTCTTCCAAATTATCAGTGAACCTACCAGATATCGCAAAAACCAGTCTCCGTCATTGCTTGATCTCGTTCTAACCAGTAACCTGGACTGGGTGCTCTCCACCACACTTCTACCTGCCATTGGTGCTAGTGACCACATCTGCATTGAAAATACAGTACTCCTGAATCAGATACCTAACAATAAAACTAAGAAGACATTTATTGATTACAGAAGTATTCGTAATGACCTTGCTGATTGTGCTTGGGATGAAATTTTAAGTGATGATGTAGAACTTTCTTGGGTGAATTTCAAAAATATTCTTCTAGAGACTGAAGCAAAGTACACCAACGAACGATGGGTTGAACGACCAAAAACCTTGCCATATTTACCTTCTCAAGTAAAAAGTGGTATTAAAAAGAAAAAAAAGGCCTGGTCAAGATACACCAAATGCAAATGCCAGTCTCACTATGATGAATTCAAAAAGTGTCGGAACAAACTAAGAAACCAGACCAGGAAGTTAGTGGCTGATTTTGAGGATTCAATTGCGTGTGATGCTAAACAAAACCCCAAAAAGTTTTGGCACTATGTGTCATCGAGCAATCCTAACAGACGTTCCATTCCTCCCCTAGAAAAATCTGACGGCACTACTGCCCGAGATTCCAAAGAGATAGCGAATTGTTTGAGTGACTGCTTCAGTACTAATTTCAACCACAATTCTGCCCCACTGCCACCCCCCATCATGGAAAACCTCCCAATTGAATTTGAAATGCCACCCATCCTGATCTCAATGGAAGACGTACTGAAACGTTTGACTACCCTTGACACATCAAAAGCCAAAGGCCCAGATGGTATTCATCCAAGACTCCTTAAGGAAACGGCAGCATGTATAACCTACCCTCTAACCAAGATTTTTCAGACCTCCATGGCAAGCAAGTCTGTCCCTTTTGACTGGAAGTCAGCCAACATTATGCCAGTCTTCAAGAAAGGGCAAAAAAGTCAGGCCCAGAACTACCGACCTATAAGTCTTACATCTGTGCCTTCAAAAGTCATGGAAGGAATCATCAATGATGCAATCATTAACCACCTTGACAAGAATAAACTATTGTATGGAGGACAGCATGGTTTCAGAAAAGGTCGGTCAGTTGAGACCAATCTTGTTCAGTCTTATGACATAGTAACCAAACTCATTGATGAGGGGCTTCCAGTGGATCTTATTTTGCTTGACCAGGCCAAGGCATTCGATAAGGTTGTTCATGCTTACCTTCTTTATAAACTGTCCAGGTATCAATTACATCCTGATGTTGTAGAATGGATAGAGTCTTTCTTGACTGGACGTACACAGAGGGTGATGATTTACAATAGTCATGGCTCACAATCCTTCTCCGACCCAAGCCCAGTATTGAGTGGCGTTCCTCAAGGCACCAAGCTTGGGCCAACGTTATTCAGCATCTATATAAATGATTGTCCCTCTGTTGTACATAACACCCTTACACTCTTTGCTGATGACTCAAAACTCTTCGGTCCTGTTGCCAACAACAAACAAACATCTGAACTGCAAGCTGACCTTGATGCTCTTTCCAACTGGTCATCTCTGTGGCTTTTGGAGTTCAATGCTGCGAAGTGTAAAGTACTTCACCTTGGACCTAAGAACCCTCAACATACGTACACCATGTCGAATGGATCCAAAAACCACATTGACCTAGAAAGTGTGGAGGAGGAAAGGGACCTGGGTGTCACAATTGACAACCAGTTTAAATTTCATCCCCACACTCGCCACCAAGTTGCTAAAGGAAACAGAGCACTTGGACTTGTCAAAAGGACCATCACCTCTAGGAAGCCTGTGATCATTAAGAAGCTTTATACTGCGCTTGTGAGACCCCACCTTGAGTACGGCATGATTGTTGCATCACCCCACCACAAAATGGATGCCAAAGCCCTAGAGGGAGTGCAAAGAAGAGCCACTAAGATGTCACCACAATTAAAAGCCCTAGAATACCACGAACGGTTGAGGGTACTGAAGCTTCCCAGCCTCTCGTATCGATGTAAACGCGGCGACGTCCTGATGGTAAAAAAGCTGTTAGACTCCGACATTATTCCTGGGGTATTCGAGAGCTCCCAATCAAAGTCGACGAGAGGCCATTCCAAGAAGCTCCAACTGACCAGCTGTAAACGACGCGAGCGGCACAGTTTTTTCTCTGTACGGAGTGTTCCACTCTGGAACAGCCTTTCCGAAAAAACTATCAACGCTGCTACCCTGGATGGCTTCAAGAAAGGCGTGGACGAGGACTGGCGAAATGCTGAATGTCGGCTGCACTGGGATTCCAGTGAGCCGATGTGACAACAAGATTTATCAACCAATCGATGCCGGCTACACTGGAGTGCCAGTGAGCCGATGTTACAACAACGATCTGACAATCAAGCCGCCAACCAAATCAAATCAAATCAAATCATTTAATGTAAACAAGATACAGTCTCTCATAGGCATAGCCCAAATATGGTATCTTTTAGTCAAACGAGAAAAACAAAAAGAATAGGATAAAACACACAAGTTACGAATTGTTAAAAGTACGAACAAAACTCGGCACAAAGCTTCGAGAATAACGCTGTGACCTGGAGTAAACCGGTGTCAGTTTTGGAACTTTCGCAGCCGCCTCTCTGGGGAGTCGGGATCTGAGGGGGACAAAGGGGGGCGGGAGGAAGTTCTTGTAGATGGGGTGGAGGAGGAGGGTTGAGCCAAATTTTAGGCACAGTTTCTCTCGACGGGCAAAAAGGGGGTCAAGTTTTGTATTCTTTTAGATAAAAAGAGTAAGGCAGTGGGGAACCTCCGTTGATGATTTGTAGCGACCTCTTCTGAACCCGTTCAATTTTATCACTTTCTTCTTTTGTAAGAGCGAAATGCCAAACAGGACATGCATACTCTACTAGTGGGCGGATGAACATGCAGAAAATTAATTTTAGTTTATCCTTAGGAACCCGGAATTTCTTTAGAGTCTTCAGCATTTGGATAGCACCATTTGCCTTTTTTACAATCAATCTTGTGTTTTCATGCCAAGTAAGATCAGAAGAGATCACTACCCCAAGCAGGGTAGTGCTGTTACAGAGGAGGTTTGGGTCTATAGGTGGTTCGAATTCAGGTAGGCTTTTCTTGAGAAATGAAAATGTCATTACTGAAGATTTATCTTTATTTACCACCATATTTAATTTTGCTGCTTCAGAGGTAACTTGTTCAATATAATTGAAAGTTTGACTTTTACACGCTCCAAATACTACCTCTGCTAGGGAAAGATCATCTACATACTTCCATCTTTCTTCCAGCCCGACAGCTATTTCATTGATCATGAGGAGGAAGCATAAAGGACCGATCACTGTTCCTTGCGGGACACCGCAAAAAATCGGTAAAGAAGAAGAAAAATTATTTTTATATTTTACGATTTGTTCTCTGTTTGTTAGAAAGCTTTTTACGATATTAATAAGATATTCAGGAATATTTTTCTCTGCCATTTTTTCCAGCAAAATCTTGTGATCTACAAGATCGAAAGCTTTTTTAAAATCTATTGCAATTAGATTTATCCATTTCCCGGGTTCATCTAAATTTTTAAAAATAAAATCAAGTAAACTAACGAGATAGTGAACAGTTGAACACTTCGGGATGTTACCAAATTGCCTCTTATCGATGACTTCCGAGAGATATTTTTTTAGCCAAGAAGCAACAAAGCTCTCGTAAATTCGGCTAAAAATTGATGTAACAGTGATCGGCCTCACACCAGAGAAATCATTAGCTGCTCCCTTTTTCGGAATGGGAGTGATGAAGCCAATTTTCCACTTTTTGGGGAAATATCCAGTTTTGGTGATATTATTGTAAATAATATGAAGAGGAAACGCCAATTCTTTCGCAAAAGCTTTAGCAATGGCTACTGGAACATCAAACGGTGCCACTGATGTTTTCTTTAACGAGGAGAGTTTCTTTCTAATTTCTGATATTGAAATTTCAGGCATTAAATTAGAATTTACATTTGAATCTTCTTGTGAGTTTTGGGATGGTGCTTCAGCTGAAAACGAAGGTGGCTTTTCAGGAGGCAGTGGTGGGTACGACTGTACAATAGAAGCAAAATGAGAGTTTAGGTCGTTCGCTGTTTTCTCTGATGGCTCCTCCTTCATGAAATCAACTGGTTGCGGGCCTCTACCAGTCAGATCTCTCCAGCGAGAGACTCTACAGGAGGCTAACACCACCTTATCTCGCTGGAAGTACGATTTAAGGTAATTTAAGGTAAGGTAACTAAGTTGCTAGAAAAAGGGTTTACTGTTGATATTGTTCTGTTGGACGTGGCTAAGGCCTTTGACAAAGTTTCCCACCGACTGCTGCTCTACAAACTAAAGGACCTGAAAATACACAGCAAAGCAATAGCCTGGATCGGGGAATTCTTGATCAGGCGCACTCAATGTGTCAAAATCACGACCGGTCCAGGAAACTTTGTCCTTTCGGAGGAGGTGATTCTGAAGAGTGGAGTTCCACAAGGCACAATATTTGGGCCCAGCCTCTTCAACCACTACATTAACGATGCACTGGGCAAGGTCGTGGCAACTGCAGTTCAACATTGACAAGTGCAAAGTGATACAGCTTGGTAAAAAACAAATCCGAGGAATCAGTACACTATGTCAAATCTCAATGGCCCAATTGTCCCACTTGCAGCAGAGGAGGAAGAAAGAGACCTGGGGATCATTGTAGACCAAGGACTTAAATTCAGCAGTCACACCAAAACTGTAGCAGCAGCAGCAAACCAAACCCTTGGTATCATCAAGCGGATGTTCTCGACTCGAAGCAAATTAGAAGTCACTAAGCTATGTAAAGGCCTTGTGAGACCAAAGCTAGAAGTCGGAATGTCAGTTGCCAGCCCATAGTTCAAGAAAGACTGTGAAGTGCTTGAGAAAGTCCAGAGGAGAGCCACCAAACTGGTCTCAGCTGGTCTCAGGCATGAAGGATGTCTCAGTAACGCTTGCAACAATTGAAACTACTAAGCTTGGCGTACAGAAGATGTAGAGGTGATGTTATACAAACATAGAAACTCATACAAAATCGAGTCTTGCCTCACCTCTACACCTCTACAAATCAAGCTGAAAAAACTCTTTGTGGTCATAGTAAGAAGATTCCAGAGCCATTTGCTCACACCAGGACCCGAAACCACTTCTTCTCAACTAGAGTGGTGCAAAACTGGAACACCCTGTCAGAGGACACAGTCAGTCCACAGACAGTGCACAGTGGACTCATTGAAATCCAAGCTTGACAAGGAGTGGGAAGCCAAACCCTGGAAATACGAGTGGGATGTCCCGGAATCCAACCTGGAAAAAGATTGAGTAACTTAGTGGCAACTACCTGGAAAGGCATAGAGTAAACCCTCTAGGAAAAAAGTGGCCCCCACAAAACTCTATGTATCTTGGAAGTGCTCTAACATTTTTAAAATTGGAAAATGAGGTTGGATAGACAATGAAATCAGGTATCTTTTGATCTAGGACAGGAAGAAGACCCTATTTAGGTATGTAGCCAGTCTCAATTTAACCACGTTTCATAGGGGTACCATGCCCATGCTCCAGGGCATGGTGACCCAACGTATGAATGTCAGGAGTCATTCCATCTTTGGTCTTTTTTGTTTGTTCCGAATTCTTAGTTATCGAAGTATGTTTTTCCTTTCCGTTGTTTCTCTTTCTTTTCTAGGCCTCGCCCAGTTTTGTTCAGTGGCGGGTTATATATAAATAACTCACTAACCTGCTGCTATGCCCTCCAATATTAATTGAAACTGGGTGTTAATAGTTATTATTGGGAGCAACCGCAAATCGATTACAATAGAAACTGGGAATATGATGCTCAGGTTCTAAGAACAAGCTATTTACTGGTGTAAAACACAATGGATATCCAGTCCTTGGTACCAATAAATTCTTTCTGGGAAAGTTCAGGTACTTTTCTTATACCTCAATTTCCATGTAATTATTAATATCTAATAAAAGCTGCAGGTCTTATTAAATCGAGATTCAGTCCTGAATACAGTGTTGTATTTGAAATATTCTTAGCAGCTGTTTTAGACTGAAAAAGAAATTAAAAACAAATATGTTAAGTTCCCAGCAATTCATTTTTCATTACAGTATCCTACAGAAAAATCGGCAATTTCCCGCTACTGCGGGTAGCGCTTTTTGTGGCGGTGAATACCAAAAATAATCAACAAATAAACAAGTCTCTTTAGTATCAAACATAACAAAAAAGACCAGTTGAAGAACTTAGGCTACCGTAAATTTCTATTTCAGACACTCAGTCCAACATGTTTTTATGGGCATGCCCTTGCTATAGGGCAGGGCATGGTGCCCCAGCACATGAACACGATGCCCCAAATTTCAGGATTTCTGTATGGCTGGTCCTAGGTCATTTGATTTATTTTTGAAAGTTAGGACCTAGTTGACTGCAAAGAAATTTCCCTTTAACATGTTGGAGGCTGATTTTAAGGCTATGTAATTAAGAGGCTGGGTACCCCTGGATTACCCCTCCTGAGTATAGCCCAGAGTCAGAGAGCAGTTGATACAGTTGATATTGAAATCTGTAAAGCAAACTTAAGCTTTGTACATTTGATTTCTACATTCCAGATACAGCACTTTCCTGGTACTTTCGTAATAAAACAAAGTATGTCAGACTACAGTGAAACTACACCAAAACAACATCCAAGAAAATCCAGCTTTGATTAACTGTAGATGGTGCAGTTTTGGGCTAAATGGTAAAATGAAGATCTCATTCAGACAGCATTCAGTCAAGTGTTCATAAAACCAGTTTATGTAGCTATTTTGCTGACTGTTTGTTTACTTTAGTCACAGCAAATGGATAGAAATGGTACAGTTCAGAGCTGACTAACAGTCAGAGAAGCATATCTCGGCTCTATTACTGACAAACAGATAGGGAGAAAAAAAACATATAGCCTACACATCTCTTTTTCAAGTGTAGAACTGTGCAAGAACTCTGTTGTTAAGTGTAAAGGCACTTAAGGACAGAAATTAGTTTGGAAGTTTAAATCAGAAAAAAATAAATAATTAAATTATGTGTGGTGTTAATATAAAGATGTTGAAAATACAGGCTATGTGTTACAAGATTGAGAGTGTAGTCCAGTATTAAGTTAGAAGGAGGAAAATCTTAAGTTGGGTTATCAGGGTCACAGTTGGGCTAGATCATCAGTTCAGTTATTAGGATCACAGTTTGGCTAGGTCACTGGGAATAAGAACTCCACAGTAGAGTGGTGCAGTCAATCAGACCCCTGATTTGTGATACTGTGTGCCAAAATGCTGCTATGGGTTTTGCCGAATCCTGAATACGCTACATAAAATGCCAACTAAATGCTGGGCTGGGTACACTAACCCTATAAAATATTGATTATTTTAATGAAGTTCCTAAAAGAACCTTTCAGAATTCCTTATATTGGAGTAGGTCAGCGTTAGGGCACCCACAGGTATCTAGCATTTTGCATAGGGTATCCAACGTTACGCATAAGGTATGCAGTATGACAGGGGCGTTTCTAGCCAAAACTCGAGGGGAGGGGGGCACGGCGCTGCCGGTGCCCTGCCGCCGATTCTCCTTTTCGTTGCATACGTAGGCTATTAATAAAACTCGCGATACCTGCAAGCCCTGAAGTCATATCTCCGAGCTCAGGGGCGGTTTGTGGCTTGGGCGTGGGTGGTGACTACCTCAAACTATACGACTGGCTGACGTCCGACAAGGCTTAAGAGTCATACCAGTTAGAAACTTAGCCAAGGAACTCAGCACCACCTGCGGGAAACTGTACGGATTTAAAGAAACTTAAGGTGAAAGTCATTCGTAATAATAGGAATTCGCTTCGGCAATAGCCCAACCCGCAGCAGTTTCTAACGACTGTATATCAGACATAATGAAAATGAGCGCCGCATGCGAAATTTGTTAAGTAGCTTTGACTTTTCTCTGGCAAAACACTACTTCCCCCTAACAAAATTTAGCTTTTAATGTGACCCAGGTCCCGAATTTTCAAGCCTAAAACCCGAACGAAATGACGCGACCTCTCCAGTTCATAAAGCCTACTATGAAAGGGCGCCGCAGGCAACTTTTGTTCAATCCTGTATGATCGAAACATCCTTTCGGATCCCAAATGAAAGTATGGGCCAACTTAGTACAGGTCTACCCGTCTGTCTTTGTTCATCGTGGAAAAATGTGAGACATTTAGCTGGAAGTTGATAATGTGCTTCAGTTCGACCCTCTCAGCAGAAGAAGTACTGATCATCTAGAAAAAAAAACTTGAAACAGAGTAAACTTCTTCTAAGAATCTTTGATTGAAACTAACAAATTCTTAAAAATGTACTCCAGAAGCAAAATCAGCCTGATTTTTACTTGAATCAAGAGATGTTGGTAAACCACAGATTGTGTTAAATTTCGGTTAAAACTATGCGTTGCAGGGGGAATTCATGATTTGACAACCATCTTTTGTCGACCTTGGAAGCTCAAATCAATGACAATGATACTTTTCATTTTGACGAAAAATCATTAAAAAACCTCTTCGTATCCGAACGACTAGAAATAGCCCACCCCTTTGTGTCAATATTGCAAGCTCGAAACATGCCACTGACAATGCAATTCCTTAAAGGACCCCTAGCACTATTTACTCTCCAACTTACAGTATTTTAGAATATTTGAATACTTTAAAACTATGCTATGCTTTCAGCAAATAACCCACGGTTGACTATTTTAAGCCTTTTCCGGGACTCGTTGATTTGTAGCGGACTCAGGGAAGCAGTGTACATAACCGGTTTTTCTGATGGAAAACTTGTCGCACACAACCGTCGACAGCGTGATACACATCGAAGGTAGAAAACACGGCAAGTGAGAAAATCAGCGTGGTTTTGTTAGAGGGGTTAGAATGTACCGTACGAAATTGGGGTTTGTGGGTTTAGAAATATGATATGATATGATATTTATTTGTCTTCAAAGCCCAAAGGCCATAACAAACACACATAAATAACAACATGTAAATACAAAATAAACGGTCACACTACTACACTAAACCCCACTAAAACACTTTTCCCTGTGCAGACTGGCCACTCTGAGGAACCTCGCCAGGTTTCTTGTACTAAGAAAATCCCTACTCCGCATAATATTTAACAACCACTTCCTCCCATGAATCCCTCCCTTAAAAATTTCCTCCCTCAGATCCTCAATTTCATCACAACCAGACATAAAATGAATTCGATCCTCATCTCCATCACCGCACATTGGACAAAAGTAAGGACCAGATATCTCCCTAACACTTCCCAAATACTTTCTTCTTTCACCAAGTGGCAAGCTATCTGCCCTCATATTTAAAATTAGTTTCATTTCCTCTTTTTTTTTGTACCCGCTTTAAAATAAATTTCTTCACCCCAAATCTCTTTAGCCTCTGCATACAAACTCAAGGATCCACTATCTCTTATCCTAGCTAACCAAACCTGGATTTCTTGGTCAATTAACCTACTACTAACTTCTCGACGAACAGGTCCTTAAGTTTCAAACGCTCGAGAACATAGAACCGTCGATGTCCAAGCTGGATGTCAATTCAGTTTCTTGGTAACCCTGAACTAGCCTTACTGACTTTTCCTGGCGTACTGCCAGCCCCCCTATTTACCTTTCTGGGTGAGCCGCCAGTTTAGCTCAATTTTTGTGGTCGGGCGCTCTGCGATCGCCCAGTTTAGCTCAGTTTTGGCGGTTGGGAGCTCTGGGAGTGCCCGATTTAGCTTTTTTGTTTTTTCGAGGGGGGGAGTACCCCCCCCCCCCACTCACACCCGCCCCATAGCAACATTTTGCAGAGGGTGTCCCAAAAATAATTGTGATGGACTGGAGTGGTTAGCATCCTGGTCAAGAGATAGTCCCATTTCTGAAGCCTTTTGTTGATAAGTTTGTTCTTGATTACCTGGCCTCGAGCTTGTATGAGACTGTTTGCCCAGTTTGGGCTACATAGGAAAAATACAAAATAGGAGTTCTAGCTCAATTTGGATGATAATTTGTACAGTCTACAATTAATCCTTAATTTTGGATAGGGTATGCCAAACTTGTGAGTAAGAACATCAATTGGTTATTTTCTGAACTTCATCCACATCATAAATATTTTATTGGGTTACGGTTACCAGCACTTTGTCCTGGCTTGTTGGAAATCAGGGATTCAAGACAGACTACTGTGATAAAAAGGAAATCGGTTTGATAAATCGGAATAGATTTGAGGTTGTGTGAATGGATACTAGAAGGCAAGGCGGTCGCTAGCCAGAACTCGAGGGGGGGGGGGGCGCCTGCCGGCGTCCTGCCGCCCATTTCAGCTTTTCGTTGCATAGGTAATATTTAAATTCGTGATACCTGCAAGCGTTGAAGTAGTCGTATCTCTGAGCTCAGGGGCGGTTTGAAGGGCATGAGTATGGGAGGTGACTACCTCAAAATACGCGACTGGTATATGTCCGGCAAGGCTCAGTAGTCATACCAGTTAGAAACAATAGTAAAACAAGTCCAAAGGTTTCGATGGGATCCCAGAAATATAATATTTGATTCAAACAATTGGGTCATGTCTTCGCTATTCAATGGATTCAGCATGTCGCCTTGCCCCGTTCCCGAATCTCTAATCGATTTCAGAAACAACTTTGAGCTTCAACCAAATTTCCAAATTTTTGTGGGCGAGCGGCCAGCTTAGTTCATTTATGTTGACAGGTCGCTCTGCGAGCGCCCAGTTCAGCTCATTTAGTTTGACTTGATTAGTGCCAATAGGACATTCCTTTGTAATTAAATGTACCTCCCATGAAATGTAGAGATTCTTGGTTATAAGAGTTTCCCTTACCTCTGAGGGATGTCTTAGATTTGGTTTCGCCATCACTGGATACTAACTTAGATACTGATCGCACTATTCTCTGTCTAAATCAGATGTAAATTCGTGGATTCACAGATTTTTGTGCACGTATGGGAATTCGTTTAGTCTTTCATCCAGTGCAAATCATTTAACTGACATAAGCTTAATTTTCTTATGACAAAAACTGCCCAGAAAAATGTTTCCACTTTTACGTGATGAGGCTCAAGATTACCAAATTCCATAAGAATACCTTTTGTGGTCAGATTTTGTTCTGTTTGAATAAACAAGTGGCTAGAGATATCCTCAATCTTATGCTACAAACCAAGGTCGAAAGTTTTTCCGGCTAAATTCTGCTTAGCTCAGAACAAAATTTTAGAAAACCTAGCTGCACTTGATCATTTGCCATTTGACAATCATGTAACGTTTCTTACAGATGTTCTAAATCGTGTCACCGTCATAAATAGTGAGAGGTTGGTTGAGATCTTGGAGAAGAGGAGCAAGCCCTTAATCACATACTGTAATCATGATAGCTGTTTTGACGAACCAGGAATTTGGGGTGAGTGTCAAAAAGTTTGATCTTCCATCACTTTCTTTGGCCGGTTATTTGGTTGGACACAATTAGCTGGGGTTGTGGTGCTGAAAAAGTGCCCAAGTACCCAAAGATGCAGTTTCCCTAAAAAAAAATGCTGAGTCAAAGTAAACAAGCCATATTTCCAGCTAGTGAGGCTGATCAGTGCGACTAGTACTTCTGTTGTTGCAGTTAGCTCGAATCCCTTCAACCATAAGATGTAATAATTACTTTCCCATGCATCCCCATAACTTCCGAGACTTCGTCACTTATCCACTTGTACTTCTGACCAGGGGCGTCGCAAGGGGGGGGAGTGCGGGGGTGCAGCCCCCCCCCCCACTTTTTGAGATTCGGTAAAAATTTCCGGCCCAAAATTTTACTAAAATTATTCGGTATTTTTTCGGTAGAAGTACTGTTCGATATATTTACGGGGATTCCGTAGTTAGTTATACAGAATCCTAAATAGGCTATCTGTACAAATCTCTTCGGTATAATGATCGGGATTCGGTATAATTGCCAGTATTCGGTAGTTATCACGAATTTACTGAAATCATTTGGTATTTTTCAGTGTCGAAACTATTCGGTATATTTATGGATTTCCCATTTACTGTTCGGTACATTTATAGGGATTCCGTAGTTACACAGAATCCCGAATAAGCTATCGGTTCAAAATTATTCGGTATCATGATTGGGATTCGGTAATTTGTTCAATATAATTTCCAGGATTAGGAAGTTAACCACGAACCTCGTAAACTCAGAAGAGGTCGAGCGGAGCACTGGTCGCAGACAAAAAGGATGATGTATGATATCATCGATAGTCCTTACTTTTTTTTATTGTGTTGCGAGAGCAACACTTTGGTTTTGTCCTCGTTTTTTTTTTATTTTATTTTTTTTTCCTATGACTCCGATTTTATTTTATTCCTGGTAACTGAGAAGGGTCTAACCTGTGCGGTTTTTACGGAAAGTGTGGACCTTAGGCCGGATTGATGAATGTGACATTACATTTTGGAAAGCTCCGTAGAACTCTTGCCTGGGGCCAATAAGGATGGTTTTAGCTTGTCCTCGAGCCAGAGCCTACGGTTTGCGAAGTGAAGTGGAGTTGTATAGCCTATGTCAGAGAGGACTATCTGAAGTTGTGTAGCGAACCTTTCGTTTCATCAAAAGATGTTTCTGCTTTCGAGTGGAAAGCTCCGTTCTAGCACGCAAGCAGGCAGGCACCAGTTTCAAATTGAAGATGGACTAAAATCTATAAGTGTTAAATATATGCGGCAGTTAGCCGGCCCCACAGCCAACATATCTTCTTTGAGTGATAAATAGAAAAATCTACAGAGACAAAAAAGTGGCTTTTTCCCATGGGTCCGAAAGTGCTGCCATCTATTGTTTCTGTCCATGTCTGCGACGATTTCAGCTGAGTTTATAATTTTTTTTTTTTGCACTTTGGTTTGTGGTAGAGTAACGGTATCAGATGTGCCTCTTAAACTTTGAAAGTTCTCTCATTGCTAAAGAAACTAGAGCTTATCCTTTGCTCCTTTCTAAGTCGTGACGTTAGAAAGTTGGCCTACGGCAAAAAAGTCAACTTTTGAACTAAGACAGGTAGAATTTTTTTTTTGACGGCAATCGATAGCCATTGATGAGCTGATCAAAGTATATGTCATCCATTTTTTGGTACAAAAATTCCTTCATGAGATACACCAGTTTGAAAATTTCAAAGGGGTTGACAACTTCATAGTAAGGTACATTGAAACCAAAAATAGGCGATACCAGTTATGATACATATAGGGGACTTTTAAGCAACAGTCGACTGTTAGCCCATAATCATCTTCGGTAATGAGGGGTTTGCAGCTTTTGCTAGTTGGTATACCTGTTATTTGTTTCCGGTGTATTCGATGGTAAGAACAATTTGGTTCCCAATGGTAAGATATGCAAGGGACTTGTAAGTAATAATCGGCTGTTATGCTACAATCATCTTCTGCGATGATGGGTTTGCAGCTTTTGCTAGCTGGTGTATCCATTATTTGTTTCCGGTTAACTTAATGTATATCACGGGAGAGGGACTTGTAAGTAGGAATCGGTTCACGAGGGGCTAGGAATTTTTGCAAATGGGTGCACATTGTATTCGATTTCTATAAATCTGACGGTAAGAAAGTTTGTGTCGATGGTCTATCAATGTAACCGAGGATTAACTGTTTACACAACGGATACAAACGAAAATGTAAAGCAATGAGGTAGTTTCATAATAATTAATAGTGTCATCTATGGTATTTTAATCCTGAAAAGTTACGGATAGCTTTCTATTACCAACTAGATTATATAAGATATTGTTCCAAGTTTTCATCCGTCACGATGTCTACGATTGAAAAGGATAAAGTACAACTGATTGCAAAGTTAATTTAGTCCCTTCTTCCTATATTATTTTGTTGTTGTTTTTCCAACGCTGAAGAATACCTTTTGATCATATGATTAATTTTTTTAGTAGTAGTAGTAGTAGTAGTATTTAATTACAACAAACATAGATAAAAATCACGGACCAGTGCACATGCCTGGTGGCATACTTTAGCACTGACAATGTTGCACAACGAAAATAAAATAAAAAGCCGTCTTCTAACTACATTTTGACATCAACAAAAAGAGAACAAAAACAAAAGAAATTGCTCAACTACGCGTCGTAAAAATTTTTTTCAGTAATTTTAGAAACTGTCGCTTATTGCTACATTCTCGCACTGATACTGGAATTGAGTTCCAGATTTTTGGCCCAGTGTGACGGATGCTGAAACTCGCTCTTGACGTAGGGCGAAATTCGCACGAAAAATCTGAACGATGAGTGGTTGGATAATTATGAAATTGGGAATTAGTTGGAAAAATACCAGAGAAATTTGAAGGTAAACTATTGTATAGATAATCATGGCAAATATTAGAAATAGAAATTGTATGAAGTTGATCCAAGGAATATATTCCTGAAGTCCCATATATGTGTCTAACTGAAGATCTGTATTCAACATTAAAAAGAATCCTCATTGCTTTATTCTGGAGTATTTGGAGAGGTTTAAATACAGATGAAAAGGTAGAAGCCCAAACAGAAATACAATAAAGAAAATATGGGTGGACAAAAGAATAATAAATTGATTTTAGAATATTTTTAGGAAAAAAATAACGAAGACGTGATAGCATACCAATATTTCGGGAAATTTTTAACGATAGTGTTTTCACATGTTTATGAAACGACAAATTTTCATCTAAAATTACACCAAGGTATTTAAACTGTTCAACCCTTTTTAATTCAAGACCATTTAACAAAAGAGAGAAGCTATCTGAACTGACTGATCCAGTACGCGAAAATAACATATATTGGCATTTTTTCTCGTTAAGAGCTAGTAAATTCCTTGAGTACCAATCAGATACAGCTAGTAACGTGCTTTCAAGGTTCTGGAAAAGAACTGCTAGGTCCCGGTGAGAAGAAAAAATTACTACATCATCAGCAAACATTATAATTTTACAAAGAGGCAAAACTTCCGGTAAATCATTTATAAAAAGAAGAAATTCTTAGTAGAACATCCATAGAACATCCCGTTTAAAAAGCTTATGCTATAATCATCTTCAGCGATGAGGGGCTTGCAACTTTTGATAGCTGGTATATCCATTATTTGTTTCCGGTGAATTTGATGTCAATCGCGGGAGACGGACTTGTAAGTAAGAATCGGTTCACGAGGGGCTAGAAATTTTTGAAAATTGGTGCACATTGTATTCGATTTCTGTAAATATGACAGTAAGAAAGTTTGTATCGATGGTCTATCGCTATAACCTAGGATTAACTGTTTACGCAACGCGTACAAACGATACGGTAATGTAAAACAATAAGGTAATTTTGTAATAATTAATAGTGTCATCTATGGTATTTTAATCCTGAAAAGTTACGGATAGCTTTATAATATCAACTAGATTATATAAGATATTGTTCCAAGTTTTCATCCGTCACGATATCTACGATTGAAAAGGATAAAGTTCAACTTCGACGGCAATCGATAGCCGCTGATGAGCTGATCAAAGTATATGACATCCATTTTTTGGTAAAAAAAAAATCCTTTATGAGATACACCAGTTTGAAAGTTTCAAGGGGTTGACAACTTCAGTAGTAAGGGACACACTGAAACCAAAAATAGGCGATACCAGTTGTGAGACATTTAGGGGACTTGTACGCGACAGGCGACTGTTAGCTCATAATCATCTTCGGCAATGACGGGTTTGCAGCTCTCGCTAGTTGGCGTACCTGTCATTTGATGAACAATTTGGTTCCCAAATGTAAAACATGCAAGGGACTTGTAAGTAATAATCGGCTGTTATGCTACACAAATCTTCAGCGATGAGGGGTTTGCAACTTTTGCTAGTCGGTGTACCCATTATTTTTACCCAGTGAACTTGATGTCTATCACGGGAAAGGGACTTGTCAGTAGAATCGGTGCAGGAGGGGCTAGAAATTTGTGCAAATTGTTGCACATTGTATTCGACTTATATAAATCTGACGGTAAGAAAGTTTGGTGTAACCTAGGATTTACTGTTAACGCAACGGGTACAAACGATACTGTAATGTAAAACAAGGTAGTTTCGTAATAATTAATAGTGTCATCTATGGTGTTTCAATCCTAAAAAGTTACGGATAGCTTTATAATACCAACTAGATATATAGGATATTATTCCAAGTTTTCATCCGTCACGATGTCTACGATTGAAAAGGATAAAGTTCAACTGACTGCAAAGTCAATTTAGTCCCTTTTTCCGATATGCTTTTGTTGTGGTTAGGGCAATCGATAGCCCTTGAAGAGCTGATCAAAATATATGCCATCCATTTTTTTGAACAAAAATCCTTCATGAGATAAACCAGTTTGAAAGTTTCAAGGGGTTGACAACTTCAGGAGTAAGGTACACACAGAAACCAAAAATAGGCGATACCAGTTGTGAGACATGTAAGGGACTTGTAAGCAACAGTCGACTGTAAGCAACAGTCGACTGTAAGCAACAGTCGACTGTTAGCTCATAATCATCTTCGGCAACGAGGAGTTTGCAGCTTTTGCTAGTTGGTATACCTGTTATTTGTCTCAGGTGTATTCGATGGTAAGAACAATTTTGTTCCCAATTGTAAGACATGCATGGGACTTGTAAGTAATAATCGGCTTTTATGCTATAATCATCTTCAGCGATGAGGGGTTTGCAACTTTTGATAGCTGGTGTATCCATTATTTGTTTCCGGTGAATTTGATGTCAATCACGGGAGACGGACTTGTAAGTAAGATCGGTTCACGAGGGGCTAGAAATTTTTGAAAATTGGTGCACATTGTATTCGATTTCTGTAAATATGACAGTAAGAAAGTTTGTATTGATGGTCTATCGCTATAACCTAGGATTAACTGTTTACGCAACGGGTACAAACGATACGGTAATGTAAAACAATAAGGTAGTTTTGTAATAATTAATAGTGTCATCTATGGTATTTTAATCCTGAAACGTTACGGATAGCCTTCTTCCGATATTGTTTTGTTGTTGGTTTTACAACGCTAAAGAACAGCTTTTGATTATGTGATTATTCTTTTTAGAACATACCGTTTTAAAAACTTCGATAAGTTGACAATTTCAGCATTTAACCGACAGCGAAGAAACAAAACCAAAGTGTTGCTCTCGCGACACTTTAGCCGGCGAAGCCGGACAAAGGTTGCCGCAACACTTCACGTTGCCCGGGCAACGTAGGTCTAGTTTTGGATCCAAAAAAGAATATCTAATCACATATATTTCGAAAATTCTGCCTGCAGCATTTTTCGCAGTATTCTCTGTTTTGTACAATGGCGCGTCATTTGACGGGGGTTTTAAGCCAGTTTCAGGATTGAGATTTTGAAACATTAAAAGCTAGAATTTGGATGGAGATGAAGTATATTGACTTGACTACAGTTGCTGCTGCTGCCTGAACGTCGCTCCATCCGGTTTGTGGAACTTATTAGAGTCTCGGTATTAATCAATAGTAAATGATAGAATTTGTAAGAGAAGCAGTTAAATTTTAGCCTACAGAAACAAAAATGGATTTCGAAAATTTTCGCATGCGGCGCTCGATTTAATTCTCTATTGGCTATAATAGATCGAAGCTGTTACTACAATCATGCCCCCCAATATATTCTCCATGTGGGCTTCGCCAAAACGTCGCCTAATAGTTGGCTTATCGTCATTCATGCTGCCGTATCTCTTCCTACGTAATCGTTTCTGTTCCATAATTTAAAGCTCGAATTCTTAGTTCTAGGATTCAGTAAAATTTTTGAAAGGTTCGGTAAAATTTTGGCTCTGCACTTGCAAATGTACTTGCGACGCCCCTGCTTATGACTTACAAGTGACAAGTTGAATTCCTTACGGATCTCGGCTGCGACTACACAATTGGCAAAAAGTGATAAACTGTCAGACAATCCTTACGATTCCAACTAATTGTACGGTGTCACATAACAATCCACGAGTGAGAAAAATTAGAACTCCTTAATCCCTTTTGTCAGACCGTGTAGGGCCAAATCAGACACGCATAGTCAAGGAGACGTCTAAGAAATATACAATACAAACTGAATTATGCCTTGTCTGTAAGGATTGGTCAGTGGATATCATTAGTAAAGGGTCCATCACTGCCCAATTACCCCTTAACCAGGAAAGTAGACGGAGGCACTCAAAAAGCAAGAACTAGATTTAGGAATTTAGGGAATTAAAGGACCTGTCTTACGTATAATACTAATGTAACCTCTTTCTATAATCACTCCATATAAACCCGGAGACCCCAGTTTCGTACGGTACATTCTAACTCTTCTAAAAGAACCACGCTGATTTTCTCACTTGCCGTGTTTTGCTGCCTTATATGTGTATCACACTGTCGAAAGTAGTCTGCGAGAAGTTTTTCCCAAAGAAAAACCGGCTATAGAAATTGTTTCCATGTGTTCGCTATAAGTCAACGGATATCGGAAAAGGCTTAAAACAGCCAAATCCGCCGGTTATTTGTTGAAAGCACAGCCTAGTTTTAAAGTATTCAAATATGTTAAAATACTGTAAGTTGAAGATTAAATAGTGCGAGGGGTCCTTTAAGGAATTGTAAGCTTCATTATAGTCAGTATCCAGAGCCTCGTTTTTGTTGCATGCTGCAGGTCCACTTCTCGGCGGATTCCGGACTGATTCTTTCTACATCCGTTTTTGCACTGCAGCGCTTCTGAGGAAGACGGCAGCGCTTCTCGAGAATCACGGACTTGCTCCCCGACCAAGTCCGTGCTTCCCTGCAAGATGCTGCAGCGCTGCCGCTTCAACCAAGAAGAAAGTAAATCCAGAAACGCATATTATGCAAAAGCAAAGAAGTGCTGCAGCAGCGATGTGGCAGCGCTATTGCAACAAAAACGAGGCTCAGACATGAACTTCTTATTCCCAATCTAAGATTCAGCTTTAACTTCATACAAAGCCAGCCTCTGCTATGGGTCACCGTCAAGTTGAGAGAAGATTTCAGGCATCAAACATTTGTGTCTTCAATAGCAAGACATGTCAATCTAGCCAAAAAACAAAAATAAAAGACAACACCCCACATATTCGCAAGAATTAGTCGTTTATAGGATGGTATCTAAAGCTAAGAGTTATGCCATTCCTGATTTTTAACTGATGATCAGTTCTGCTCTCGTGAGGAATTTGGCAACCCCGGCATCGCGATTTGGGGCAAAAAGGAGAAACAGGTATTGACTGAACGAAGTAAATGCAAATTCGTTTTTGTGATATTGTTAGGCCACTAGTAGCCTAAAACGAGTAGCTACAGATGTCAGGACATGGATAGTAGAGTTGGTTTTAAGCGGAAACAGCGTATTGTGTGACTTGCACCTTAAGGCAGGGGCGTCACTAGCCTTTTACCTTTGGGGGGGGGGGACGTCCCGTTTGTGCTGACGGACTAAAACATGTGCCGACAAAATGTGCAACGGCGCACATATTATCCCAATAGCGTAGAATAGAACCGATGTAAAAGTAACTGTAATACATCATTTGAAGATATTCCTTTATTGTAATTTGTGTTTTAAAGTTCACATATTCGGCTTTTCATTTCAGCTTTCGCTAAAAAGCGAAGTTTCCGAAGACTGTACCCAGAACAAGTTCAACTAAGCGCCGCAAGCGAAATTTTTTTAATCTACCTTTTTTTCAATTTTTTGTTCTATACCTACCATACAATTTCTAGCTTTTAACGTGTTTCAAACCCAGATGTCCATCCTAAAACGCCAACTAAACGAAACAGTGATGCTACAGAGAATACTACAAATCCGCAGGCTAAATTTTGTGTTAAATTAATTGTAACGCATAAGTTGAGGTTATTCCTTTAATCTAATTTGTATCTATTTTTATCTATTTTATTTTAGCTTTCAATGGAAAGCGAAGTTTCCAACGACTGTACCCAGAACAAGTTAAAGTAAGCGCCGCAGGCGAAATTTTTTGTATTCTGCCTTTCGTCCGGAAACATATATACCATACAAGTTGTGTTTCAATCCCCCAAGAATGTCAATCCTAAAACGCCAATTAAATGAAACACCGATCTTCCAAATAGGGAATACTACAAAATGCGCCGCAGGCGAAATTTGTGTTAAACTAATTTTAATACATCAGTTGAGATTGTTCTTTTACTGTAAATTCGTATATTTAAATTCACACATACGCCTTCTCGTTTCAACTTCACCTAAAAAGCGAAGCTTGCAACGATTATACCCAGACTAATTTGAACTAAGCGCTGCATGCGAAATTTTTTTAATCTGTATTTTTGCTGTAAAAATTTGCGCCCGACAATGTTGCAGTATTTGATTTATTAACTATAAAAAGAACCCGATATGCCGAAAGATCATCGACGCTCGACAAAACCCTTCAGAATTAGATTTCTTCTGTGTTTTGCCCGATCTTTGCCCCTAGATCTATATTTCTTACATGTAAATAGAAGCCAATGTGCCGACGAAACGTAAAGCTTTCGGGATGCGCCCGATAAAGGTTTACAGAATTTGATTTCTTACGTGTAAAAAGAACCCACTGTGCCGACGAGAATACCGACGCCCCGAAAACCATACAGCATCTGATTTCTTTTGTGTTTGGCCCGACTCAATTGTACAGAAGTTGATTTCTGACGTGTAAAAATTAACTCGTTCTGCCCGATAAAGCTGCAGCATTTGATTTCTTACGTATAAATAGAGCACGATGTGCCGACGAGTGGACCAATGCCCAACAAAGCATACAAAATTGTATTTCTTCTGTATTCCTTATGTATAAAAAGAACCTGATGTGCCGACGACAATACCGAGGCCCGACAAAAGCATGCCGAACTCGCTTTCTTCCGTGTTTTGCCCGACAAATATTTGCAGGAATGTATTTGTTCCATATAAAAAGAACCCGAGATGCCGACGACGCCCGACAAAAGCATACAAGTTGGATTTCTTCTTTCTTCCTTATGTACAAAAAAGAACCCGATATGCCGTAGAGAATACCAAGGCCCGACAAAAAGCATGCAGGGTTCGATTTCTTCCTTGTTTTGCCCGACAAATGTCTGCAGGATTTTATTTCTTGCGTATAAAAAGAGCCCGATGTGCTGACGAGTCGACCAACGCTCGATAAAACCATACAAAATTCTATTTCTTCTGCTTCGCCCGACGAAAGTACTTTCTCAAGACCTTTGGGGGGGAGTCCCCCCCCCATAGTGACGCCCCTGCCTTAAGGGCCTTCACTTACTTAAGTACCTTAAGGCGCAGTGTATATATGACTGGATCTATGCAGGAAGTGTTAACCCTCCTGGCTGTCCGAATCGGAACCTCAACTGGACTGTTTCAGGAACATTGCCGACTCGGATATTATTGAACGGACAGCTTATGAGATGGTCCACAGCTGCACATGATGTGTGCTTCACAACTAGTCTTCACAGCAATTTTTTCTCACTTGGAAAGTGCATCCCAATCGTTCGCGGAGGTGGTGTATACCAGGTATTAAAATATATTTATTATTGAATTGTAGTGATGCGAAGTTTGCAGTAGCGAGATTGCTGGGGAATTGTCCTTGCCCCCTGTCACCTTTTTTCGAAGTTTTCAAAGCTTCAGGCGGTTAGGAGGAAATGTATACAACAATTCAACAATATAACGATTGGGTTTATTCATTAAAAACCTTGAAACGGCAGTAAGCTGACTATAGTTGATTTTACGTGCACAATACATACACCAAAATAATAATATATATATATATATAATATATATATATATAGATGCATCTTTTATATATTTCTTTTTTCTTTCGTTGTAGATCTGTTGTCCTAAAATACTCGTGCAGATGCTGTTAGTTGTTTGCTGGTTTTTATTCGTACTCGATTTTTTTTTACAAACCAATCAGAATTAGCGAAGCGTCATTTTGTTACGCCACTGGCATGTCTGTCGCTTTTATGCAATTTGAGTTTTTTCACAGTTGTCAATAAGATTGTACCTTACCTTATATATTATTAGAGTTACTTGCTAGAGAAAATAGAAATGCAGGGGTTTGTAAGGTATTTTCTGACCTACATTTTCTTTTTTCAGAAAGGAATTGACTTCTGCATCGACAAGCTGAACCAGGGCGACTGGGTACACATCTTCCCGGAAGGCAAAGTAAATGAAGATCGTTCTCATATCCGCCTAAAGTGGGGAATTGGACGAATGATCGCCGAGTGTAACGAGGATCCAATAGTACTGCCATTGCACCACATTGGGATGGACAGCGTACTGCCTAATCAGTCCCCATATCGTCTGAAGTTCGGGAACCACGTGATATTTAATATAGGAGAACCAGTGCAATACAGCGATATTAAAAGTGAGCCTCATGACGAAGTTACTAAACGGAAATTGATAACGGATAGGATCCAAGAACACTTCTACAAGATTAAGGAGGAAACATACAGTATACGAGAGAAACTGTTAGAGCAGTCAAAATACGAATAGAATCTTTGTATTTAAGTGGGGTAACGGGGTAGGTCTAGCCCTATGTAGAAACTGCATAGTGTAGGCCATAGGCGAAATTGGGCTCAATATAGACTACCGACATGATGCAGATGTTTTTTTGTCTAGAACTATGTGAGCTAGTTACTACGAATCTCCTCGAAAAGAGAAGCAGACGGTCAGGGTTCCCCACCACTTTCCTGCGATTCCTTCAGCTTAGTCCCGAAAATTTGAAAAAAATAAAGCTTTTCATGGTCCACGAAGTCCGTACAGTCCGTTAACGAAGTCCGTTTCACTTTGTTTGGGCTGTTTTCAGGCGTGAAATTTTCGTACGGGATTCGATGTGGGAATGAAAACCCTGGCGAGAATTCCAGTCCGTAACTGTCTTCTGTTCGCATCTTGGGTTCTGACGAGAGGTGCTGCTAGCCGATTTTTTATGCCGTCTGGTGATGATGCTATGTTCCGGCAAAAAGCGAATATTGGAGTCGCCTGGCTTACCGGTCGCAACCCCCAAAAGATCGCGTCTCCAGATAACCATGTGAAGAAGGCAAGAAAAAGGACCTCCAATTTTTTCGTGTTTAAGTTAACGATGTCTTTAACTGTAAGCAGTAATAAGAAACGGCAGTCCCTTATCATTTATCGTTGCCTCAGTTTCTACCACAGCCAAATTTTGGTTCTCTTGTGGATTTCACGTGACTTTTGACAACACTAATCCGGTCGCCTCTTTTCAGAACCGAGCTTAAACGCGGTTCCAGCATATGCTCTTCATAAAATTCCTTCCAGATTAGTTCTTTTTTTTGCCGCCAGGTGCGCCAGCATAAAGTAAACAATGACGCGTTACTTCTTTGTGTAGGTTAACTAGGTTTGTTTGGCTATTTTTAACTCCTTTTAGCCTAGCCAGGCTAAAAACTGTTTAAAATGCCTCTGCCTCTTTGTGTGCACTATCCAACTCTGCTCTGTCAAACGTCATTTCGACTTCATTGCTGACTGCTTTCTGACTTTTCCACAGGGCTGATGCACGACTCGGTATAGCTACTATGCTTTGGCAGCGATACTTCAGCCCTTCTTGGCAAGGCTCTTCGTCAGGCTGTCGAACTTAAGGGTCAACGTTGGGGAAGGAACAAACCTGCAACAAATAAGCTTTCTACGGACTAGAAATATCCTATTCGCGGAAATTACTTTTAAATGCCGCTATTTTTAAATACCGCGCGGTATTACCTGAAGTTCGACCGCCTGACGATGATCTTGCCAGGAAGGGCCGAATTGTCGCTTCCAAGCATAGTAGCTGACGTATTCGTTTTATGCATTATTGAATATATGGTTCCCACTCAGCTTGGGCTCAAGGAGTATTTACCGAAAGACTATAATCGCTTATTCCACCTTCAAACAACTGATACCAAGATCTAAGTTGCGTTTTGTTGGATTCACTTTTGTTTCGTCAAAGTTTGTAGTTTGGCTCTTGTTTTGCCTTACTTGCGTTTTATTGAGTTCTTGTTTCCGAAAAGTCGAACTACACCAAACTACGTCGGCGAGGTAGTTTGTAGTTTGAGCTCCGTAGTTTCAGGTTCGAAACTACAGCAAATGGAATGGACAAATAAAACGGCTTTTAAGCGAAACTACGTCAAAAAAAAGGCAACTCTAATGTGTGAGTGTGATTGTTATCGCTTCTCTAGCGCATCTGGCGGCAATCTGTCATTAGATTTTATGAAGGGCGTATTACGTCAGTCATCGATATCTGAATGGTATTCTGTCTATTTATCTTGTGTATGTCATTTCAGCGCTGGCAAGCTGAGCTTACTCAAATACTAGTCTTGTCTAAGGCGCAATGTTTGACGCTAAAATAAGATCTTTTTTCGTCCAGTGCCCGATGTTTCTGCGTTTATTTGTCAAACTATTTCCTGGCATTCTTTAGGTAAGTTTAGATAGAATGTATCCCCTTTACTCCGCAAAGGTCACGGGTTCAGGTTCGAGCCTGCTGCAGACTTCTCGGAGTCAGTAGCCTCGTTTTTGTTGCATACTGCAGGTCCACTTGTCGGCCGATTCCGGACTGATTCTTTCTACATCCATTTTTGCACTGCAGCGCTTCCGAGGAAGACGGCACCGCTTCTCGAGAACTTCCCTGCAAGATGCTGCAGCGCTGCCGCTTCAACCAAGAAGAAAGTGAATCCAAAAACGTATATTATGCAAAAGCAAAGAAGTGCTGCAGCAGCGATGCGGCAGCGCTATTGCAACAAAAACGAGGCTCGTGTGTTCCTCGAGGCAGCCTGTTGCTCAAAATTTTGGAACACAGTTGAGCAATCTTTTCTTACTCAAATTTTGGCTACTTAAAAAAGTTTAAGGCGGTAGTGGTATCGAAGGTAGGAGATAACTGTTGTACTATCTCGAGTATTTTACGGGCGGTGGAACCTCTTATAGACAAGATTTCTTTGTCTACGGGTGTCTTTTCAGCAGTTTTGTTTTGACGGTTGCAGATTAAATTAAAATGCATTTAATGCTCCCCAATTCCGTCGACCTAATACGCATTTGCAGACCCAATAATTCCGACTGCGAATCATATTTGACATGGCAAAACCGATACGTCAGCTTAATTTTATTGGAGCTATATTTCGGCCTTCTTGTCAAGGGTCCTCTTCAGGGTCAAGCTGGAAAATTAACTTTTGGAAAAATTGTTTTTTTCAGCTGACGTATCCGTTTTGCACTGTCAAATATGGTTTGCAGACCCCCTCGTCTACTCTGGTGCTGCCGCCGTCAAAGGCTTCGGAATAAAATAATATAAAATATATAATATTATAGATCTTATGGATTTTCATGATGGAGCAGTCTCCAATCATGAAAATCAACTCGAAAGAGCTCAGTATCTTATCTGGCTGGGTTGAGTTCTTAATGTTGCAATACAAGCGACGCGCTTCCAAAGTTCCAAACCTAAGCCCCCCCCCCCCCCCCCCCCAAAGTGACGTCTGGATCCACCAATGGATTTCAGTGCTGCATGGTTTAAGCTTAGTTCCCATGAAGGGACGCGTTTGCGTCGCTCTGCATATTTCTCTTACTGAATGTGGTATATTTCGACTTTACACGGTTTAGGCTTAGTTCCCACGGAGCTCGCTTCGCTCTGCGAATTTTTGTAACTGACTGTAGAGCTTTTTGTGCAGTTCCTGCCTAAGCAAGCAACTTTCAGTAGGATAGGAACTAGGTTACATTCCTCTTTGTCGTTAAAAAGAAAATGCTATTAAACGTCGCCTGTCCGAAGTTTCATTTCAGCCTTCGGGGCGTATTTCATTCCACGCCGATCTCGCGTAGCATCGACTGATTTCACTTCAGTAGCTTCGCGGATGTGCACCTGAAATGAGCGATGCAGGGACTCGGTCGTCAAATTTTAGCACCATAAGCATAGGTAAGTCTATTAGATATGTCCGATTATTCGTCGATTCAGGAATAAATTCAAGATACCGTAAATAGTAAACATTTATTGAACTCTTGTATTCAGAGGAATTACTCAAATATGCATAAAATAGATTGGCAATTTAACTGCTTAAACGATTTCTGCGGATTGGTATAAAATTTCGTATATATCTGCCGTATAGTGAAAGAAGCAGTCAGAGAGAGTGCAATACTCGTGCAATTTTGAGAGATATTGTGGAAACTTCTTTGATTATCAAACTATCTAAATAGCCTACTAACAAATCTTATTTTCTTGTTTACAGGATTAACTAAATTATAATTTAGGTGAGCGCTTGCTGGCACATATTGTTGGCGAAGTTTGTCCTGTTTATTTTTCTCGGCACATATCTGACAGTAGTTCCCCCCACCCCCAACTATTTGAGATTCGGTAGGCAAGAGGCCCAATAAATTTTTACTAAAATCGTTTCATTATTTTTTCAGTACTGGAACCATTCGGTATATTTACGGAGATTCAGTAGTTATACAGGATCCAAAATAGGCTATCGGTACACATCTATCCGGTATAATGAATGACCGTGACTCGGTATAATTGCCAGGATTCAGTAGTTGTCACGAATTCAGTGAACGAATTTACTGAAATTATTCGGTGATTCTTCGATGCCAGAACTATTCGGTCCAGAATTATTCGGTATCATGATTGATTCGGTAATTTAGTCGGTATAATTTTCAGGATTCGGTAGTTACCACGAATCCCGACTCTAGATCCAGTTTCGACGAAGTTATACCGAATAAGAGTATTAGTCGGTAGATTTTCGATACCAAAACTGTTCGGTATAATAACCGGATTCGGAGTAATACAGAATCCCCAATAGTCTATGGATCTAAACTTATTCGGTATGATAACCGGGATTCTGTAATTTATTCGGTATAGGTAGTTTTTTGTTTTTAACCGAAACGTTGAAAATAAAGTAACATTAGTGATATCCTATTGCAGCAAAAAGAAAGTCCTAAGGACTTGTGCTGCAATTTATTAATACTACTTGTATCTAATAAATAAATAACTAAACACAACAACTTACAATTATCCACCTAGCCGATGACTTAAATAACAGACAATTAAACGTGAACACTATACACAAAAAGAATCCTTAATATTTACTCATTACCAGTTTCAGCCCCACCCGAACAACTGTGAAAAAAAAAAAAAAAAAAGAAGAAAAAGGTCACATACCCTTCAACACGTATTAATCAAGTGGAAAGTTTTCAGTTTCTTTTTAAACCCGTATCATTGCCAGGATTCGGTAGTAGGCTATTAGTACGAAACTCGAAGAGATCGATTGAAGCACTGGTCGCAGTCAAAACAAATGATTATGATTTCATCGGTAGTCCTTAATTTTATTTTAGATCCCAAAAAGGATCTAATCATAAATGTTTCGAAAACTCCGCCTGTGGCGCTTTTCGTAATATTCTCTGTTTTGTGGAAGGGCGCGTCATTAACTGTGGTTTTAAGCCAGTTTTAGAACTGGGATTTCGGAATCATTAAAATCTAGAATCTGGATGGAAGTAGTTAAATTTGGCAGGAAAAATCGAGAAAAATCTCGCCTACGGAGCTCACTTTATGTGATCATGGGAAAGGCTGGCTAGCATTATAGTAGCTGCTGCCGCCGTAACGTCACTCATCCGGTTTCCGCAAATTCTTAGGATTCTGGTGCGCTCGGCGTGCCTGCGGCGTTCGATTTATGGTGGGTTTACACACTGCGTAAAATCCGAGCGTATTTTGAAATCCGAGCGTATTTTACGCAGGTTTTGAGCTTGAAAACATTTCTAGCAATACGGACGTATCTGAGAAATCGGTCCGTTTTGTATCCAAATACGTCCGTATTGCTAGAAATCTTTTCAAGCTCAAAACGTGGGTAAAATACGCTCGGATTTCAAAATACGCTCGGATTTTACGCTGTGTGTAAATGGACCATTAATTGTGTCTTGGGTAGAATAAATAGAAGCTGGTACTGCAATCATGCCCGGCAATATATTGCCCAAGTGGGCTTCGCAAAAATGAAGCCTATTAATCATCTTTCATGCTGCCCTTTAGTGTTTTTCTGTGTACGTAGTCTTTTCTGATCAGTACTTTAAAATAATTGAGCTCGAATTCTCAGTTTCTACGATTCGATAAATTTTTTGAAAAATTTCGTAAAAATTTTGGCTCTGCTCCGCCCCCCCTCCCCCACAACGAAAATACACTTCCAACACCCCTGGTCCTAACCCATTTTTTATTCAGAGTACGGATAGTAAATATCCGATGACGGATTAAAATGCTAGAATGCAGAATACTAGCTGCAGGTCAAGTAATCTGAAAACGGAGAATTTGTTGTACATAGTAGCCTACCAGGCATAGTACACTATTGTCTCGAATGGCAACCAGTATGGAGCAAGAACAGAAATAAGAATGATACAAGACACAGAAAATATTCGCAAAGATGAACTTATGCATGCTGATATTTGAAATCATATTGATAATTTTTCATGAAATGAGACGAAACTACCAGCCATAATACAGTATTGTCTCGAATCGCAACCAGTATGGAGCAAGAACAGAAAAAAGAATGAAACAAGACACAGAGAATTTTCGCAAGGATGAACTTAAACACGCTGATATTTGAAAATTCTATTGATAATTTTTTATGAAATGAGATGAAAACTTATTCAGTGATGATTCATTATGCTCATGAAAGAAATTAAGATTCCCTTTGTCGCTGACCCGCATCCAGGTGGTGAGCAAAGGAGTTAGACACATGCGAGTAGGAACCTGATGAATCCGACGCTTTCAGCAGTTTCGGGGAAGAAAAAGGCTGCTGCTATTTTGGTGTAAGGAGAAGAGTTGGTTTTATGGAGAAACAGTGGATTTAGAGACCCTCTTTCACTTCGGGTGCTTGAAAAAACGGAACCGAGCAAATCTGAGATGCTAGATAAGAAATTCTGTCGCTCCATTTCTCGAATAAAAGTACATTGTGAAAACAAACCAGAAACTTCAGAAATGCTGGGCAGGGGTGTCTCGTTAACTTTCGTTCTGGGAAATACAATGAAGTTACGTACCGCAAATGTTGGCATTAAAGGGCTGCTCTGGCTTATACTGCCTCTTATGATATACCTAGCTCGCTTCTGGAATTACAAGCTCCTTCATTTTGCGCCTTCGAATTTGTAGCGCTTTTTCGGCCGTGCCGAGTTTTGCCCAACAAGCAACGCTAACTTCGCCGGAATCTTAAACGTCCGCTTGAAAGCGTTGTTTTCCATTCGGGAGACATGGTGGACCTTCAGATCTATCTTCTGTTTTAAACTTCTTTTGGAGTCTTCAGTTTTTCAAATATTTTGCGCCCAGCCGCCCCGCCGGAGAGCAGGAAGGCTGTATAGGGTTGACAAGCGCTGAGATGACAATCGGTAATTTCACGTGAAAAGTAGCCTAATGGTCTTTCCGAAAAACGATATTTCTGATCAATGTCATATTGAAAATATCCTTTCTAGTAGGAGTTGTGCTTTAAGAATGTACAATTGAACCGTGACAGAAACAGCGATCTGACCATTTGCTTTTATCATCGCAGGTAATCCGAGCGTCTCTGCCAGTCCCGCATATGCACTCATTCTGGTAATCTGTTTAACTGTGTTGTTCCTTGTATCGACTGCTGCTATTTTGTCACCGTACATCCGTCGATTGTTGTCGGCTGAATCTTCGTCACAGAGCAGCGGCATGCAGGTAAGCCCACCATTCAAATAAACCATTGCGATATGGTAAGCTGCTGCAAACGGCACTTAAGTCGGCCCTCCAATGGCAATCGCAATGCCGTCGTAACCGTGCTCGTCCATATCGGGCGTGCTCCCATTGGCTGAAAAACGCTAAAATGACGCGCTTACGACACGTTACGATGGCTTCCGATCATTGCCAGTGGAGGACCGACATTGTTAACACGATCACGAATAATACTAGAAAAATTGAAACTTCAAAGATCCGAAACTTCTATATTAATTAGAGGCACCATTCAGTGGGGGGGGGGGTCCTCGTCAAGCGATCAAACGAGACCCTTGCCAAGAAGGGCCGAAGTATCGATGCCAAAGGATCGTAGCTGACGTTTCCGTTTATCAATTGTTTGAATATATTTTTCACAGTAAGCTTGAGGTCAAGGAATCTTTATCTACAAAGAGGGAGGTAGCCTCCTAGATAAAAAAAAAAAAAAAAAAAATCTTCCTTCATGGTGCTATTTTTGGCCACTAAATATGTTTCAAAAGGCATACGTGAAGCAATGACTACACTACGGTCTTGCTACGGTGTATTCGAAAACTGCTTTAAATTTACCAAGAAGAGTAATTAGCTTTTGAGTGTGTGTAATTATTGGGACTAAAATGGAGATCCCCCCCCCACCCCAAGGTTTACTGAAATGGCGGCACTTCCTTAAAGTTTAACTGAAAAGGCATCTTATTTTTAGATCGGATATTTGAAAACACAGTAATATTTTGAGTCGTCTGGGGGATTTTGTATTTTTCCTCTGGGGCTCTAGTAATAACGTTCAGAGTTTGCGCTGCTTGCACGACAGCCCAAATTTCATTCGGACTCGGAGAATTTGAATTTTAGCTGAGGCCTGCATTTCCAGGGTTAAAGATGCTAAGCTAGGAGAAGTTACGCCTGTAAAAAGTAGGACAATGATGTTAAGATATGTCTTTCAAGGAATCAAACATTTTTAATTTATTTTTCGGCAGTAGCTTACATTTATAGTTTGTAAATTTGTCAAGCACAGAGAGACAAGCAACATAGAGGTACCACAAATCTGAAATAAGAAGTTCATTCGATGAAATCGATTATGTATGGATAACGGACAAACGAGTGACGCATTTTAATCGGGTTTTCGATCCTATTTAAGCGAACAAGTAATGTGTAACTGAACTGTAATTAGACAGTTTTCTTTTAACATAAGGGACGTTCGTCTTTAATTTTTCTCATAACGTAGTAGAATGTGATTAATAAACCAAGTCATGGAGTATGTCACATTTGCCAGCGAAAACACCTTTTATCCCCGACGGAACTAAACAAGTTTTTTCATTCTTCCCTGGACGCAGGATCAAATAATAAAGCAGACAGAACTAAAGGAAAAAATCTTTTCTCTTTCATCCCTCCTTCATCCTTAATCCCAACCACAACCTGTACCCATTTTTATGGCACTTGAACTTACTGAAGTGCCATATAGCGATCGTAATGTCTGTCTGTCTGTCGGTCTATTGGTCTGTCCGCATTTTGCTAGTTTGGGCACTTCTACATGACCTAGGACGATAAAACTTGTCACGCGTATCAGGGACCCAACCGGATTAACTTGGAAATAATCACTTCCCCGATCCGACCATCAATGGGGGAGTGGCAAGATGGGGGATCCGGAAATTAGTAACATTCATAACTTTGAAACGGGTAATCGGGCGGGCATTAAACTTGACAGGTATCAAGAACAAGTGTCTTGGATGTTCATTGTCAAATTCGGATCGATGAAACTTGGCAGTCTGTGCTATGACCATGAAACTTGGCAGGCATCTTAGGGACTCCGTCAGATTGGCTTAAAAATAGTCCCTCCCCCGATCCGATCATCGTTGTGGGAGAAACACTTATCAGTGAGTGGAATAACCATTTCAAATCTAGTAGATCAAGCCGATTTTCTGATGAAATGAATATTGAGAGAGAGATGCAGCCTTGACAACTGTTGCTAACTGTTCTTACTAGTGCCATATGAGCTTTCAGCCGTCGTTAATTTATTTTTCGGCAGTAGCTTACATTTATAGTTTAGTAAATTTTTCAAGCATAGAGAGGCGTGCAACACATAGATACCACTAATCTGAAAGAAGAAGTTCATTCGATGAAATGGATTACGTATGGATAACGGACAAACGAAGTGCCGCATTTTAATTGGGTTTTCGAGCCTATTTAAGCGAACAAGTAATGTGTAACTGGACTGTACTTCGACAGTTTTGTTTTAACATAAGGGACGTTCATCTTTAATTAGATTTTAGATTATATATGGGGTTTATTGGAAAAAAATACTAAGAACTACAAAACCCTCTAGAAGTTTACACTTATTAAGAGGTTTAACAAACCCCCTTTGAGAGATTAACCTACATAACACTATAATAAAGAAAGAAATAAGAAAAAGAGAGGAAGAGAAAAGAAAAAAATAAACAAAACACTTACTCGGTTCCTGGTCGAACACCCAACAAAAAAAAATCTATACACTCCAAAATCCCGTCTCCAAAAACAAACAAAACCAAATAAATAAATAAAGAATAAATGATTAAATAAACATAACGGAATCTGGGCCAACCTGAGAACGACTCAAATCAACATAAAACGATTTAAAACTCATATTGGTGGAGACAAAGGGTTTTAAGATCTCGACGGAACTCACACAAATTCTCTAACCTTCTTAACGATTCTGGCAATATATTCCATACAATCGGCCAATTTTTCTCATAATTCTTAGTAGAATGTGAATAATAAACCAAGTCATTTAGTATGTCACATTTGCCAGCGAAAACACCTTTTTATCCCCGACGGAGCTAAACTTATTTCTGCATTCTTCCCGGGACGCAGGATAAAATAGTGAAAGCAGACCGAACTAAAGGAACAAATCTCTTCTCCTTCATTACAACTTCCACTTTACAGACTGGAAGCAACAGCATGGAAACAAGAACTCCCCAGAGGCAGAAAATACCAATCATCATTACCAACACACGCGGTCTGGGCCGCATCATAGTCAACCGAATATCACCCGGTGAACTTGGATCAGCAGGACCAGGTCAAGATGAAAATCGAAATGTCATAACAACCTCTCCTTACCATCCCCGATTCAACAGCCCGGTAAGAACCGAGTCCGGAAGCAGGTCTTCTACAAGTTCCTCTAGAGGAAGCCTTACAAATGGTAAGTCAGATTCACATACCCTGATATTAGTACATAGATAGTAGTAGAAGCTAAGAGGTCTCTTAAAGCACACGTCAGAGATGCAGTTTCTGCTCCAGTAATCTAACATAAGAGACTCCTTTGAAACTGCTGGGCTTCTCAAAGATTACAAACCCGTCCCGGCTGATTTCAGACTTGCGGGCTCCTTGATTTTGATTAGAAAACGGAAAACTGGCATAACCAGTTTTACTGGGCAATGAACTCCTCGGAAGCACCAAGCTAGAACTGGTGTTCCTTGAAGAGTCAAACTCGGAGAATACAAAACAAAGCGTAATGTACTTAGGGTAATAGTCCGAGGACGGATCCGTGTTCGTTGAGGGACTTGGGACTCGCCTTGGAGATGTGAATCAACGAACACGGCTCCGACACCGACCTTGGACTAAGTCAAATTTCCGTCAACGAATAGTAACGCCCTTAGGGGTAATAATGACATACGAAGCTCGCAGTCTCACAAGTGATAACGGGTGGAATATTTAGGGAAGTAGATTGAAGCAGAAATGTAGGTACGTCAGGCCATTTAAAGCACAGATGAATTACGCCGATCTAACGGATTTTACATTGCCTTTTCGTAAGCTTCCTCGCGGAGAAAAGTGTCAAAATAGCAAGTCTCAGTAAATCAAACAGATGACCCTGAGGCTCCAAGATGGGTGGCTTCCCAAATTTGTTGACACCCTAATTTTTGTATTACTTAAAGATAATGGAATAAAAAAGCAAAGTAGTCTAAGCACAAGAGTTATTAATTTCCGAACTGAGTGGATGAATACAAATTCCTGTAAGTGTGGTACCCGTTGGATTGTTTCACATTTGTTGACACTAGTTTTCGCACAAACGGAACGATTAAAGACTGCCAAGGCTATGTAAGTAAGCAGTGGTCCATCAGCCGAGACCTACTACGAATCCAATATCAGAAACAATAGGCGTATTCTCGCCGTTCCCCGACGACTTCTCAGGGAACCAAGGGGTACGTCGAGAATAAAGGGAGTCACTCCACGCGGACTCCGCGTACGGAAAACGGCGCGAACATGGTGAATGCTTCCGAAATGGATTTTGTATGGAAAAGAGGATGTATTTGACAAAATTAGTCTGGATCCACTTTCTTTTATGGGCCTTCGCTATTGGGCCTTCGATTGTAATTTCTGTCGGTCCCGGTTTTGCTAGTTCGGGCACTTCCAGATAAGCTAGGACGATGAAACTTGGCAGGCATATCAGGGACCGGACCAGATTAATTAGAAGTAGTCGCTTACCCGAGGGAGGGGGAATCCGGATAAATTAGGAAAAATTAGATATTTTGCGTACGAACGGGTGATCGGATCTTAATGAAACTTGATATATGGAAGAACCTCGTGCCTCGGAGATCTTGGAAAACGCTTAGAGTGGAGACTGTGGAGAGATCAGGACGAAACTTGGTGGAAAGAACAAGCATAAGTCCTAGATGCGGTACTGACATAACCGGAACGGATCCGCTCACTTTGGGGGAGCTGGGAGGGGGGGGTCCTAATTTCTAGTGATCCCGCGAGTTCGGTGCTTCCTGATGTGCTAGACGATGAAAATTGGCAGGCGTGTCACAGACCCGACCAGATTAAATAGGAAATAGTCACTTCCGCAATCCGACTATCTGGGGAGGGGGGTGGAGGGAGGGGGGAAGCCGAAAAATTTAGGTATTTTTAACTTGCGAACGAGTGGTCGGATCTTGATGAAAGTTCATATTTAGGATGACCTTGTGTCTCAGACGTGCCAGTTTGAATTCGGACCGGATATGCTTACACTGGGGGGAGTTGGAGGAGGGATCCAGAAATCTTGAGAAATGATTAGAGTGCAGGGGTAGGGATGAAACTTGGTGGGAAGAACAAGCACAAGTCCTAGATACATCATTGACATAACCGGAGCAGATCCGGACACCGTGGGGGAGCTGGGGGGGTGGGGGGCAGATTTCTAGCAATCCCGCGAGTTCGGAATACTTCCTGATGTGCTATAGGACGATAAAACTTGGCAGGTATGTGAAGGATCCGAATAGATTGACTTGAGAATAGTCGTTTTCCCGATCCGACCATCGTGAGGGGAGTGGATGGATGGGAAGTCCGGAATCTAGTGGCATGCATAACTTTTGAACGGGTGATCAGATTTGAATGAAACTTGTCAGTTGGAAAAAGCTATCGCCTCAGATGTTCAGTGTCAAGTCCGGGTGGGGTCCGATACATGTGGGGGGATGGGGGAACTCAAAAAACGCTTAAAGCAGTGGGATTTGAACGGAACTTAGTGTAGAGAACAGGCATTAGGTCTAGATATGAAATTGACGGAGGCAGATGGTTTCGGTGCTCTGTGGGGGGAGTTGGAGGGGGTGTCCTGGAATTCCGGTTGTCGCGAGTTAGAATAGTTCCAGGTGTACTAAGGAAACGAAACTTTGCAGGCATATCAATGACCCGACTTAGTTTACTTAAGAATCTGACACAACATACCCCCGGAAACTTCCCTTCCTAGATCCGAGCATTTTTGGGGGAGCGAGGGAAGGGAAATATGGAAATTGACTTCTGCAAGCTGCCAACGAGTGGTCTGATTCGAGTGAAACTTAATGGGTGATAAAAATCAATGACCTAGACATGAAAACATGCGCTCGAACTACATGCGACCACGTTTGGGGAATTGGGGGGCGAAACTTTTGACATGCACAAAAACCAAAGGGATGGACCGAATGAGATGCAAGTTCGACAGTGACGAATTTATGCGAAGGTAGGGGGGGGGGGGGCGGTGCTGGAAATGTGCAGATAGGCTATGCTCAGATTTCAGTAAAACTTGATGGGGGGAAGAGGGGATTAAGAGATACGACGTTTATGTCTCCAAGTCATCTTCGGCCACAGTGGGGGGAGTTGGAGGGGGAGGTTGCCGGAAACTTTGAGTCTCGCATAGGGGTGAAAAGAGTGCATCAATTTATATGAAACTTGGAATGAGAGAGCATATACCCTAGACGACATATTTAGGGTCCGAACCGGATCCGACAACGGTGTGGGGGGGGGTGAACTTGATAGAAGATTTCGAGTGAACTTGATAGAAGGTACGATGCTTTCGTTAGATGATCCATGTTTTAGTACGAACCAGATTTGGCCACGGTGGGGGAGATGGAGGGAGTACCGGAAATCTTGTGGCCCATTTAGGGAGCAAACGAGTGGATTTATTTGGCTGAAACTTGGAAGTTTGAACGGTAATGTCCATTTGCTACGGATAATCCGAGACGATTGCAGAACTGCTCAGAATTCAGTGAAAATAAATATGGTGGGTGTATTTTGTGACGTTCTCATCTACTTTTTTGTGCCGCCTACTTGTAACAAGTGCCATATGAGCTCGTAGCTCTTCTTTTTTTTATTCTGATTGTTTTTAATAAATTTTATATTGCACCAACAACAGCAAAATTGATTCCCCTCCGAATCTGAAAGGGAGTCCTTTTTGACGATGGTGATGCTAATCTGAGCATTCCCCGTTCGTGGGGACTCGCGAGAATACGGGGAGTGAGTCCCTGGGACAAACAAAAACGCAGGGACTCCTCAAAAGGAGTCCTCGTGGAACGGCAAGAATACGCCCAATGCTTGTCGCTCTTGATTCAAATAACAGATGTCACCCTTAGCTTGCGATCCTAAATTCCTTTTGTTTGCCATCAATAAAGAAAACCCAGTTCACTCGGTCGTCTGAACTGTCAGGAAAATTTCAGCTTGCAAGTTAGTCAAGCCTCGCGTAACGCAGGTAATTTTTCCCGATTCCGCTACCCTTGGCCAGCGGTGCAGTGCGTGACGAGGACTCGTGGGCAAGTCATCCATGCTTTCGCTCAGATAATCGTGTAACCCAAGGTAACACGCTGGTCGACTGTGGCTTGTCGAACCCAGCTGTGTGGATTTAATTCAGAACACCTTCGATCTCTCCCGTATTTCAGATACGGCTTCAGTCTTCGCGATATGCCAAGGGATGCACAACCTGAAGGTCTTGTCTCCCCTCACAACATACACGAGCAGCTCTTCCAGACGCTCTTCCAAGCCAAACGAAACCATCACACTGGACGGCATCTATCAGCGCCGACGTGACGAGTGGCGTAGCGGTCGGCGCGCATCAGTTCTACAGCCAATCACCATCGAACAAACGGGTCGCCGCAAGCGTTCAAGCGAGTCTACACAGGTCACCCCCAAAACACGGCTCACTTTTGGAAGGGAATGCTCGAATGTAGGGGAGGGTAGCGGGTCATCACCAAGTGCAAAACGGATAAGGGAGGAGAGGCGATTATGCAAAAAACCGTATCCATTCTACGCCCAGAAGTCGTCAGTCGGGGGAAGAACTCGCTATACAGCACGAAAGGTTCACAATCCTCTACCCAAAGGAATAACTATACATAAGTCGACGGGAACGCAGACTGGTGATGTGAGTGATGTAGGAACATTGGAGTGGGATTATACCTACTCCTAGCTAGATGGTGCGAAAATCGAAATTTTATGGTGGAGAAAAGGACTGTAGCGAATTCACAGAGTTCGTCTCTTGAAGCGAAAACGGTCGTTAGGAATATATGATTTTCTACGTAACGTAGTGTCATTGGGAATGTTTCTTGTAATTCTGTAAAGCGTTATTTACGAAGGAGATTGTTACATTCACATCTGAAAGAGAAGTATGTTTTTTATATTAAAACATTTAACAAAAAAACTTGATGGTTTTCTAGCAGAGGGGATAGCCTAGGCCCTGTTACACATGCTGCAGATCAACTGGCAAGAAAGGCTGGTCGGAGGCAGCGTAGCTAGATTGAAAAAGGTAGGCAAGTTATAGGCACGAAGACATGATTCCCCCCCCCATTTTCTTGCCATCTACACTTTCACTTAAAAAAATAATTGCACATATCTTGGAACGGAATTTTCCAGGACGGTGCGAAAATAGCTGCGTCCACTCTTTCGTAATACGTCATAAATACCGGTAGTCGGGATTTATTGGCATATCTAATAAATTTTAATTTTTGATTGTTTATAAATAGCTTACTTTTCCTTCTTGTGACGTAAGATGTAAGAAAACTGGTAACAGTGTTCGTAGTTTAGTTATTTCAGAATACATTTTACATTAGTTTTAGCACTGGAATAAAAAATATGAGAAATCCTGAAAATCATGAGCATATGAGTTTATGGAAGAAAAACATGAGATCACGAGTATCACGACAAGTGGAAACACTGGAGTGGATTCTCTAGAGCATGGGGTGTGAGTCCCCCGCCCCAACCCCCTTCGAACCGCCCCTGACTACGTCTATCACGGGAAGATTGACTTGTAAGTAAGAATCGTAATTCATGAGGGGTTAGAAACTTTTGCAAATTGGTGCACATTTAATTTATTCTCTATAAATCTCAGGATAAGAAAATTAGTCTACATGGTCTATCACTGTAATTTAGAATTAAGTCTTTGAGGAGTTGACAACTTTAGTGGTAGGGTGCACACTCAAACAAAGAATAGGCGGAACCCAATTGTGAGACATGACAGGGACTTGTAAGCAACAATCGGTTGTTAGACCATAATCATCTTCGGCGGTGAGGGGTTTCTGACAAGAATCGGTTGCTACAGCATCGTCATTTTCATGAGATGCTACAATGTTCTATGGTGATGGTCTACCACTGTACCCCTAGAATTAAGTGTTAACGCAACGGATACAAATGATAATGTAAAACAACGACATAGTTTCGCAATATTAGCAGAGTGGCATCTATAGTATTTTGATCCTGAAAAGTTACGGATAGCTTTATAATACCAACTAGGTTACATAAGATAATGTTACAAGTTTTTATCAGTCACGATTTCTACGATTGAAAAGCATAAGAAGTTCAACTGGCTGCGAAGTCAATTTAATCCCTACTTGCGATATTCTTTTCTTTTTTTTTCAACACTGAGAGATAGCCATTACATGTGATAACAGAGTGTCTCATCAGTTCAGAAAAAAATTCTTCTTGGATTGAGACGTGCCATTTGAAAACCATGGGTTGACAAATTCAGCATTTAACCGTTAGCGAAGAAACAAAACCTGGGAGCAACACTTAAGTCGGCGAAGCCGAACAAAAGGTTGCTGCAACACTTCACGTTGCCCAGGAAACGTTGGTCTGGTTATTACTTACTATATGTGTTGTTATTGGACGCAAGCTGTGTATGACTGTTCGTATTAATTAAAACTATTGATTGGATGACAAAAAAAAATTATCAGTTGCACTCAACTGCAGTTTCATAATAAATTAAGCTATTGACTGATCAGGTCGACTATGGTCACTGATCAGAAGCACATTCGTTTTTTCGCAGAAGAACAGACAGCAAGCTTCGAAAGTACGCACACGTTCCAAGTACGCACACATGTGCGGTGAACAAACATATTATTGGCACGCTCGACCGCGTATCTTTCTCCGGGGGCAGAAAGCTAATTGCTTTCAAAAGTAGTTTTGGCGCCGCGTATAATCATCACTGAAAGTATTTCTTGGCGCCACTATTTCTCACACGTGCATGTTTATCGTAGCTTTTTTTCTGCGTATTTTCAGCTCACATGGTCGTTGACCTGTGATTATGTGCTAGCGAAATATTCACGAACGGATGTTCGAGAAAGAAAGGGATTGCGCTCTCCTCAACGAAAACGAATCTGATCTGATTTAGCAGTGCTGACCAATTAGAAAGCCCATTTGCAAACCGAGGGTGGAAAACCCGACCAATAGGATGCGAGAGTTATTCTGTTGTAAAAGTTTGAAACCTTCAGGATCTCATTTCTGATTGAACTGTTCCTCATTACCACTTTACCAGGGGCGTCGCCCTGGAGGGATATGTGGGGGGGGGGGGGGGGTACCACCCCCCTCGAAGAAAGGAAAAAGCTAATCTGAGCGCTCGCAGAGCGCCCGACCAAATATATCAAGCTAATCTGGGCGCTCGCAGAGCGCCTGAACACAAAAGTGCAGCTAAACGGGCGCTCACTCAGGAAAGCTCAATAGTCGGCTGGCAGTGCGCCTAAAAAAGGCAGCAAGGCTAGTTCAGGGTTACCAAGAAACTCAGTTGACATCACCTCGTACCTAAGCCGTTCTGGGTTCTTGAGCGTTTGAGACTTCAGGAATAGGATTCTGAGCCGCATGTTTCGAGCTTGTCAGATTGACAATGTTACCACGATCTGTTATGTACCAATATCTCTTAATTCCTGTAAAAATCAGGCCGGTTTTGCTTGTGGCGTACAATGTTAAGAATTTCTTAGTTTCTATAGTTAGTTAGTTAGTTAACAAGACCAAAGGTTTCGATGGGATCCCAAAGATTCAGTATCTGATCCAGACAACTGGGTCTTGTCTTAGCCAGATCCAGTCATCGCCAGACTCCTTGGACATTTTTACAAATAAAATTCAGAAACAGATTAAGGCCAAATCATCAGGAAAACCGAGTTCAGATATTCCATCTATCTTTCAATCTATACCTCTATAGGCCATATCTATTTTGACAATACTGACCAAAACTTCCTGCTTTGCTTCTGCCAAATTTGCAGTTTCGCCCGAATTCCGAGCGAACTACTAGTCCAGCAAAAAAAGAAAATTCAGAAACGAATCCAGCGTATCTCCTTATAGGACATCTAATCAACATTAAATAAAACTTTGACTTACAAAAATGCGGTTACAACCGGATTCCAGACTAATTATATGTCCGGGTAAATAATGGTTGTCATATACAGACTCAGCATTTCTTCTTACCCCTAAAGCATTGTCCTAATAGGTGTAATAAGGTGTATTACCGCGTATAAGACTTATTACAGATTCCTCTTTTCCTCGGAGCGCGCTGTAATAAGGTGAATAAGGAGAATAGACTAGCGTTCTATTCTGGCTTATGCAGGGCCAATCAGATCGCTTGGTTGGTTCCGCCAGCGGGCCGAGGAGAGGCGCAGCGCCGCCAGGGTTGACAAAGAAAGCACAACAGTTCTACTTTGTTGGAAGCTAAAGAAACAACTTTTCTTAACAAAAACACGTTTTTGTTCTATTACGACGGCTTTTCGTGAGTTCGAGGATCAATGCTGTCCATCCGTTATTTTAATAGCTTTTTATGGCACTTGTCCTTCGGCCAAGTGCCATATAACGATTGCAATTTCTGTCCGTCCGTCGGTCTGTCGGTCTGTCGGTCTGTCCAGGTTTTGCTAGTTCGGGCACTTCCAGATAAGCTAGGACGATAAAACTTGGCAAGCATATCAAGGACCCCAAATGATTAAGTTGGAAATAGTCACTTCCCCGATCCGAGCACCGTGGGGGGCTGGAGGGAGGGGGAATCCGGAATCTTGAGGTATTTTTAACTTTTGAACGGGTGATCGGATCTCGATGAAACTTGATATTTGGAACGACCTCATGCCTCAGACGACCCAATTAAAATCCGGATCCGATCCGGTGACTTTTGGGGGGAGCTGGAGGGGGCAACCGGAAATCTTGGGAAACGCTATGAGTGGAGGGATCGAGATGAAACTTGGTGGGAAGACACCTAGCAAACACTAGATACATCATTGACATAACCGAGCCGATTCGGGCACTGTGGGGGGGAGTGGAGGGAGGGGGAATCCGGAACCTTGAGGTATTTATAACTTTTGAACGGGTGATCGGATCTCGATGGAACTTGATATTTGGAAAGACCTCATGCCTCAGACGACGTACTTAAAATCCGGACCGGATCCGGTGACTTTTGGGGGGAGCTGGAGGGGGCAACCGGAAATCTTGGGAAACGCTATGAGTGGAGGGATCGAGATGAAACTTGGTGGGAAGACACCTAGCAAACACTAGATCATTGACATAACCGAGCCGATTCTGGTACTGTGGGGGGAGTGGAGAGAGGGGGAATCCGGAATCTTGAGGTATTTATAACTTTTGAACGGGTGATCGGATCTCGATGAAACTTGATATTTGGAACGACCTCATGCCTCAGACGACCCACTTAAAATCCGGACCGGATCCGGTGACTTTTGGGGGGAGCT